>OX344797.1:9786999-10214499 GCA_947034925.1 Eudemis profundana
GGACCCTGACGACGTCGATACTGCAGTATTTGCGCTCGCAACTCCCCCAATGTGCTATGAAAAAGATTTCGGTAACGTAAAAGGGCGAACGTGCGACGGTAAGTGGAAATTTTGGCCGTGATTTTGGGGTGGAGATGAAAAAAGGTAGGTTAAGTACTGTAATGAATAGTGATGTTAAAATGTGGCGCTTTTAACAGCACCCTTTCAAGTTTATGGAACTATGAATAGAAAATTATCGTTATATCTGTAATGTTTTCATTTTAGTTTTTGTCTACCTTATTACATAATGAATATTGATACGGATACTTATGAATGTTTTTTTTAAGGTCTCAATGAAACATACAAACGGAATATCTGAACAATAACAGCGTTCAAAACACGATATTAAATCACTTGAACAAGCTGAAAGCGCAAACATCGCATAAAGGAGACCGGAGAATGTCTCAGACATTAAAAAAAGCGATTTATTCGGAGAGTCGGAATGAAAACTGTGAGATTTTTAAATAAACCATTAGAGAAAAGTTCCGGGCCATTTAAAGCGGTTTATTGTGGCACTATCGGGCGCCATTGTTGACTGCAGCGTGGCTTAGCCTGCCGACTTAGGGAATATGGAAGTGGCTTAGGGAAGACCGCATGTATACGAAGCAGACCACGAATGCAGAGATAACGGACTTGTGAGTAGCAAGCGTACGTAGCGAGTAGTAAAAATCGTTGATAAATTGGAGTTTTACAGTGACAGATAGAATAGTAGCAAAAGTTGGACAATATTGAATTGTCGTAGACATTTTACCATCATCTCCATTTATTTAGCATAGGTACTTTAAGTAAATAGAAATAAAAATCAGGGGGCATGGCAGTGCCCCCGTCAAGTCGAGCAAAACAAAGGCACGGCCGTACTATCCAAGCCATCGAATTATTTATTATTTATCGAAGCCATTCAGGCCATTTTCAACCTCCTGTAATTTTGTGCCGGCTAGCTAGAACCCATTTCAGGTATATATAGGGCATAATAGGTCTCTCTCTGAACTTGTAGTTTAAGAATTATTGCACTATATTGTCAATGTTCCTTAGTTTTGTCATTTATCACTGACTTTATCATCATAATTCTAAGGTACTTCTAGCAGACCCGCAAGCTCCAAATTTTAAATATCATTCATTTTTAGCCTATTAAGTCCTAGAAAACCTAAAAATATTGCATTTTAGTTACAACTGCACAAGTAAGTTTGTCAGCCTATACAAATTCATGCGATTACAAAGTTACTTTTGTAGTTCACATAGGAAATAAATGTATTGGAATGTAATAAATAAAGGAAAAACACTTACTAAAAAAAAATGAGATCCTATCAAAAACATTACATGTAAAAAGATGCAAGTCTTGCAACGCAGTTCTACAACAAAAAAGTTTTGAGATGTAGGTAATGTAATGTTAAACCAGTACCGGGGGGTTCCACCGACTTGCCTGATTTAACCATGGAGGAACACATAGTTCTCAAATAAATAATCCTCCACGGTTAAATAATAGCAAGTTGGTGGAACCCCCCGGTACTGACTAAAATGGCATGACTGACTTGGTTTAACATCACATCTCAAAACTTTTTTGCTGTAGAACTGCGTTGCGAGACTTGCATCTTTTTACATGTTCGATTTTCTGAATGCTTTCTACCTCTTAGTGATAGACGAATAGCTTAGTCTGGGTAATAATAACAGAAATGGTTTTCAGTTTCTGTGATTATCACTCATTGTAATGATATAATTTTCAATTATGCCTTCTCACTTCACCCGTCTAGTGTCAGGATGTAAAATTAAGTAGGTATACGGAATTTAATCCAGTTAAGTTAATTTATTACAATAAATAATGACTACCAGGTATGACATTTATTAACCAAAGAATCGCATAATAAGCCAAAAATGTTTGTGAATCTAACTACTTTCCTAGTTACGGAAACGATGTTTTCTTTGGGATGTTCTGATAAACATACTGAAAATGTGTGTAAGTGGGAGACAACAATTTGACACAAATTGATCTGATTTAACACACACTATACTGGTTCAACCTCAGGCTTTACCTACATACGCCAAAATTCAATGACACATCCAGTGTTTCACTATGTTCCTAACAATTCGAGATTTGCCCCCGAGTTATGTCTGGTCGTAATGGAGTGTTTGTTACCATTAATTTTTATACCGCGCATCCTCTGATAGTCAACTATCTCATACCGCTAACTTCAAAGTAACTTTTATACTCACACGCGTTCGCATTTTTACACCTCTAATTACAATTAAAATACTTTGAATAGATAAACGCTATACATTTACATACTCGTAAATTGAGGAACCGTGGGTGGTGTGGATTTTTTACAGCTTGTTTTTTGGCTTACATGTAAAATATATTTGGAACACATCTATGACTAAAAAATATTTTGCTCTTTATTTCGTTGCAGTAAAAAAATCAAACATAAAGCTTTTGTGTAAAATCTTACAGGATTAAATACAAAAAAAAAACAACTTACTCATCTAAACTCAAGTAGCATGTAAATATGAATTATGCCGTGATTTTTTTGGTTTCGTATGTGTTTTATTTCTTATTCCAAATTTCAAGACATTATATTGTATTCAAGACTGGGTTGGGTACCCATTACTCTTCCTCTGCATTACCTTACGATACCTAGTCTGGCCTTACTGCCTGTACCCAGCCACGTACTCTCCCATAAAAACAAATAAACGTTCTTTTTCGAATCAACCAGATTTATTCTCGGGGGACATTGTATTTATTTGTGGAAGCAGATATATAGGGGTGGCCGGGGAGGGTGGGGGGAAACGGCAAACACAGGAAACGGATCTGGCAAACTTTTCCGTCGAGCCTGCAAAAGGAAGATCGAGTATCCGTTGCGTGGGGTGACTGTAAAATCGGACGTGGATAGGAAAGACTTTTTCTTTTATTTTTATAGGAAAATGTGAACTTGACGTTTGGAGGTCCTTTACACCTCCTAAACATGTTTTGACAACGGAGACCCCTTACATCTCCATTAATTTTAGTGTATGTCTCTCTATTTTCCATATTTCTTTTTAATTTATCTTGTTTTGACGCCTAGAGACCCTTTACATCTCTAAAAATTAGTTTTATGTTTATTGAAATGTATACCTATTAGTTAAGCAGTTGTTTGATGAATTGTATTACTTATTGAAATTGCATTTTCACAATTATTGTAATGCTCAATGTTTATTTTAAAAGAGAAACTGGTGAGTTTCTTCCGGCGCTTCTTCTCACCAGAATGTCATTTGCCGAAGCGCCAAAAGAAAGAATCAGACATGTGAGCCTTTGAGGCCTACTTACAGAAATAAATTATTTCATTTCATTTCATAAATTGTTTCATTTCATTTCATTTCTTGGAGGAATTCTCACTTTATAGTCGGCTCTATTGTAGCTTTGTAAAAATACAATAAATGTGAATATTGTAATTTCAGTCAGTAATTCCTTGCAAATTAATATAATATTGTCTTGTTTGCTAAGTCTATATATATTTATGTGATGTAAAATCTATAACTCTAGTATAGACTCCACTATCCAAAGGTTGTCTGGAAGAGATCGCTCTTTAGCGATAAGACGGCCTATTGTGTACCACTGTTTTTATATAAGTTTGCAATGTAATTTTCTTTTGGTGTACAATAAAGTATGATTGTTTTGTATTGTATAACTAGGACGAGCCACTCTTTATAATAGAAAGATTAATTTATTTGGTTTTGAAAATTACATTATGTTTTAGAGATTAAAACTAAAATGAATTCACAAAAAGATTGTCAAAATAAAAATAAATAGTAACATAATAAACAGAATTAATAAATTATGATGCGACAACTACCTACTGCTACGACTACTTACCGCTTTTTATTCAGTTACAGTATAGTATGCAACTGACTGGTAATACTCAGTCGCAACAACCGAATTTGCGGTCTGTTGTTAGCACAGCCCGGCAGTACTGTAGATACAACTAAGTGAACCAAATAAACGTCCCTAATAAAATAAGTTGACCTAATTTTCCAATTATATTTCCCTTATTTTAATTATTGACAATATTAAATATTATAACCAAGTTCAGTCCTAAAGTACCTATCTATAGCCAAGTGGTATCAATTATATGTGGTATTGTATCATTACTACCACGTTCAGAGGCTGAGTAGAAATAAATTCGTCTTAAAAAATAGAAGTCTCCACAAACCCAAGATTGATATCCCCACTATTGTCTCTTGATATGTTTATATGCATTAATACCACTTTATGGGTCCAAGATAAGCATAAACCTAGCGGTAGGCGGCGGGAGCCATGATGTATGTACCTACATCCCACTTTATTGTTATACCGTTGAATTTATTTATGAGAGGCCAAATTGTCTGTATAAGAGATAGTTTACTTTTTCGGGTCTTTATAGGGTTTATGGTGATGTCCCTTTTTCGTGAAGAATGTGTTTTGCCAGTTGTGAGTGCTTGAATATTTTTAAAAATAGGTACCGGCCCAAGAGTCTATGTGTTAGGTACTATAAGGGGGTGCTACAGGGCTTTTACATGAAAGAAACAAATACTGATAAATTTAGATTATATTGGGTTCAAAAAAATACAAGATGTTAGTATGGTGGCGCTCAGATGGGAACTGAATCAATATTTTATTATTTAAACCTTATTTGACTGGAGATATTTTAATTATATTCATAATTCTTCTGTAGAGGCCGCCAGTTCCATAGTACTTTTACTTGATACCAGCTATGTACGTGTACGAGTATAAGCTTATATTTAATATAGTACTCGTAGGTATAGTATATTTCCGGCTAAAAATAAGCTTATTTATTACGCGGTGTTAACAATCAAATTACATTACCGTAGCATGCATAAAATATCTGATTCGACCTAATTGCTACAGTATCATAAACGGGAAAACGTCTGCAATTTTACACATGTGAATGTGACATATATTAAACATGAAATTAACAGGTTACACACCCTGTCAACGTTTACTAACTTTATAAGAAATTAAACTGTCATTGCACAATAACATCACAGTTTAAAAGCCTCCAGTTCTACAACGCCTTTATTGGGTGACATAGCCGCCTTTGACAATATAATATGTTTTATGCCACACCTGGCCATAAAGTGACTTTTTCCGCACGCTGCGCGTACGGAAAAAGCCACTTTCTGGCCAAGTGTAGACATAAAATCATGTACACAACACGGGAGGTAATAAAGAAAGCCCTCGATCGCATATTTACGTCCCTGGCTTTCAGCTCAGGCCGCAAACTTCTGCGATCTCGGCCTTTCTTTGTATTACCACCCTAGTCGTGTAATGTACTATTGCCACGCATGCTCTGAAAGTATGTCCCGAATTCCTAGGCACAGCAACGCAATGCAAACTTGCCTCACCAACGTATCTCCCGCGGTCTCCGCACGATTACTCTGCCTAAACGCCTCGTCTTTATGTCCCTTAGACCACAGTATAATAGCAGTATTTTGAATGTGTGCACGCCGTATACGAACGCATCACAAGCAAATAAATAAGAACGAGTAAGAATCTAGTACGGATCGCACTCACACAAACGTGCTATCGCGCGTCTGTGTGCACACGTGTCGCGCGCTCCTAAACGGCCGAAGTTGGACTACTTGTTCGTCTTTATACTTTGCTTAGACCGTCACATACAGGGTGTAAGTAATCGTTAAGTGTAGCCAGGCGATTATTACGTAAGTGTAACAGATATCAGAAAACGTTAAACTGATATCGAAAGTACGTTACCCAATGAGTAAAATCACATCAATAACTTTAGTGTAATAAAATCAGCAATATCCCAATTACGGTAGGGAAATTACAGCCTCAAGGAAATTCGTACTAAATGTATGGAAGCGTTTAAACTTAATATTTTTATTATTACTACTATTATTAAAGAAAAGTTATTAATGTGATTTTACTCATTGGGCAACGTACTTTCGATATCAGTTTAAAGTTTTCTGATATCTGTTATATTTACGTAATAATCGCCTGGCTACACTTAACGATAACACCTGGTATAGGTGTTCCCCCGTGTTTACCGCGTAAATCGTAAGAAAACTCATAAAATCAATAAAACAAGCCCTTAGCCATAAAACACATGCTTGCTGCGTGTTTTAAACATTCGTTCAGTTATAAGAAAAGCAATTTGGGTGATGAAACGCGGCATCAGTTGCGCCGTTACTGCGGTACGTGAGGCGAGTTACTCTTCTTGTACGTGGCGGGATATTAAAGGGCTGCATTATACTTTGTGTAAAAGTCTTGGTGCAGAAAAGTATGACAGATATAGTAGAGTAATGAAATCAATGACTGATTTTACAGTGAGTTTAGTTGTCCGTGAGATTGCTTGCGTTTAAATATTTTCAAGTGGTGGCAACTGTTTCTATCTGTGCGTATCGTCAAAATTAATTAAATATTTAGATATTCTGATTGTTTCTATACAGACATGTGAGTCGTTACCTAAAAGTGCATCTGACCACTCCTTCGTTATTCTAGCTCAACATTGTGTACCAAGTAAGTGCAATGTTTAAACTCATAGCAAAAGGCAAGCCACTTGCCAGTCGCAATCTTACAATTTCCTAAGACACCATAGCAAAACGGGAGCAAAATATAAATTCGAGATCCTGGTACTTTCGCGCACACGTTACTTGTTTATCCTTTTAAGGGCAAGTCTCATTTCAGACAACTGCTATGATTGCTCTGTTACGACCACTCACAGAAGACACCCCGCTCTCCTCTGTGTAAAGAAAAATATTAGCAATAATGTCGTAAGTAAGTCAGATGCTTGTATTGACAAAGCATCTTTTTGTCTCACGGTATGAGTGATCTGTACAGACAAATGACGTAGCTCTTTTTAATTTGGGCGGTTGGTTACGCGTTTGCTTAATGGCGTTTCATGAATGAACGCAGATTTTCGGCTGATTATGAGACTTACACTTATTAACATTAGTTGTTGGCGTTTAGTTGTTTGGTAGAATTTTAGTTAGGTCAAGGACAGAGAGTTACCTGGTTTAACAGTGTCAAGTCCTACTTGCAGCAGTTGCTAAAGTCGCTATCGGTTTTCTGAGTATTCCAAAGTTAGTTCAAGATTATAAGATTCGAACTCTGTAGGCTAGACAGTCGAAAATAAAAACCAGACAAGTGCGTTTTCATTTAATATGTCACACGATATAGTTTGCTATCTTTTTTTAATTTTCTAGTTGACCCCCGAAAGTGGCCCCCATGATTGAAATTTATATATTTTCGTAACATGTCTGTGTTTGGGTTATATATGTACCAAATTTCAACTCAATCGGACTAGTACTCAAGTATGTTCGCAAGCTTTGGCCTATCAGATTTATGGTGATGACTGTACATTGACAAAAGCAAACATATATGTGCAAAAAACTACTTCGCCTTCGATCGTAGTTATTTCTGAGACGCTGTCTCCAAACCGTTCCACGCACGGCCGTTACAAAAAATTATATTCCCAATAAGCGAAAAACAAAAAGAAATAACGCCAACAAAATTGAAAACAGGCCGTTGTTATGTTATACTGTAGGTTGGAAAAGGCAATCTTCCTGGAGGGTTCGCGCCGGACGCGATGAGGAAATAAGAATTCATCCTTCCCCGCTAGGGGGTGAGGGGGCAAGACGGACGACGCCATTCCAAAAACCCATTATACGAGCTCCGGAGCTGTTTTCTATCTCAGAAACGAACCCGCGTCTCCCCCTCGGAGGGGGGCGACCCGGGCATCCTCAGGGATTCTCGACTTTGTTTATGAAAATTACCCATTAAAGTGGCTATGAAAGTAACGGTTTTGCCACTCCTGGAATTAATAAGGAAATTGATATAGATTATTATATTTGAAATTTTCGGGCCGCGTGATAACGTGGTTTGGTAGAATTGGAATTTTTGAATTTCAAATTTTCGGTATGGTGTTTTCCATAATTTGAACGTTGATACAGACCTAGTATATCGGTAACTTTCGAAATATTTTACTTACATACAGAAAAATCTTAATCTGAAGAAGACGTATCTATATGCAGTCTGCTCACCGTAGTCCCGAAAATATAGTTACATATTTAGCCATTTGTAAATTTTTATAAGGTTCTTATAAAATTAAAACATATATATTGCCCTTCTATAAAACTCTAGATTCAAGACCCAAGGTTACATAGAATGTAATACACATTTAAACTTTACCAATCTCAAGTTCATACATAAATTCCCATGCAACGTTACCCAAGAGCTATCACCCCAAGATTTACATTGTCATTAGAAATTAAATTAAAAAAGCGAAATTATTACACTCGAGGCTAAATTTAAATACACATTACCGCTTAATGCACCCTCCTTATTGAGAAAGCGTGCTTTCTTCAAGCCTAACCCCGTCTCTTTTTATTCATATTGTTGTGAATGGGTAAGAGAGGAACGGGGGATCGGCGTAGACTCGTAGCCCGTAGCTCGATATAAAGAAAGATTATCCGAAGCCCCTAAGGAAGTTTGAAATTGCTATTGTAGCGAAAAGGATTATATGTTAGTGCTACGGCGTAGAGGGTCTACGGAGCCGCGGGGGTCGGATTCTGGGCGACGGTATTTATATGTGTTTTTGCTGCCGTATCGGCTTTATCCGGTGCACCTGTAAGTGTATTGTTAGGTTTTGAATGCTATGGGTACTATTACTACTATTCTAGGTACTATTTTTATATCCCTGGATTGCTCAGTGGATTATTTGAATTTTTCGAAGAGGCTTAGGTTGAATTCTTTGTAGACGCTGTTATGAAAGTTGTTGCACCGTACCTACACCAGTTTGCATACCTATTAAATGTATTATTTGCTATTTCTCAAATTGCCATAAGGGTTTCTATGTAATCGAGCAATATTATTTTCTCCGCTGTAAATTTGTCTATTCAAATAGTCGGAAGAAAAAAATTAAACCGGCAAACGTTCACACATACGACGGTAGAATGAAATTGAAAATTGCGATTTTTTTATTTATTTTACTAAGCGCGAACAATTTATTCACGATTATTCGCCGATTATACAAAACACCAACGGCACCAAATTCAGGCAACACAAACTCAATCCAAATATTCCCTCGAACCGAACAGTTAAAGCACACACAATTAACAATTCCAAACGTAAAATAAACAAACCGATATCGCGACAATGCGCAGGCACTGTCGGGCGAGCGGATTAAATCCGGTTGAATCCGGTTTGATCCGGTTAAATCCGGCCCGAGCCGGCGCGGCGCGATACCGGCGCCCCCTGGCCTAGCGGTGTGTTAATCCTCGCTTAAATTGTGATAAAAGCCTCACCTGTATTAAACCGGACCTTGGGTGTTAGAGACTAATATAAATTACGTGAATGTCATCAGGGCTTTGAAGAATATTTCAGAGGTTTTCTACATTTATTTTTGAATTCTTTATATTTATATTCCAAGCAGCGCTATCGACTGGGATGCTGCTGGTGCTGTATAAATAAATAAAATGTGATTAAGTAGTGGTGGAAGAGTAAGTAAGTATACACTTCTAAGTAAAACTTATTTGGCCAAGCCAAGCATTTAACTTTTTTATGTCCTTCCAGGGCTCTTCAACCTTATGGAAATCAAGAGCCAAGAAGGTTTTTATGATAGCTGGCCGCATCATAGGTATTTTGTAATGATTTTTTTAATTAGGTAAAAATTGACCTACATTCTATTCTTATACATAAAATCAGGTACTCAATTAATTAGGTATAATATCACTCAATTTATAAACGACTGACTATTTAGTTTTACAAACACAATTCTACTATCAAACAATGATGAAAAAAAACTGGTTAAGCTGTTGGCCATGAACATTTTTGTTTTTGTATTCTATGAGTAGGTATTCAAATGTAACCAATAGTTAGTAGTTGCCTATATTACTTGAAAATAAAACGTACATAGGCACTATTTCATGTATTGCGCCAACCAATTCCATTTCCAACAACTCCGCTAAAACAATACCTATACAGCGGACAAATAAATACATAACTTACGAGAACGAACCGAATACGCTCGCAGTAACGGGCAACATTCTAACAATTTAATACGACATAAACAATACAAATATCGCGTGGTGTTGTACGAGAATCGGCATACGTAGCCGCGTACAGAACATATTTATCGAGTATGGTATTGTGGCGCGACCATTCCCGTATATCTGAGGGGGGCGTGGGGGCACCATGAATCCTGATACACCGGCCAGCGTAAAATAAACTTCGGTACTGATAAAAAGGAGAACTCGTTTATGTTTTAATCTTCCACTGGCCCGCGTAGGGGAGGTCTAGCTATGGTGGAAGCGATATAAAGGGTTTGTTGATTGGACAGGGAGTCGAGGGCCGGAGTGACCCATTGTTAATGGACTTAATCGTCCATATAGTCCGTCTAGGCGATTTATGTTTCATTTCGGATAAAATTATTCACGCCGGATCATGGACCCTTGAGTTTTGCGATAGATGCGCTTTGTTTGCTGATCTGTATCTGTTTACGGAAATTAAGATATGCTAAAGCATTAATACGTATTTGACTGGCAAAGTAATTTGCATTTGATCATTAGAGAAGACGAAAACAATGGTTTACTGTTCATAATATGTATTCTGTAAATATTTAATCCACATTTTTTCTGAGCACGAAAAGTTCATGGCAAATAGACAACAGAGCATTTACATAATCAAAATCGAAATCATTGTAATATTTTAAAGAAATCGAAGTCACGTTGAATTTTCCGTACCAATGTCTCAATTCCCAGTACGTTTTTTATGGTTTTCTCATAAGAGGATTGTAGCTAAGTGGTTCTTTGATTAAAATAAATAATGCCGTTTTTTTAAGCATTTATAACATTTATTATTATTTATTACTTTAATAAAAAAGAAGTAGGATTGTGTGACTTTGAAATAATTTGGGGAGATATGTCTGTGCCTTGCTTATATGGCATACGGATATTTGCAAATTGTAATTTTAATACAGATAAATACATGCTTATCTACCACATCCCTAAAGAATGTAAATACATAATACATTTTGATTAACAGTCATTGCTGAGACTAAAGATAATAATATATCACTACATTTAGAAAGATTTTCCCTTCTACCTAGCCACTGCCATTACAATAAAAGAACAACTTCGAGACTAAAAGAATAACAAAGACATAATTAAGACCGTACAAGCAGATGCTTTTAGCCGACTTAAAAAAAGAAATGAAAGCTTGTAAATAAGCTAAAAGCCCTCTGCTCATTAGCAGATTAAGCTCGCGTGACTACCGGCCGTGTGGAGGAGCTTCTCACATGCGAGCTTTACGGAAGCTATTTTTTTTTATTTAAATGTACCAAAAATATGTTTATGGTGGTCATATTTTTTACGAAAGCTCTAGGCAAGGAAATGGGGATATGATAATTAGGATTAGGACAGAACCTTTATGTCAGAGATATTTATTTTTTATTAGTAGCTTAGCTTACCTTGTCTTAAGTCGAACGTCAGATATAGTGTGTAAAGAGATGACTTATTTATTTTATAATGTCTGTGTACCTAATATTGTTATTAATGTTGCTGTTCAAGATAAATTTTTCTAATTGCGAAGAGAAATATTTCTATAAAAAATACACAATTTTTTGATGAAAAGTGCTCATATTATGTATATTTTCATGCCGGGATCTTAAAAAGATCTCTATAATTTGATGTATTTCAGAAATACTCCCAGCAAGGACTGTAAAAGACGAAATCCACTCTTTTTTAACTTAGTATCTAGTCCCAAAATGTTTACAGAAAGAAAAATATAACATCTACGATAAATAATCGCAAAGATATTCAGTTTCAAAACCTCAAAGATGAAAAGGAATATCGTAAAAATAAACCGTAACTCAGCGTTCGTATGAACGTCAGGGCGAATGCCTACTTGGAATAATTCGCCCGAGCACCTTAAGACCGTTTACATGCATAATAATGCGGGTATAAAGAATTTATAGTAACCGGCCATCGGTTCTGGAAAGGGTTTCGATTGAAGCCGTAGAATAATAGAAAAACTAAGTCAGAAACTGTAGTTTAGCTTTAATATACAGTTTACGACATACTGTACCGATATTTCATTCATGTTATACATTAATGTTTTATATTTAATTTCCTTATACACTTTTCATTTGATGTGCAAAGAATATTGTATTGTATAAGTTGTTCATATTACATACCAAAGTATTTTTTGTCAACTGAAAATATCTCGAAGAATCAGTCGTGAACAGGAAAAAAACACAATGAACGAATATAAATTCTGTACACCTTGTATACAGATTAATATCTAGACTAGGTTCCAGTTCTGCGAGTTTTATTGAAATAAAAATATGCGAACAAAGTAGAATCGATTTAGTATGGGACTCGTAACGCCATCTATGAAGGGGTGGCTTGAAACGCGTATGCCAACCACAAAAAGCGGCGGTTACATTTTAGAAGGTACTTGATATCGATTGAAATTTTAGAAGGATGTTACGTACAGTTTCGAAAAATTGTAGTTCTTAAGGTTGAACGTTTCAGAGAATTTTCATACAAATTTCAGTCCCGTTTTTCTCCAGCTGTGATCATTTTCTGTATTTGAAACATTATTAGTTCGATAGTACTTTTCCTTCTGATTCCGCCAATACGAAAAAAATACCGAAAAAATAAGAAATATTCTAAATAAATCCATATGAAAACTAATAAAATTTTGATCAAACCGTTGTTTGTGTGAGTGTAGAGTATCGTGTCGGTGTAAACAAAAGGGCGGCATTTATCAACAACAGCTGATTCTAGGTGTCAAAACAATGCCTAGATTGTATAAAACCTACTCCTAAAACTTCTGGCCGCTAAGCTAATAAAAATTAAAAAATAAAGTGCTGTCAGTCAGTGTCGAAGTTTATCTCCATCAACAAATTTCATTTCCTAAACTGATTTCAAGAAGGAGGTGGTATTGCATTGTAACCGTTTTTATCGTATAGATAAAAATTGTACAAATACTTGAGTTATTTATTTCTATGGATATAAATACGAGCTCTTATTCTTAGTAAAAAATATTGGATTTTTCGATGCAGTCCATTAGTTTTAAAAGCTAAGAGAGTTTGCTATCATTGACCATAAATGTATCGTTTGACAAAAACCTTTTTCGTTATTGCACTCCCATGCTCGATTAAAAAAAATATGTTGCCTACTTAGTCACATTTATATTTGAAGTTGTCAAAATTATTCATACCATAGCAAAGATTTTCTTTGTTATTATTATTAATTTTATTATTTGAATAGAAAACAGTTAATTAAATATTTCCTTGATCAACATTTTGCATACTACTTGGGTGGTAAGCTTGCCTGATGTGAAGTAGTCACCGGAGCGTACCTACTGCCATTTTACTAAAAATAATGAAAACAAACGTAGGCACACTCGAGACCAGATGGATTACCCAAGTAAATCCTAATAGCCATCGGAAGTTCGTTGCGGTGGCCAGCACCGGGCATCTCACCTCTTCTATGAAAAACAAAGATAGCATTACAAAGAGATGTTCGGCTGGAATCAGCCGGACTGGAGATCGTCGTGCCTTCCAGAAAGAAGCGAATGAGGCAGCTGAAAGGCTTGCCTTTGTACCTATTCTGCTAAAGTCTATGAATAATATTCTATCGAACCCGTGAATTAGCTGCTGGTGAAATGTGTGTGTGTGTCTCTTATCCAATGTAATCATCCCTTGTACCACATTTTATGCAAAATAAAGATATTTGTATTTACAAAATTTTACAGCGCAAAAATGTATGACAGAAGATAAGTACCTAGAACTATATTAGCATAATAAAAGGTTTTAATAAAACAATACGATATAAAATATGTTTTTAGGGTTCCGTACCGAAATGCTAAAAAAGGAACCCTTACCGGTGCGACTCTGTCTGTCCGTCTGTCTGTCACAGCAAGATATCTCAGGATCTACCAATGCTATCGACTTGATATTTAGAATAGTGTTAAAAACCGCTAACTCGAGCCTATTGGACAGAAAAAAAATCTTATACCTTTTTTACTTTTTTTTAAAGGGGACCTAAATGGGATGACGAAAATCAAAAGTAGATTTATTACATCGAGTGGGGTATCAAATGAAAGGGCTTGATTTGTAGATTAAAACACTGTTCATGTTTCTTTCTCTTAAATAAGTAGTTTTTGTTTTATGAGGAAAAACGTTAAAAAAATACCATTTCCCCCTATTATCTTCGAAGTTACTGAACAGAAAAAACTGTAATAATTACCAATTATTAATGTCATCCTAAATATTAAAGGAAAAATATAACGGTTTTCGTAATTTGCACCGTTTTTGAGAAATTTGCAAAAATCGTAACACATACTTATTTGCTCCTACTAAATTACTCGCCTTACAGTTTTACTTGAACTATTCATGTATCTATTTATGAGTTTGTACGGAACCCTCGGTGCGTGAGTCCGACTCGCACTTGACCGGTTTTTTTTTCTTGGCTTGGCTAATAAGTAAGTATACTAACTGATTTAGTAGCGAGATGCCTACTATCGCACTTCGTCTATCTTATATTTTTTACTTGCAGTATATAGCATAATGACAATATTTTGAAAAGTCCATACATATCATCGCATTATGCCGAAAATCGCGATCTGTCGAACATTATTCTAAATAGACCAAAGAGTCGCATAATGACGACTTTCGTTCTCACCAATGTTTTTGTTATTTGTTTTGCCTACAAAATGTACAGTCAAAAACAAAACACGAATTGTATGAACATAATAACGGTTTTATTTAATGAATTCTAATAGTAAATAATTAAATAAATATCATATTTTTAAGGCTAACCAGTAACCAAACACTCCTTTCCAATTAACACAAAATTATACTTCATACCAACAAAGTCAACGTTTCATTCCTTAACCGTGGTACCATCAGATTGTACCATCAATGGTACTATGGCAAAAAATGTTTGCCGTGGTTCCATTATGTCAATGGCACTACGGCTAATATTATTTTTTATTAGCCGTGGTACTGAAAAATGGAGAATTTGGTATTTACCTAACAGTCATGAGGGTAATGGTTAATTTAAGACCATTTATAACAGCAAGTAAAACAATGCAACTCCACAATCATCATCATCATCATCAGCCTGCGGCAGTCCACTGCTGGACGTAGGCCTCTCCCAAGACGCGCCACTTTGCTCGATCATCAGCTACACTCATCCAGTTGCTGCCAGCCGCCCTGCGCAGATCGTCACTCCATCTAGCCGGGGGGCGTCCCACATTGCGTTTACCTGTTCGCGGTCTCCACTGCAGTACTCTCTTGCTCCAGCGATTGTCAGTTCTGCGGCAGATGTGGCCAGCCCACTGCCACTTCAGCTTGCTTGCTCGAGTAACTATGTCGGTAACTTTGGTTCTCTGACGGATTACCTCGTTACGGATTATATCCCTCAGAGAGACCCCACAATACATTTTTTTAATTATTTACGCCTAGTATGGATGACACTGTTGTGTGTATTAAAAGAATTGCACTCCGCATAACTCTGACAATGTCCTCCGTATGAGCTAGACTAAAGTGCTCGCAGACATTTGGTGACTCCGTCAGTTCTTCCCACGTGCCAGCTTCTAAATGTTCGCCGCACACACGGGTATTTTGTGGGATGTAAAAGTTCATGTCACATAGCATTTTTACCCTTACCATGTCGGGTATGCACAACAATGGTGTGTTTGAACATCCATTAAATATACATCGAACTGTATCTTCGTAGGCTCGAATAAGACTCATGTTTATATCCGACTGAGCCTCTGTTCATATAACGGAAACAACCTGAATGAAGAACTTTAGCTAATACTAGCTATTACTGACAGATATAAACTTTTTCGATATTACTGACAGTCAAAAACTGGCATTCGCCAGTGATTTTAAATCAACAAAAAGGTCCATTCGTATTGCATTCATAAAGTATTTAACCGCTTACCGCATGAATTATTAAACGTCATGCTCCCCAGCAGGACCACCTTGGCTTTGATGAATTTAAACATATAGGAAAAATTCTATATAAAATCTATATAATTCTACTACCAATAAAAAAAATTCTATGTGAATAGTTTCGCCGTAAATTTGATTGCAAGGTGGTCCTGCTGGGGACCATACTCCCCAGCAGGACCACCATTATATCTCTTTTGCTGCTTATGATACAGGCACGTAAATGACATCAAATAATTCTATAACAATTCTATACTGACCTAGCTTACGACATTCTTCAATTTATTTTGGATATACGAACTTACGATGCCACAAACTTTTATGTAAGTAATTATCGCTGCGCCTGAATTTAATATCTTAGCAAACACACAAATGTGTGGAATGAATTACTTTCAGGCGTTTGTTCACATATGCGCAGTCGCCAATGCCATTATAATATCGAACCGAATAAGGTGCTCATAAATATTTTAACGTGACTCTATGGTCAAAGCGTTAGAGTGCATGTTCAGATATAAGCCCCCTGAACAATTATATTTGATGGTCACTGTGCAACACATATATGAACGACTTTTTAGCTTTAGGTTTAAAATGTATCATTTCTATCATTTTTCCTTATTTTTTCTTATTCTAAAGAGATACGACGACTTACAGCCTCCAAGAACTTCGGCGTCGTAAGAGATAAAACTGCTTGAGATTCATTATTTGCACGAATAAAACACAACTAGGGTGGTAAAACAAAGAAAGGCCGAGATCGCAGAGCTTTGCGGCCCGAGCTGCAGGCGAGGGACGCAAATACGCGATCGAGGGCTTTCTTTATTAGGTACCTACCTCCCGTGTTGTGTACATTATTTTATGTCTACACTTGGCCAGAAAGCGGCTTTTTCCGTACGCGTAGCGTAGCAACACGGGAGGTACAGTCAAGGAATTTAATTTCCTACCCGTTTCATTGAAATGTTGTTAAGCATTCACAATGCTGCCGTCCTAGTCTAAAAGGCGACTTTTTGCTATAGAAGTTCATAGTAAAAAGTCGCCTTTTAGACTAGGACGGCAGAATGCATTAAGGTCCAAAGGAGGATGGTCAAATTGGCCTATTGACCAATAAGGACAAGCGATATGTCACTGGATAGCTTATTCAACGTCCTAAAACTTTTACTATGGCAAGTAATCCCAAATCTTTGTGTGAAAAAAGTTATTGCTGCATAAAAAGTTTAATGACTTGAAACTTTACTGCGTACCTTTTTTGATACTAAGTTCCTATATCGCTTTAGACTATAAAGGTTTTCTTACTGTAGATGATTTTGTGTCATGTTTTGGGTGCCATGGGTTCATCATTCTACCACGGATACATTTTCGGAGTTCCAATAATCGAATTTGCAATTTTATATGAACTTTGGCGCACCCAATTGTTCAGGGGGCTTATATCTGAACATGCACTCTAACGCTTTGACCATAGAGTCACGTTAAAATATTTATGAGCACCTTATTCGGTTCGATATTATAATGGCATTGGCGACTGCGCATATGTGAACAAACGCCTGAAAGTAATTCATTCCACACATTTGTGTGTTTGCTAAGATATTGAATTCAGGCGCAGCGATAATTACTTACATAAAAGTTTGTGGCATCGTAAGTTCGTATATTCAAAATAAATTGAAGAATGTCGTAAGCTAGGTCAGTATAGAATTGTTATAGAATTATTTGATGTCATTTACGTG
Organism: Eudemis profundana; assembly: GCA_947034925.1. NCBI lineage: Eukaryota > Metazoa > Arthropoda > Insecta > Lepidoptera > Tortricidae > Eudemis > Eudemis profundana. Next base: position 9,804,704 of record OX344797.1, read on the forward strand.
CCTGTATCATAAGCAGCAAAAGAGATATAATGGTGGTCCTGCTGGGGAGTATGCTCCCCAGCAGGACCACCTTGCAATCAAATTTACGGCGAAACTATTGACATAGAATTTTTTTTATTGGTAGTAGAATTATATAGATTTTATATAGAATTTTTCCTATATGTTTAAATTCATCAAAGCCAAGGTGGTCCTGCTGGGGAGCATGACGTATTATTAAACCAAATATGATCGACCCTGATTTCACTCCAATGCATATGAAGCCTAATATGGCACTTTCAAAAACTAGATGAAATGCAGCCTTCAGGCAACCTAATATTTATAAAAAATCGTGATTAAATGGCATTTTTTGCCATAGTACCATTGATGGTACAATCTGATGGTACCACGGGTAAGGAACGCAACGTTTTAATTCATTATTAACCTTGAGAATGATTAAAAAACAAGTGGTTTACTTATCCTCATTAAAAAAACCGAACTTTGCTTAGTCTACGTAAACAAACTCCCATTTCAAGATGTTGATCAAGAAAATCCTGAACAATTTTTTTTATGCGATCATTTGTTATTTTTTCTTTTTTAATTTGTTTTTTAGTTTTCGGGAAATGGATCTGGCTCTTTCGTATATCGTGATCGTATTTTATGCTTTCATTTTTTATACTTTTAATGAATGGGAATAGGTTTGGCTTTTTCCGTTTAATTATTTTATTTAAGCGTGAATGCCAGCCCTCCACTGCATTTATAGTACGGTGAGGATTATCAAAGCAGCTTACAGCATGAATTAATTTCGGATCCATCCACTGTTTTATAAAGTAGTTTACGAAGTCGTTCCAGCCCTCTACATTAGACAGAACCTCAAACTGTATACTGAGGAAACCCTCAGGCATCAAAGTTGCTGGTAAATGTGCCAGTGCTACAAAAAGAGCAATTGTTTTATTATTAAACAAATGCAATTGCTTAGCCTTTTTGTGAAGAGCTTGGGCATAATGAAAAAAACATCCTTTTATGTTTGCGGTAGGGAATGTGATTTGAAGTGCATTCATCGCCGCCATTTCATAATCTGTTTGAATTATTTCTGGATTCATATCCGGAATGCATGCCTTTATCATTCCAAACAGCCTTTCATATGTATATTGCTCCTTATTAGGTAATAGACAATATATTAATGGAGTAATGTGAGCCGTAGTTAGCCCGTGAACGGTGTACAGCTGTTTGAAAGGTGGCGGTACACTCTTAAATGTCCCATCCGCAAAGAAATGTCTTACATTTTTTATTGTTTCTCGAGCCTCTGTACTACAGAATATTAAAATTTTATCTGCGTTGCCATCGTCACAGAGCAAGAAGTCTTTATTTAAGCTTTCACTTAAGACGACATCTTCCAATTTTTTGAAAACTGTCGCGTGTACATCAAGATGCGACTTTCTGGCTCTGTAAAGTGCATCTTTTACCGATTCATAATTTGGCAATATATCATCGTATTCAGGATCGGATTTGTATGGTAACATCACGCGTTCATATATTTGGGGTATGGGACCCAAGTCATCGCAAACGGCTTGTTTTAAATTCGCCTTAATCACCACCACTTTGTAGGCATACAAATCGGATTGGCATGTATGGTCACTTATTCTTGTAATAGTTTCGTCATCTTCCATCCAAGTGACGGATCCTGAGCATCGTCTATTAGTGCATCGCCAAATACTAGAGCCATTTTTATTTGATTTTTGGCGTGTGTGACTATGTCCGTTTCTCCACAATGACCAGGAACCCTGTTACAAACATATATGTATGCTTATAACGGTTGGCATTTTATCGATCGTCTATAGGAGTGGTAGATGACAATATCCCTCGATAAAATGCAACCACAATAAGCCGGATTGATTTGATAATAATTTTAATCAAAAAATTTAACCAGATACTATTGTAATCAAGTTAAACGCCGAAAAGAATAGCTACATAATATACGTACCTTGGTATTTTTTATTAACACGATGTCACTGTTAGTGATGTATTTTATATAGTTATTATTCATTTTTTTCGGTAGGTAAATAATAACTGTAATCTTAAAAAGATACTGTAATTAAACGACATAAGTCATCGTACCATACATGACGTTCTTATTTTATTTTATGTAATATGATTAACCTTCTTGCACTTACCAAGGAGATAAGCAATGATTTTAAATAAAGACATATGTAATGTATACTTAACTTATATCACGACATTATTAAATAGGTACTTACTTTAAAAATAGTCCAATTTTAAGACCTTTTTAACACGACTGTACTAAAAGTAGCATCATGATATTCCTGAAACGATTTTTCATAAAAAATGGCAAGCTGCGATATATCAGTCACAAAAATAAAAAAGTAGGCATAGTGCGATAACGTGCTTAGAGGTTTTATAAAATGGGCGGTATGCTACCAATTGTATGAAAAGGTAAAAAAGTCAACTAAGTGCGATAGTAGGCATCTCGCTACTAAATCTACTAACTTAGGTCAGTAAGTATACTAGTTACATGCACAACTAACTATTCATATGAGAGAGGTCAAATTACAAAGAAAGAAGTAACAAACATGTGCAGATAATAAAAAAGACAGAAATATAACAATATATTGGATACCTAACAATATATGTAGTATGAAACTAAAACTTCATATTTCAACATCTCCTGAAACTACGTCAAAATCTTTATCAAATAGATTAAAATGGCGCCAAAATAATATGTAAACAAACATGACCTGTCACACTGTCATAATAATAATTATTGACAGTCAATGACACTAATGACTGTCAACGGGTACGCGAGTGTGCGAGAATGTGGAAAATTGCGATTATTTTGAAGAAATCTGAATTATGGTTCACAAGAAGACTGTTGAGCTGAAATTGGTTGCGATTTAACCTCACCATTTTTTACTGGTTCTGCCAATACATAGACATAGTAAATTTTTGGTTGGGTTTAGCTAAAAATTGTAAAAACACTACGCAAACGACTTACAACGCCATCTGAGCGGCTAAAATTGGTAACTTTCTTTAACGTTCCTCCTTAATAATTAAACGGAGCGGAAACAGCAACATTACTAACATAAGGTGAATTTTACATACAATTTGCTTTATAAAGTAATAAACTTAGTATATTATAAATTATGCGTCATATTTTATGAGTACGCTGTGATATGCAAAAGATCCCACTTGCCACCTATTTTTGAATAAATTATTTGATTTTATGAGTCCTCCCAACTTTTCTTCATGAATATGTCTGTGCCTACTTTAAATAGCCTTTTTCGCGCTACTTTCTTAAATTATAGATGGATGTGGCAATAAATCCGTAACTAACGACTGCAACTCCAAAAGTAGCTGCTATACTTTGTTACTTTTAATAATTTGTCACAATCAAACTGTTACTATATACGTACCTAATTACGAATTCTTCAAAGCTAGATCAATCAGTTATCAAATAATTCGACTTTTATAAAAGTTTTATATGCTGATATTACTGTAAACGGTAGTTATTTTCGTTTGCAATTTCCGTAACAAACGCTAACTGCTTTAAAAGCAATTCCAGAGCACACGACAGATTCAATTAACTCTGCATACTTAATTAAATTAAGCAGTCATTAAGTGGCTTTATTTTAAATTGGGTTACATTCGATTAAATATACGTTGGTTACGAATTCTAATTAGACTTAATGCTATCAAATGTTATGTTGTACTTAATCAGTAAAATTATATCCTGGCTATCTAAAATTGGTGAAAGGATAAAATTACACTTGCCAAAGTTATGAAATTATTCTGCTACAATTTCATTGTATTCCAGATTTATTCTTTGATTAATGTAGCTGAATAATTTTAATTATTTAATATCGTATTAACAAATGGATTCCTTTTTCTTTTTACTAAACTACGGAAAAATAAACAGGTGGATAGATGTCGTTTGTGTGTGTGCCTGTGTCGTTTTATTGAGTTTATTCAAAAGTAATGTATCCCAACTATATATTTGAATTGTGTTCTATTTGCGTAACTATTTAAAAAACATCTTAGTTCTAATATAATTTTCTGAACATTCTTCCTTATTCTTACTTATTTTTTGACAGTCAGAATTTAACATAAGCACGAACCTACATTTCATATATAACAACTATATCAAATTTGGAATCTATTGTCCAGTCACTTGGGAAATTTTCCAGTACAGATGACCCTTCCCTAATATCTGTTGGGATCATATTTGCATCTAATTGTGAACCATTGTGCCCTGGGAATGGGCAGCGAACGTTAATGGGTTTATGTTCATATTTACGATTCCGTTGGTAATTCAATTGTCTTGTTTTTCGGTATAAATTGGCAATGTAAATGCTAGATGGAGATGGCTATCCCTCTTTTGTTGTGAGCTACGCTATGCGTTTAAAATTTTAAAAAACATGTATGAGTATCAGTGGCGAGGCTGCAAGTTTCTACAAGGGTAAGTTAAGTTGGCTTACTCGTTGTTCAAGATCTGTAGGACAGTATTGACCTCAATTAGCCAAGCCACTGTTGTAAACCTGCTTAACACATAACATAGCACGCAAGTAGCAACTACACACCATATACAGGGTTGAACGGTACAAAGGACTTTCCTGCAAATTACGCATTATTTAATCTTAGTAGGGGAGGTACATTATTTTCTCCAAATAAACCGTTAATATCTAAAAGAAAAGCGCCATATTAATAGTCTTGGCTAAAAGTGCAATAGATGGACTCGTATTCTTTGAGGGCATCTCCTTCGGTCTCGTCCATCTATTGTTTACAATGTACTATATATTTGTTTTTATGCTAGGCAAGTGGCAACAACGCACTACATACAAAAATGTTTTTTTATATAACGAAAATATCTTCAAGAAACGAGTAAACAGGGCTCTCAAAGATCGGCAACGTATAGGTAACACCTCTGGTGTTGCAGATATCTATGGGCGACGTTGACTGCTTTCCATCAGGCAGCTCGTCTGCTCGTTTGCCACTTATAACATAAAAAAAAATATATATCTACTTGTACATTTTGCTAATCCAAAATAAACTTAAGTTATATATAGATAGGTTCCTGTATTCATTTTCGATCTAAAATAATAAAGATGAACTTCAGAAAATAAAGGATTTTGTAAACCCCAACTGCAGCAAGGCATTATCAAATCAAACGATAGTAACTAATGGCATAGAAGTACTGGCCATCTACGCATAACTAAGAGCCTTATCGAAATGTAAAATAAACGACACACCAATCTACTTATACACTAGAGGGGGCGAGTGACCGATCCGAGGCGAGAGGGCAAAATGCGTAACTTCCGTTTTCCACGACATTGGGCACAATTTGAAATATTTTACTACAGTTGTAACGACTTGATGGTGCTAGAGGGCCACTTGTATATCTCTTTTATCTTTTGTCGGCGCGCCCCTTTGCCCTCTGCCCGGATGAAACTTTCAGTTTGGAATGGGAGGTTTTTTAGCGTAGAGTTGTAGCTGAGCTGGGCAGTTTTCGTTTTTCTTTATAGTTTTTATTACTGGCCAGCAAGAGAGATAGCGATGGTCGGGTCGTAGTCGAATGAAACTGAATAAACGTTGTCATGCTGGATATTGTTTTTCTAGTTATTGGAAATTAAACTTCGTATAAAATACATAACTACAAAACACAACCATTGTGCTTTCACTCTTTCGCTTCGCGTTCACTTATTATTGCATTTCCGCTGCTTGGAATAGTGAAAAATAACTACATCTATAGGTACAATAAAAAAGTTAAAGACAGAATGTGATTTACATAGGTTCTATATTTCAATTACCGGAACACAACCAGGATTTAGGCGACTTGAGACTACAAGGAAAAATGACGATGTATAAAAATGTCTACTTTCTAAAAATAAATTCGTCTGAGTATTATAAAGCCAAGGTATACAAACGTCTTAGTCTAATAAGACCGATGTATAAAAATGTCTACTACCACAGTATAAAAATGTCTACAATTAAAGTAAATTTGGTCTAAAATGAAAAATGACAACGTATAAAAATGTCTACTTTCAATACACAAAGAGTCGAAACAACAGACGGATTTGCATCGATTCGACCCAGCTGCATTCCGACTGCAAAAGTGCAGTTTGAATATAGGTCTATTGCAGTTGATATAAAACGGCATCCAAACTGCTTTTTGCAGTCGGAATGCAGCTGGGATGCAATCCGTCTGTTTCGGCCCTAATCTTGTGTAATCAAAAGAATGACAACCCTACCTACTAGCTTGCTTAGAATAAAAAGTGAATTCAAATAATACAACAAATCTCTTGTTTAAAACATAGTGTTTTAAACTCCTCGGAGGTGCCTGGCTTACCACCATACAATTTACAAATAAAGGTTGGCTCGGTAGTCATTATGCTTCGAAATCTAAAACAACCGAAACTATGCGATGGAACACGTTTGGTGATAAGAAAACTGATGACCAATGTGATTCACGCGAAGATACTTAAAGGAAGATTCAAAGGTGAGGAAGTCCTCATTCCGAGGATTCCGATGATCCCAACCGATATGCCATTTGAGTTTAAACAAATTCAATTTCCGATACGTCTTGCATTCACCATGACCATAAACGAATCAAAAGGGCAATCCTTCAGTAGGTATTAAACAAGAGTAACGTCCACATTTAGTATACTAGACCTCTATTGACGTTATAATTGACATTTACGGATGAACTGTGGTAAGAGTTTATATCAGCAAAGAACTTTTTAAAGACCCAAGAGTGAATAGTTGTACTGCTTCTGTGTTACTTGGGAGTCGAGTTCATCATTATCTGAGCAAAGAACGGATCAAAAATATCTGATCTAGTTCTTATGCTTCTGACAATAGGGCCTTGTTCAGATGTTTTTGGTCCAATCTTTGCTCAGATAATGATGAACTCGACTGTACAGCATTGGCGTGGCATCCAAAGAACTCGATTCCTACCAGCTTGATTAATATCAGATATTTGAGCACCTTATTCTACAGCTCTTAAGGAAAATGTACGCCTAATCTGCATCGGCTTGCCTAAGGATGCCGGCTTACGCCACGCCACTGGTATGCCCAAGGATATCTTTTACGCCACGCCACTGCTGTACAATGTGAAAGCTCTCTAATACGCGAGCGACTTGCCTAATCGCAAGGATTAATAATAATCACCGCGGAACAAAATCGCGGAGTGACGTACGCCTGACTAAAGTAGTCATTTTTATACTTCGACAAATTTACTCATTGACAGTTATATTTTTCACCAATTATCAGAGCGACATTTTTATACATCGACATACATATACCTTGTCATTATTATACTGGGACGAAATAAGACCAGTAGACATTTTTATACATCGTCATTTTTCCTTGTAGTCTCAAGTCGCCTAAATCACAACCAGCAGCCAATGGGTACACCGTGGGACAGGTGGCTGTCGGAGAACAGACCGATAGAAATAATACGTGAGAGAGTATAGCTACCTACCTGAACAAGACCAAATGGCATGCTGTAAACGCCGTACGTCTAACATAGCTAAGCTGCGCCACTTTTTGTCGTGCGACAAATTAATGTTGTTTTTTAATTGCATGAAGCACACACGATTTTTCGTATTTTAAATGATTCATACAAGGTATAGTGTGAAAGTGGCAGTTCATACTCTGTCGCGGGACAAGACAAGTCGCGGCCAGTTGTGCTACATCTCTTGATTTCATCTACATCGTGAAGACTGGAGGTTGGATTGGAGATTTAGAGTAGAAGATTGGAGGAGGCCTCTCTCTGCGGAGCTGGCTAGTGCAAAGATTTAAATATAAAATAAACAGTATCGGCTAGATGACTTTAGGACCTACAACCGAAATAGATAAAGGCTGAATAATGTTGAGCTATCACAGTACATTTTAATTAAACGTGTACAACTTTATCTTGCTTTAACTTTATCTCACCTCGACATATTTCAACTTAATTTCAATGTTGTACTGACATTTCGCAACTACAGAATTTCAAAAAGCATATCAGCTCAAGTTGTTCGAGTGAATTCAGCTGTACAGCGCATAAAGCTAGCGGGCAGTAACATAAATCGTGCGCCGGAGATGACTAAATCAACGCACTATCGGCCGATCGCGCAGGCATACTCCGACCTCGGAGAAATATTGTACGGCCGGGAAGATGTTCGACATAGAAAGGTGCGGCTTTTTAAATGTTTTATTTGAATAAGACTGCATTAAAATTATTGTTCTTCCCTATATGGGTAAATAGAATAAAATTATAAAAGATAACCCTGTAAAGTATATAATAATCATATCGTATATCGAAGCGTATATCAATTGAACGCTATAAATTAGTATTCATTGCAGAGTTGGTTTTATTATTTACAATCAAGTTTTCTGTAACAATCGCTTACTTGGTCTCAGATTTTCAAGTTTCAAAATGTACGTAGTTCAACACTAAAAAACTGAGCGAGAACAATAAAATTAAGTACCGTAAAACTTTTCTAAGGATTCTAATGTTTTTTTTTTTCAATAAACTGGTAACTGAATAGTTTTAGTTTATTTGACCTTATGCATAATTCTCAAAAACTCAATGAGGTTTAATAAAATATAATATCTGAATTTCATTCTTTTTATAAACAAATAAAAAACGGTAAATATTAAATTAACTTGTCAGAGGTTGCGACACGAATTTATTATGAAATAGTAATAAATCCGTTTGAATATGCAAGTCATAAGCATTACCCATAAAATTAGTATTTGTCCAGATCATTAACAAGTCGTAAGGCAATTTTATTGTCCGACTGGTTTCCACTGTGACTCGGTAATTCATTGCTAATGTATTCATTACTTCTTTCCCAAGCATTAAAAATATTAAAATGCCTTATATAAATAACTAAACAAAGCCGGCTAGTCCCGAGTTCACGTAACTTATGGCAGACAAAAGTTTGAAGGTAAAAAAATAATATATATCTACATGTTTTTTTAGTTTTGGTAACATCTTGATTAAGTAGGGACCACCTGCCAGGGCCGCTTCTTAGGGTATCCATAAATAAGTGTTGAAAAAAAATAATGGTGGCATAAAGAATAAGGTGAGGTGGTTGTCTATGGGTTTTGGATTGGGAAGGGTTGGTGGGGACGCTTTGGTCGATGCCGAGTTTAATTTTTAATAATTTTATTTTGTAAGTTGAGAAATTAAAGTCAATCATGATATTAAAAGAGTTATAATTATAATACCTACCGAAAACTGACAAACTGATGTTCAATCTGCAATAAGGTATTCATACTGAGTCCTTTACCCATAGATAGCCTACCTTGGAAGCAGAGACTCAAGTTAGATCATATCTCGCACCTATAGAGAATTAACGCCATTTTAATTTAGCGTTGCAATCAATTCCTTGCAATGTTTAAATCTAAATGGTAAATTTTCACAGTCTACATTGTCGGCTACAACAAAAGAAACACCGCATCCATAATGTCCTTGCAAAATCGCATTTCGCACGCAACAATAACCATTTTTTGCCACGTTGCGGCAAACTTTAAATTATTTCGAAACCTTTATTATCCATAACCCATAACACTCAGGTAAATAGAGAGCAGTTCAAGATGGCGTCCACATAAATCCCGGGACTGCGCTTGCGTTGCATCTAATCGCGAATTTATTGTTCCGGGGCCAACTGTAGTACAAAATTAACAATGAACAAAATATTATTAGCGCATTTCTCAAAATAGGGTCTCTAAATCACAGGGGTATTGTCGTATGAGCTTTTACGAGTATACAGTGGTAATGAAGCCATTTCGAGCACCGCATAATAGCTGGAATGATGCTGTAAATTGATTTTTATACTTTGTTTGACATCAATGATTGACATGAGAGCTTTTGGTGCTATAAACGCTGCGCTCGCGACATTTTTATCACCTGCGCGACAAGGCGCTATAAATTTATCGTTTGTGGGACTTTGGGCCAATTTTATGACTCATTTGGTGGTACTAAACGTCCATATAGATTGTTAGTGTATCAAGTTGCGCCTTTTGATTGTGATGAGTGCCACTGGAAATAAATGCTCGACTTGATGGTGTTTTAAGTTAATCCTTATGTTTATGAGCCAATAATATGAGGTTGTTCTGGGTTTTATTACCAGTTAAGTGCTCGTAAATATTATAGTGTAAAGATAATGTTCAACAAGGATAATATGAGCTCATTATATGCAAGAGTATTCAGATTTTGACATCTTTTTTGCCCTCTCAAAGGCTTTTATAGAGAACCGATGTTTTTTTAAAACTGCAATTTTGTCATCAGAGTTCGGCGAATACTACACATCTCCTAAGCCAAATGTTGTATTTTTTGTCTTATTTGAAGCTAATATCGGCGCGTGTACACCAGTGGCGTGGCGTTGAAGAAATTCTTGGACAAGCCGGAGCAGCTTTGGCTTCAATTTTTTTTAAAAGCACTACAGTTAAGTGTTGAACTGCCTAATATTAGGCAAGCCGGTGGGAATCGAGTTCAATGGACGCCACGCCACTGGTGTACAGTCGAGTTCATCATTATGTGAGCAAAGATTGGACCAAAAACATCTGAACAAGACCCTATTGTCAGAAGCATAAGAACTAGATCAGATATTTTTGATCCGTTCTTTGCTCCGATAATGATGAACTCGACTGTACACGTAGGTAAATATATTACATTGAGATATTAACATGGTTTGGTTTTATTTAATTCTCTTCGAGCTCGTAGGAACTTTTACTTCCTTTCTTCTCAACTTTTTGTCTGAGAGAGAGAGATTTATCTTTTCTTCTTAAATAGGTATGTCAGGGGACGATAATTAGGTATATCCTTAGGTACTACTTCAGTATAAATTTATAATTTGTGAAACTTATAAATTATATCAGCATTACATACATTTTCAAACATAACATGGTACTAGTAATTGCGATTGTATTTTTCTATATTTTTAAGTCAGACTATTACGTAAAAATCTGGTTGTAACAGTTCAATAACTATGGGATATATATCAAGTAAAAATCGTGTTTTTTCGTAGTAAAATCAGTTCAGCTACGACTATCATATTTTTTTCTAATAGGATTCAACTGGTTCTTACTTTTCTACCACTAATGCTAACAAGAAAACCGTATTTAATATTTAGAATAAATCAATATAGCATCATCGTATTAGTATCCGAACGAAAAACTGCTGATTCGCCCAGCCAAGGTTCAAGCAGGGAAATCTTAACCGATTTTTTTTTATCTTTTAGGAAACCAGTTCCGTTGCTACCCGCTCGGAGGCTTCGCGGCTACAACATTACTCTCCCATACGGCGCCGCCCCGCCGGCGCGAGAGCCTCCTATTGGACCACCAGGCTCCGCCCACAAACACCTACAATTATATTTATAATGCACACGCTGAAATAATTTACATTTGAGCTGAATTTGCGAGCGGCGTGGGTAATTGAAAATTTGTTATATTGGCCCAAACGGCCCATGGCGCGGATTGCAACGTCTAAGTGATTAGTTTGCTTCCCGCTTTTGATTGTATTTGATGAGGTCTTTGGGTAACGTTTAATGTGTTTTGTCGTTTTTGTTGCACAACAGTAAATGCTAAGTCGTATTAGTTGTTTAATTTCAATCAGAAAGCCTTCTTATAAGTTATAATAGCCTTATTATAAATTCAACTTATAAGCAGGAGATATCTGCTGTGACACAGGTCATTCCCATTGGAATTCAAACTTTGCTTTACAGAGTTGATTGATCAATTAATTCTGTACAACTTTCATTACGTTAATGCTTCCATAAGTAACGCTCTATCACTTTTTACGTAAGTGATTCAAAAGGTAGGTAATAACAAGAGTACTAAAGTGAGAACTTGAGATGGTACCTAATGTTTGTGCAATTGATTTTTCTATAATAAATGGATTGGCATCTAAGCCTATATCTAATACAAACCTTTGAAACCATTTTTCTATACTGAAAAAACTAATAGTAATTAATTATGTAGTTTAACTACTCGAGGAAGGGCCAAATGTACTTAGTACCTAGTAAATAAAAGTGTGCTAAAAATGTGCTTGGCTGTTTTAGATCAGTAGCACCCATTGGAATGGTCTCATTGTCTACGGCAGCAGCTATAATAATATTAGTTTAATAATAATTAGTCCGTAAGTTAGATTACAAAAAAATATTGAACACTTATTTTTCTCTTGTCAATCAAGCAAAAAAAGCAAATCAAACAAGATAAAGCGCATTAAATTTCGGGAGTAAATATTGAGCCACGACATGATGTCACGAGGAAACTTAGCCGGCTAAATAAAACTTTGCAAAAAAAAAAAGAGTAAAAAGAAAAAAGAGTAAGATATACAGGATAATTTAGTCTAATAAATTGAAAAAATAAAAGATCACCACACAAGATTAGATTAGATTTAGTCTTTAACTAGTTTTAAGTCCAGCAACTACAAATTTGCAAATCTATCTCTAGCAGACAAAAGTCTCGGATATATGTCCGGGGAATTAAAAGAAAACGGTTTATGCCGTAACTTATAAAAAAAAACCTATTCGAAGTGACTTGTACGTAAAAGATTATTCGAAACGTTTTTCATTGAAACTGGAGGAAAATTAAGGGGATTAAACATTCAGACAAAAAATACATTAATGAAAATAAAATGATGCCAAATGGAGGGATCCCCACGCACACGCACAGATCTAGATTCAAATTTTTCTGAGTCTCAATCATCCTCAGCTTTGGCACAGGCCCTAGCTACATCGATTGCGAAATTATTTCCTATGTTAAAGCGAAGATACTAAAAATTACTATTTTGTCTGTTCCATCATTAAGTGAATTAATTATTGACTTTTTAGGCAGGAACTGATATAATTTCGGTCATATGTAAAAAACCCCATAATCCAGACTTTACTTAATAAATAAGTGAATCGAAAGCTAATGGATGATAAAGCAAACCACAAGCTAATAAAGCAAACTGGGTACCTACTAATGGAAAGGCACATAAATCGAAACTTTACCTACTGAAACATCGACGTTAACCTCTCACTAGGTTCTAAATGTCATCTATACCTGGCAACACTTAATCTAAAGAACCCCGTCGAATAGTTCTAGTTTACAGCAAAATATGCAATCACTTCATTCAAAATAACCGCAGTAAATCCCACGTGGACATGTCGACTCGTAGATACGGCTAGGTCGATAAACACCGGGCTCGATAAACGGCCGCGACAGTAAAACAGGCTCTTAATTGGCGCTCTGTATTTTAATTGGTCATAAATCGGCGCAAGACCTTAATGACTGCCTCTTTTCGACACAAATCTTGCACACGATTGAGTTTCCATTATTGAGTCTGTGGGGTTTATTTATTTTTTCTTTGCTCGGTCCCTCTGTTGGCCGTTTGAGTGCTTATGACGTCACATACAAAAAGGTGCAAATTTAACTTAACAGCGCTATAAGGAAAGAGATGTGATTGTTTTAAGTCATCTTTGAGGGTTAGATTAAAGATAAACTTGTTGATCAATTATTGCAAATTTCAGAATTCTAAAGCTATCAAGATAATTAAAACTATGAAACATATTTGAAGTAAAATATGATTTGATTTCAAAACGCGGTATTTTAATTTACAACCAAATTGAACATGAAGTCGGTTAAAATAATAAACTAGACACTGAATGTTGTTATGAATTGTGATTGTAAATGAATTTTATTATTAGTATTTTTTCTTTCTCTTTTTTCTTGTAATGAACTTTGCGAAATTTTTAATGACTATATTTACTTTAATCGCGATTCGTGTTAAATTATTTCGTGTGTTGTAATATATTATAATTCTATTCTTTTCGTATATTGTTGAGAATAGATCTTTAATACTTTGTTATAAGGACAAACAGACCGATGTGTGTACACCCACAAGGTAAGGTTTGGCGGAACAAGCAGAACTGCATCACAAGTAGGCATAACATGATATTCCTTCCTAGGCATATCATGAAATGCCGCCATTTCATGATCCAACAGTGGCTAAATATGCTACTACTTTACGATCTGCCCGGTATGTAGCTAGGAAAATCGACGAATACGTTGCTCTCATCGATCTGTCGTATTTATTATTAAGCACATCGTGATATGCCTGGACATATTGGACATATCATGAAATGGCGACGTTTCATGATATACCTAGAAATTTCATGATTTGGCGAATTTTACGATCGGCCGACGACATAGGTATGTACCTGAACTTACGCACAATATAGAATCTCCTTTCATTTTCATAATTTTTATTTTTATTTGAAGTATAAGTCGTAATGAAGTACTAGGCGGGTACGGGTGACATTTTGTCAGGGTGATAGTTGGATCTCTCTATCTTTACATAAGATAGATTAATCTTAAATACAGAACTAGTAAGTATGTATGTTTTATATTACATATTTTTCGATCTGCCCGGTTCCATGCGTTTTGCCCAAATAGGGATGACGACAGGGTTAAAAATATATCATTATATTTAGTCTGTCAGTTAGATTATGGAAAAATATGGGACACGTATTTTTTGGTGTAACAAATTATTAAAAATCGACAAAGGTATAGATCAAGTTCCGGCGTGAGGGCTAGTGACGTCACTCCTAGGTGAAAATTGTACCAGATAGTGACGTCACTCGAATCTTCTGAGCACTGTTAATTTTTTCCTAACCTCGTAATATTTTGTTTGTCAAGCAAAAGAAAAATACGTGTACAATATTTTTTAATAATGTGACTGACGGACTAAACAGTTTTTTTAGTTGTCTAGCCTATTGTAGAGTTGTAATTAGGTATTATTATAGAGTAGGTACCTTGTAGATGTAGATTGTACAGTTAGGGGCTTGGGCTTGTGTTTACATGAGATCTGATAACTTTCTTATAGTGAAAACATTATAAGTTTGTAAGTCTATAAACTCGTTTTAGATGATATAAATATTTTTGGCCGGGACGGGTATGGATATTTCGTAATCACTGTCACAGATTCTACAACATTCAAAGTTCTATTTTATAACAAAAAAATAAGTACATTCAAACGGCATAGCGAGCAGACGAAGTGAATGTCAGTCCCCTCCAATCTACGAGGCAATTTAAATAAATCCTGCATACAAGTTCATAAAAATTCAACGGAATACAAAAATACCAGTTAAGTAAATAAAACAATATAAGAAACACCTATATCCCTTATCGGGCAGTTTGATCCAAAAACAAATACGAGGAACTATTCACGCCGAAGCCATAAAAGGGTAGCTAGGACGATTTAATCAAGCGATAAAAATTGTTGAGAGTCCCGATAGATGGCGCGCGGCGATACGCGGCTACTGCGCCGGTGTTTTAATTAAAAAATGTTATAAAAGATGGTTTGAGCGATGAATGAATAACGATTTGTTAATATTATTTTAAACAGTTTCTTTATCCTTTGTTGTCATATTCCAGGGTTACAAAAATATGCAGTAAAAAAAAGATTGAAGTGCAATATACATACTATGTAATTATCATACGTATGACTTTGGCATAAAGAGGCCTTAGTATGTCATACATAATGAGGAAACTTAAAACACGAGTGTGGTTTTATGAAACGAGTCGAAGGCGAGTCCCATGATAAGATCACACCACTGTTTTAAGGCCTAATTATGTACAGTTGCATTGCCTATATTATTTTATCTACAAACAAATAATAAATCGTCAATCATGTGTTCGGGAACTACTAGATATCAAATCATGGCCAACTAGATTTTCATAGCAGTATCGATTTCGATTATTTTCGATGTTATTATTAATCTCATGCATTATAATATAATAACACTGTCTCAGATAACACACTGATGTTACATTACTGGTTGCAATAATGGTGGTCATTATACATATACGGTTTCCGAACGCATAAAAGAGGATTTACGATAAAGGTGTAAAAAAAGAAATATAAAACAGTGTCATAACTGTGGATTAACTTGAAAAATATATACATTTTACTTAACACTACTTCATAGAGGAGACTATTTATTAAGGGTTCCTCTTGTTTTTGCATAATTTGATTTGTCCCATCCCGCAAAATAGGCGCATGTTTGTCGTCGAGTTGCGGAAAATAAGCCCGTGTTAACCTATAGGTAATCTTGTCCGAATACTCTTTACAATAACTGTTATTTTACAGATAACATTGACTTTTCAGAATAATTAATTAATTATAAAATAAACTAACCTAACTTTTATTAGTGACTTGTGTAAAAGATATTTCATAGTATTTTCCGTTGGAGTAATAAACGTATGGCAAATAGATACCTATACGATACATAGAATAGAACCCTTTATTAAGACATCGGCACATATATTATAAACAAGCACAAAAGCTTCAGCGGATTATAATAAATAACAACATTACTTCTAGTCTTGAAGAAGTCATCAAAGACAAATATTATCTGCCTTAATAAAAATTAAAAATACTCAGATACAAATTTGAACTTTTAAATCCGCCCTACTAATATCGTCGACCGTAGGCTCAATTAGCGTAAGGGACATTGTTTTGTTAATTGAGCCTACGGTCGACGATATTATAAATATGAAAGTTTGTGAAGATGTTTGGATGTTTTTTACCTACTAATGAAGTTTGGCATGCAACGATACTTGGTCCTGGATTGAAACTAGGGATGTTACGGAGGTGGGTTTAACGGAGCCGGATCCGGGCCGGAGTTTTGAAATTTGATTTACCGGAGCCGGATCCGGGGTCGGTGGCAAAGTAGGAACCGGAGCCGGATCCGGAGCTACCTAGTACCGGAGGCGGAGTCGGGGAAGAGTAGAAGCTTTTTTACTAAAATGCAGATGTGTTAAAAGAAAATCAAATCCCATCAAAAACATTAGGTACATGTAAAAAGATGCAAGTCTCGCGCCGGACACACAAGGAACACATTTTATTGTTCTCAAATAAAGAATCCTCCACGGTTAAATAATAGGTAAGTCGGTGGAAATCGAGTTCTGTGGACCTCCCCTCCCCGGTACTGACTTTGTTTAACATTACATGTCAAAACTTTTTGTTGTAGAAGAACTGCTTTTTACATTGTAATGTTTTTGAAGGGATTATAATTTCATACATCTATACTTTAAATGTATACCTACTCTACATAGAGTGCGACTACGATACCTTTACAGAGGGGAACATGGCAACACCTCAATTTAAATGTCATATTTTCATAGAAATTTGACTGTGAGAAACCTGAAAAGGGGCTTGCAAAAAAAAACCTCTTTGATACCTTATCCCTTTAAAGACATCCGCACAAAATCGAGGCTCAATATCCAGAATAGCATGTTATGACTCAAAAATGTGGAGTCGACTTCAAGTCATTCAGCCAACGCAGTAAGTATATATATTTGAATGAAAATACCATGTCTATAAGAAATAATCCATGATATTAAATAATTTGCTGAGTGATATAACAGCACTTGAGTTTAGCTTCTTTCAATTTATTTGGCAGTACCCTGATCAACAGTAGAGACAATATTTATGTCATATTTCAACTTACCTGGTTAATGCTGCGGATATTTTTCCATGTACAGGTAGGCATCTGTAACAATTAATAAAAGAATATTAAGTAAAAAACTTATCAAACTATACAGATCAAAGCTACTTAGAACATTATTTAGCAGTTATAAACTTTAGTGATGTCGCAAGCTACGTAATAAAGTAATTGTTAAGTAGAAACATCTTTTATTCCATTAGATACAATAAGAAGAAAATATTAAAGATTTAATAACTGACTAATGTAACGTATTTTAATTTTATGTTTAAATAAAATGTAACTTGCTTGCTTGTTTTTGGTGTGCAATAAAGTATGATTGTATTGTATTGTAACTTTAAAAAAGCCAATATAAGAATCAATACGATTCAGTTTTTTTTTAACCATAATACTTATTAGAAACTAATCACAGAAGAGGGTAAGTAACCCACTCAACAATGTAAATTATAAATTAAATTTAAATATTTTTTATATCACCACGTGACAAACAAGCGTGCAGTGATGGAAAGCAGACTCTAAATTTAAAGGGGCGCCCCAAGACAATGTGACGTGAAGGGAATTTTGCTGAAAGGATACTTAAGTAAGTAATATTGCATTCAAATATTTTCGCTATTTTTAGAAGTAGGTACGAACGTCTTCGACGGCAATAAATAATTTTCTTGAGGATGAAGATGGCTGAATTGAACACATCAATGCATTGCATTGTTGTTGCCAAGTAATGAAGACAATGATATTATCATTCCTAACCCACTCAACCACCCTCCTTCTGAACGAACTCCGAATAAAAACTCGCTTGTTCACCATATGTCAACAAAGGGACCGAAAAAAATTATTGGACAGAAAAAAAATCTTATACCTTTTTTACTTTTTTTTAAAGGGGACCGAAATGGGATGTCGAAAATCACAAGTAGAGCTATTATATCCAGTGGGACATGAAATGAAAGGGCTTAGTGATAGATTCCAAAACCGTTTTGTTTTCTTAGACATGTCGTTTTTGATAAAAGACAATAAACGTTAAAAAAATACCATTCCCCCCTATTATCCCCAAAGTTACTGAACAGAAAAATCTGTAATAATTACCGATTATTCATATCGTCCCATATATTATATTACTTACAGGGAAAATAAAACGGTTTCACTAACTAGCAGCGTTTTTTAGAAATTCGCAAAAGTCGTAAGACAAACTTATTTGCTCCTACTGAACTAACCGCGACATATGTCGATGTATGGGGAGAACAGTTTGTCAAGAGCAAATTTAAGTTTGTCCCACCATTAGTCTTCACGTATCTACTGACGAGTTTGTACGGAACCCTCAGTGCGCGAGTCCGACTCGCACTTGGTCAAGTGCGAGTTTTTTTCTTCTATGACCTGCTATAAACTTAAGGGGTTAAATATAATGACCACCAAAAAAAACTCTACCATTGTAATGGTACTAGTTGTTTTAGTAACGAACGTCGGGCCGTTTAGCCCTATCTATTCTATCGAACGGCTAGGCAAATTACTTTCGTCAGCTTGCTGGCGGGTCATAGTTGTTTAGAAAGAAAACCTTAATCTCCTCATAGTTGCCCTACTAAACGAAGGGCCTAAGCATTGGCTAGCCTTATCGTTAATTTAGACATTGACGCATTGGCTAAATTTCATCCAGGCAGTTAACTACATGGCACCGTTTAGTGAAAAGGCTAGGCAGTTAACCAAATTGCAAATTAAACCAGTTGGCTGCGACATATACATGTCGTATCGTGGTAAAATAACAACGTTACCTACATTAGGCAAAAATATCTGATTATTCGCTTGGATAAAGTCGCAGAGAGGGCGCTATAGTTATGACTGACCGTCTAGTATTAGATCCTTTTTGAGTAATGCAGGCAGTTTAAATTTAAAGGAGGAAATATGACGTTGACGGATGGATTGCCAGTCTTCATTGGAAAATCTAAGCAATTATGCCTATCTCTGTGAATTTATCGTGTAACTGTAACTTCTAGTTTATTATCAACACGACATTTAGATTGTGTAAAGAAATACCTAAATGGAGAGCAATACACCAGTACTCAAGCTGGCGCGGATACTGGATACTGAATGATTATTGGACCATAACACTAAGGTGACCAGAGGTGATCGGGAACCCAAAGGTAGGTAGGTAGGTAGGTTGTAGGCCTTCCTCGTCATACATATAATGTTATAGTGGCATTAGTCAAGTTCACTCTCAGGAAGAACATATTCTTGTTTTATTGTTTGATCATACCTTGTACGCGCACTTGCAGACTTTTTTACATACATAATCCTGCACCATGAATAGAATACTTTCGATACGATTAGTAATATTCCACCTACTTAGTAGGTAAGTCTACAAGATGCAATTCCAAATGGGTAAAATGGCAAACTTGATCACCTGCGGCAGGTACCGGCCGAGGTCTAATGAGTTTATTGATGGACTTAAAGTAGTTTTTTGCGTCGGCATACTTTAAAGGCAATAAAATTAAATTTGTGCAATAAAAGTTTAAACAAACCCTTCGCCTGGCGTGTTTTACAATGTTACTCGTTCACCTAACGGAAAAATTATCAATTAGCGGTACTTATACAGAGTCTAAAGCGTAGTAAAGTTGTTTCAGTTTAGTCTTTGTGGTTGAACACGGTGAATGTAGACACAATACTGTGCAAGTGTTTTTTTAGTAAATCAATTAGAAATGTGTGGGTACTTAGGTGCATTTTAAGTCTGCGAATCGTAATGATGTTCTTAGATTAAAATTGTGAATTAAATGTTGCCAGTAAAAGAGATATAGAAAATGTTGATTAGGCAAACTATCATCGAACATGGCACAAAACCGGTGAGTAAATATTTGTTATCTTAATAAAAAGGGAAGACTTTTTTTATATGAAAGAAATATGTTGTTTCTTCATTGGTTCTTGTATCTATTTATGTAAAAAGGGAAGAGTTTTTCCTGTAAATGTTTGGGCCTAACTAAACATCAGTTTAATTTCATTTTTTACGTATAAAAAGTGGAAATGATAAAATTGCACTAATTGATAAGGAAATAAAAGCAATTTAATAGCAATTTTCATATACCTTTATTAAATTAAAAATAGAATTGATACCAGCACCATCTACCGGAGTAATGCTTATTTACGATGACCACTACTTAGCATGCTGGAGACCATGAGCGCAACGATTCGAGCGGTCCCTAGGGGCTGCACTGCCATCTGTGTACGCTGTGATGCAATACTAAGCCGTATAGCATGCAGTGCACTTGGTTGCGTGTTAGTATAGAGATAAAACACGAGATGTAGTATTTAACGCTTCTGCATAGGAATTTTTTAGTATAGATTTTTATAAGGTAGGTCTGGAAGAAAACGAGCACATATTTGTAGTCATAGGTATTTCTGTTTTATAAATTGAATCATGTTCAATAAACATGTATCTTAGTAAGTAGGTCTAGGTATAATGTGTAACAAAAACGCTTACCTGCACTGTAAGTTTTGAATTTATGAACACAATGTCTAAATTATTATCTGAATATGTGTGTGATTTTACAGACTTATGTGACCGTTTTATCTCTATAATTTTGAAATTTTGTATAGACCGCTCTTATTGGAAGAGACATAATAAAGCCTAGTTTATACAAAATCAAGCGCTGCTACGCTCTTCTCGAGCGAGTGTATTTTATAAAACCTTGCCAAAGTTATTTAAAATGATATAATTGATTTTGTATCACCAAACCGATTTCTTTACCCGATTTAAAATAATATAAGATGCTCTCTATGATCACCATTCACCACCCTAACGCCTGATAAGGAAATAGAACGGCCGAATAGACCAAAATTGATGCTTTGTTTACATTGAACCAATAAAATAGTTACGACGTGTTGAATAATCGTTCCCAGTTTGAGTGACCATAAATTTATATATAGTGGCCATAGAAGAATAACGACCAATATCCCAACAGGGTCCTGTTACTTACGACATTAAGTGTATAAGAAAGTGATATTTTTAAAGTCACGCAGTTTGGAGTCAATAAAAGTTTAACGAGCGAGGGTGCCCGAATAAAAATGTTAAGGATTTTACGGTACTGTTCCTTGTTTCTCAACTTGAGATGTGTTGTAGATTTTAAGGTCAGTTAGCGGTAAGATAGGAAATTTGCGATAAAAAGATATATCTTCAAAACTATTTTATACATATAAGAGGTACCTACAAACACATTCTTATAACATAATTGTTTGTCTTGGTCGTTAAGGAAACGAAGCTCTCAAAATATTCTAATTTTTATTCAATATTAGTTACTAAGAAGAGAACCTCCTAACTAAGCCTAAAACTTTCATCGTAGGTATTCACGTCAGAAAATACTTCAATAAAAATTAAGTATTTCAGCAAATTTTATGGTATAGTAATCGCTTCTTTAATGTAACAACGGATTTTCTATGACAGTCTTGAGCATGATGGCTGAGAAATCGCATTTAGTATTTATCAACTTAACTTTTTCTAACATTTTTAGAATTGTTGGTGCATTTTTAGATATTTTATTAGATCCCTAAATCAAATTAGACTGAATTACGATAAAGTTGGATCTACCAAACGAAAATTTCAAACTTAAACCAAATCCCAAATTAAACTGATCAGGGGCGGGGGTGAAAATAAACATAACGTAACCGACATGGTAGTTCCATGCAAATATGAACTTTAACTCGAACTAAAAAGTTTCAAATTCCTTTTGCAATCAGTCATCACTAAATAAATATCTACATGAGATGGGTGGACTGCAATTATATCGTACTCAGACATACCTACTAAATTACCTAATTAAAAAGTACCTACAGAGTGTATCACTATATTATCGAGCGATGAAAGCTCATTTTCGGAGTTAGGACTTTGTATCAAACAACCGTGCTTTACGTACCTAGTTATAGTTTATACAGATCCATAACCAACAGACAAAACGCGAACACCAAAGTAATCTATCTACAGGCCTCGCAATATCGGTTTCTGAACGATTAACAGAGGGCGCGCGTGCCCTTCGGTTTTACTACCATCTTTTACGACATCGTAAACTCACCCATATAGGCCATAATCTTTTTCTGCGCTTCCCCCCGCCGCCGCGAGATGGCGCTTATAACAAAACTTGAAATCACTGTCACCACTAAATGTTAAAGTTTTATTGTGTGTTTCGCTAATGCGGTGTGAAATTAATAGGCAATAATGCTTTTATGGCCGCTTGTGACGGTTTATAGGGGTGTAAAGGTAGTCAGGTGACTAGCTTAGTGTTTGTTTTACTTTGACCGCAGGTGTTCTGGTATCTTTTAACGACCTTTAATGGTATAATTTCGTAGATATTGCTCCTTGAGTGTTTTTTTTACAGTTTAGTGTAGCAGGATGCAATTAACAAGCACGGCTGATTGTAGACGCAAAGGTCGATGACCGGGAAGGGAATATCGAGCGGCAGTAGGGATAATTGCGGTGGAAGCAACACTTTGATAGTGCTCTGGTGTTCAGTAACTTTAAGTTTGAATACATTCTTTTGGTAGTTTAGTGTCATTGAGTTAGTAAATAAATAAGTGTAAAGGAATTTATTAAAATTTAATTATATTTATTATGTGTAAAAATCAGTAAGAAGGCTTGGCCATGGCTTAAAGAAAAAATAATTGAAATCAAATTACAAACTGTTTTCTCCTTTTTTGAAAATATCTAGAAAAGGAACAAACAAAATACCAACTCACTGCTGGGTGAAGGCAAGATTGCACTCTTAGATCGTATCTAAATTCAAATATTTTCACGGCTTCCTCTACTTTCTTTTCAAATATACAGACACAAACCAAAATATATATGGAAAAGTACACAGTAATACATACAAAGTCACCCTCGATTGTAAAGAAAAGAAACCAAAATCGTATTCCGCAGATTTATTAAAACCATACACTTATATCAACCGCCGGCGATCCACTTAATGTTCATGTTGAAACACAATAAAGTTCCAAAACGAATAGACAGCCTGATAAGCACAATCGTGAACTGCTAAAATGGAGACAATTTTCCCTATACTACCTACTTTTAGCCATAAATTTAGCTAAGCGCGAGCTGAAGTACCATTACAATATATTTTAACCAGGACTATAATTTACAACTTACAACTTACTTTTACAAACATAAATTTACCGTCGGGCGCGGCGCTACTTTCAAACAAAATCACTAATCCACTTCGCGCAATCCTACTTTTACATTTCACCACCCGCACGTTTAACTTGGCAACGTTATACCCGTCTAGACTGAAACTATTCTATAGTACCCTCAATTACCTTTATCGGAAGTCCCGCTCTAACTTGCGTGAGTGTTGTTGGAGTGATAGGGAGGGAACCAGAAAGGGTGGGCTGGTGAAATCCCTCCGATTTTCCATGCAATTGAATAAAAGACGTTACGGTGTGTTGACGTCATAGTTAGGATTTTATCGCGGCTTCGCTCGCATACGCTGAGAATAGTTTCATTATAATGAGACAAGGGGATATTAACGGGGGTCTACATTAAGATGACGAATCGGAAAATTTGGTGGCAGGGATTTCGATTTTTCTCAGGAATCATAAAACATATGAAAGTAACATTTGATAACCTGATTATTGGGATAAACTACTCCATTTTGTGAGATGCAGGAACACGATTTGTTAACTTTTGTAACAGACAAAAGTATGTCAAAGATACCTCTTTAAAAAGCGGAATTTGCATTGTACAGGCAAACCAGACCTATTGAAGCCCCTAAATTCTCTGAGTAACATAGTTTTAACCTATACTTTAATATCTGAGATAAGATTTTTGAAAATTAATTGTAGTTTGTAATTGAAACGAAAAAAACAGTTTCCACGTATACGACCTTTTCATATAAGCTAGCACAAGCGTGTATTTGTATGAAATCAGTCTCCCCTCAGTCCGCCGACGGCCGTTGCCAACGACAGGTCTGTGACAGTTGACTGGCCGCGCCGTAAACAAAACCTGTGAGAAATCTTATTTAAGAATGGGAAAATCTTTACTAGTTGGCTCAGATTTTTAAAGTGCACGAGGTCGTCTGTCCACCGAGTCTAGGTCCTATGCGTGATCGCCACTCCGGGATTTTACTACACCAACGGTTATCCGTTCTCCGGGCTATACGGCCTGCCCACTGCCACTTGTCTCCTCATTCATAATTTAGAAAAAACAAGTCATATTTTTTTAAAGTTACGGTCTTGTCTTTAGAAAGACACTGTATCAACATACATCAATGGCGCGGCTTTCCTGAAGTAAAGTCGAAGTAAGCCGTATGGATGAGTTGCTTGAACGTTGAAAAGCCCCCATTAATCATAAAGAAAAAAAACAATTATAAACTGCATAATTAATATTGCAAGATGTTTAAACGTTGTAAAGACGGGGTATCTAATTGCTTTTTTAGATAGTTACTTAAACTTATGTCGGTTCACATATTTAATGAATATCAACTACAGAATTCACATGTTGCACTTAAAACTCGCCATAATGAAACCATTCAATTATCATCAGTACATTATAGTAAATAATCTGGTTAATTCAGTAAAAAACCAAGGGTTTCGCTAAAAGGTGCCTGCAATAGGTACATAATGGACTCTGAAATGAGCTGCGCCGGCAGGCATACCTATTCCGACCCATTATCATAATACCGATAGATATGTATAGCTATGGTGGCTTTAGAAAAAGATGTTTTAGAAGAAACTCGCGAGGCTGATGTCAAATTTCCTTCCAATTTTAGCCTCCATATTGTTTTAAATCACTAAAACCTGTTTATGTCAGGTAATAAAATTCCCTATCCGCTATCAGTCGGTACAGTAGCGATGGATCTGTTTTTAGGATCGTTATTTTCTGAGCATTTCTAAAAAAAAACGGACAATTGCGTGTCGGACTCGCCCATCGAGAGCTCCGTACAAATACTTTATGAAGTAAGGACTATATTTTCTATGATTTAATTACAAATGTATAGTTTTCACTTTCAGATTTTTCCCTATACTTCTAGTATAAGACGGTGTTACTTGCCAAGTTTTATAGTTCTTCTAGGTCAACAGAAAGTACCCTATAAATTTTGGTTTCCTTGAAAGTATCGAAATGGTCGTTTTTTGCGGCATAAACGGCCACATCTTTTTTTTACGTGAACCGAGAAATATGATTTTTTCACAGCTTCAAGGGACCGTAAACTTGAGTATATGGTTTAAATTTCATCTCGATACCTCCACGCGTTCCCGAGATAAAGGGTCTTGACAGACGGACGGACAGACTGACAACAAAGTTATCTTATAAGGGTTCCGTTTTTTCCTTTTGAGGTGCGGAACCCTAAACATTAAATTTTTTTCATTGTGAAGTTTTCTGCCAATTTATGTTATATTTCTACTTAGAATTACGAGCTTTTTCTATCCCATCCCAATACAAGAAAATAGTGTCCCAAAATTTCCATACATTAATGAAACTTTCCTTTTTGTTACCGATATACTAAGTCTATGGAAAAAAACGGTAACACAATAGGAAAAACTGATGGGACAATTTTTTGTATCGTTGGGATTGTAAGAGCCCTTAATTCTAAGTAGAAATAACATAAAAATGGCAGAAAATCAAGTAATAAAAAAATGGATCAAAGTCAAAATACAAATATCAATCATCAGAGCAGTCTCTATTAGAATTAGGGGAACGAGAAGAAAGATAGGAAGATTTGGATGCGAAGATGGCTGCGGAATACCCATCCTGGAGCACTAGATTTCTCTTCTTTTTACCATACTTTACCATACTCTGTTTATTTATTTGTATTATTTAACGTAATAAAATATTTTATCACCAGTAATAAAAAAATGACGATTTTTTTGGAAATCCTCTGCAAATAAAATTTAGATTGAAATAGTAGAATTAGTTAATTGAATTCTTAAATCTCAAGCTTCTAAATAAAAGTAAACCAAGTCATGAGGTAACTAAGTATCTGTAGCAAAAATCTAAAGTAGGTCACGTTATTCTAGCTTCTCTTCTTATTGCTCCGAACACTTTACTAATTTACGAGAAACCTTTGCAATTTTCTACACCAATATATTTGGTAAATTGTTAACCATAACAATAAAATAGTTCTGTATTGTTCTTTCTGTAAACAAGAAGCTATGTTTCTGAAAAGATAGCAAACGTTGTAACACTTTAAAATTTTGTTCATTTCTATGCTACGATGTTGTAGCATTCGCGTAGCTGTGCTACGGTTTTAACAGTTATGTTGTCACATAATACATCGTTAATACCTATATAATGAATTCACTGTGTATACTTAGCTAGTCTATATATGGACTTTTAATGAACATTTTATGATGTTTGTATGGATGGGCTAAATGCAAGGCTATAAAAACTGCCGCCAGCAAAGGTGTTCGTTTTAAAAATTATATATCCTTGGCACAAACTTATGAAAAAATAGCAAACTAGCATCAAGTTTTTCAGATCCTATCATTT
Source organism: Eudemis profundana (assembly GCA_947034925.1). Taxonomy (NCBI): domain Eukaryota; kingdom Metazoa; phylum Arthropoda; class Insecta; order Lepidoptera; family Tortricidae; genus Eudemis; species Eudemis profundana. The sequence goes on from OX344797.1 coordinate 9,831,629, forward strand.
GATTTTAGAAGTTAATATTAAAACGCAAAAGCTCATTTAGTACACTGTCACACAATTCCCTTATAAATATTCAGTTGCGAACAAATTTGCATTAAGAATGTGCGCGCACGTATACAGAGTAAATAGGTAGACACATTAAATACCCAGCTAAGCAAAGAACCAACCCGATGCGCCGTTATTTTAATACCCTTATCAAAAAACAAGGCACATTACAAAATGGCCACCATTTCCCGAGTTCCCGGGAAACTGCTCGTGAGCCAGCCTGGAAAATTATAACAAAAGGCATCTCTACCGCTATCTTTGTAATTATAGTAAATCACCTTGCTACAGGCAAGATAAGGCTGTATACAGGCAAGCAACGTCTAAATGCGCTACGTGTTACAGCAGCCAAAACGACTTGTTACATTTCGAATTTGGAACCAAACTTTTGTCTTGAACGTGAAAGAAAGAAGTCTTAACTTGTGATCTTTCAGCGTTACTTACGACTTTTTGCGATAGGAGCGTATCTTAAGTATACTCAGATGCAAATGGGCATAAGTGGATGTATTTGTTTATATTTTTACACCATTTTGCTGTTGCATTTTCAACTCGTTCGACGAACGGACCCCCGCTTTGTACAATCGCACTGAGAAGTACATTTTGGACGTTTTATTTTCATGGCGTAATAACGTATTTCAATGAAACAGCAGTTTGAAAAGGCGCATCGCATTGAATTTATATTATAATTATAGTAGGTACATTACACAACTAGGGTGGTAAAACAAAGAAAGGCCGGGATCGCAGATATTTGCGGTAAATATGCGATCGAAGGCGTTCTTTATTACCTCCAGTGTTGGATACATAATTTTATGTCTATGTCGCCCCCAACTAGCTTAATTAGCTATTTGGTTAGCTGCCTAGTCTGTTCATTAAACACACTCCTTATTTTAGGTTAGGTTTGTTAGCTTGTGTCCCTCAGAGCAGAAATAGAAGCCCCGCGTAGCAGGGCTCTGTCGACCTGCTGGCGGGTCATAATTTAGTGAAAAGGCTAGGCAGTTAACCGAATGGCTAATTAAACCAGTTGGCTGCGACATCTACACTTGGCCAGAAAGCGGCTTTTTCCCTACGCGTAGCTTCGCTTCGCTTCGGTTCGCCTCGGGCTTCTAACAAACACTCGTTTGTAATTCCTTTACCGCCCGTGGCACACACAATGTTTTTCATTACACTTCTGAGGAAATCTAAATAAATAACCTGACTAATCCACCCAGTATGAGAAGAAAATTTTAAAACAGAAAGTGACATATATCCATAGACAAGGCGAAGTCCAGTGACGTTCGGAAACCATAGCGGTAAGCGGCATTTTATATTTGCAAAATAAAGAAATACATTATTTAAACATTTAATTAATGTTACCGAAATATGTGTTTACATGTATTTGCAATAACAGTTATCTTTAAATAAATATTTCAGTGATAAAAGTTAAAAAAGTAAGTTGGCGTTTCCTTTGAACATGACAAATAAGAGTAAAACAGAACCAGCGTTTCAAATTTAAAAAGAAAACCATTACGCCCTAGGGCGTAATAGGCCATTTACGGCCCGCAGAACCTACGTGTAATGACAGCATTTTCGAGCAAGTGTGATGAAAAATATATTTTGTAATCAAGTCCTATGTATAAACTTTTTCATTTTAGTTTGTCTCGATGTAACATACCCTATGATCGGTTTCTGTATCATAGAATCAAATTACTTTACTTCTCCTTATATCTATTAAAAAAAAAATACTTTTCACAAACGATGAGAATGCAAATGTAATAATAGTACATTGTGTATCAAGGGCGGTAAGTAAAGAATTACAAACGAGTGTTTGTTACAAGGCCGAGGCGAAGCCGAGGGCTTTAATAACACGAGTTTGTAATTCCTTTACCGCCCGTGGCACACACAATGTTTTTCATCACACTTGTGAGGAAATCTGATTAAAATAACCTTATGAGTACTTTACCTGAATAAAATTGTAAAACTGACAGTGACATTAGTGTCATTGTCCATAGACAATGCGAATGTCAAGTCACGTTCGGAAACCATAGCGGTAAAGACTTAAAATGGTTGATTTTATATTTGCAAAATACTGAAATACACTATATAAACATTTAATTAATGTTACAGAAATATGTGTTTACATGTATTTGTAATAACAGTTCTCTTTAAATAAATATTTCAGTAATACGAGTTAAAAAAGTAAGTTGGCGTTTCCTTTGAACATGACAAATAAGAGTAAAACAGAACCAGCGTTTCAAATTTATAAAGAAAACCATTACGCCCTAGGGCGTAATAGGTCATTTACGGCCCGTAAAACCTACGTGTAACAACACCATTTTCGAGCAAGTGTGATGAAAAATCTGTTACGTTTAAAGTATTTTGTTATGTTAGGTACCTACATACCCATACCTCTATTTTCTTAAGAACGCTTTGTAATTCATAACAGCAATATACAGTCTATATTCTGTATTATATCGAATATATTTTACTAACTACATCGTCCATTTCAATATTTAAGTATTTAGGTACCTATTAGACTTATATGAATAGGTATATATTTTGAATGCCAATGCATTGTAAATAAGATGACCGGTAATGACTGTATTGTATACGTAGGCTACGTCACACAATAGTCATGATGAGGGTCTGTTAAAGATTTTATAAAAGTAAGAGAACATTTTTCTAATAGCAAGTGAAATAATAAATTCATTTTCCTATCAACTGTCCTTCACTGTATAACTACACAGATATTGAACGGTGCACCAAACGCACACATTTTCACTCTCTACTGACTTTATACTTTAGCACGCACACATAAACCTTAGTGGCCAAATTGCTTGGATCCCCTCCGTCCCCCGTTTCGGAAGTGAAATTGTACCTCTCGCGAGAGTTGGGGTGGTTTATCGAAGATCAGATTAATTTGGCTGCGCTACCGCTGACGGACTGTTTACACACTTTTCTCCGACTACTTTTCGTTTAGTTACTAAATTTGAACCTTTTGCGTGAACCAGATCAAATGTTATGAGCTCAAAAATAACAACACTTAGAAAAACAGAGGTATGAATGGCCCAAACGCTTAATGGAGGATCTCAAGCTTTAAGAATAAGAATAAGAATAAGAACTCATTTAATCAAGTAGGATTCATAAGAACCACTTTTGCATCGTCATAGGCTACATTTTAGTACAAAAACAGTAGGTACATTTAAAATTTAAATTAAAAACACACACACAAACAGTAATATTATAAGCGAGGCAGAAGTGTTTCAGCTATATGCATCGTCAAAAAAAAAAAAAAAACAAACAATATCATATTCATTCAAATTTACAGATGTCATACAACACTTCAATACAACAATACTTCAAATAATAAATAAATAATATATGATCAGTTATCATTGTCTAAATTAGGCCATGCATTTTTGTCCTTCATATAATCTTCGACACTATAGTAACCTTTCTGTAGCAAGGCTGTCTTTAAATATTTTTTTAAAGCAGGAAGAGGCAGTTCCAAAACCTCCTTAGGTAGTTTATTATAGAAAAGTATACATTGGCCCATAAATGACCTATAGACCTTCCGCACGCGAAACCTAGGGATTGAAATCTTATGTTTATGTCTAGAGCTACACATTTTATCAAAAGAATCTATATTTTTAACAGCGTAAATAATATTTTCGTATATGTATTGCGAAGCTACGTCAGAATACCAATCTCCTTGAAAAGGTCCCTCAATGATTCCCGCGGTCTCATATTGTAGGTATATAGCACGTATGGCTCTTTTCTGTAAAACAAAAATTGAGAGTATATCAGCAGCCTTTCCCCACAGCAAGATGCCATATGACATAACGCTGTGGAAATTGCTGAAATACACCAATCGTGCCGTTTCCACGTCAGTTAGCTGTCTGATTTTTCTGACAGCGTAAGCAGCTGAACTTAGTTTACTGGCCAAAGATGATATATGCGGACCCCACTGAAGGTTCCTATCCAAAGTTAAACCTAAGAAAACAGTTTTATCTGTCAATTCTAAACGTTCGTTATTTAATTCTATATTAATGGTACTAGCTAATTTTACGTTAGGTAATGCGAATCGTATACATTTAGTTTTTTTAGAATTGAGCAATAAGTTATTGATCGTAAACCAGTTTAATATTTTGGCTAAGGTATTATTTATGCCATGGAAATCTACTGTTTTACGATCCAACTTAAAGATCAGGGATGTATCATCGGCAAACAAAACAATGCTACAATTATCATCCACTACATACGGTAAATCGTTGATGTAAACTAAAAATAGGAATGGCCCTAAAACAGAGCCCTGTGGCACGCCCAATTTCACAGCTGTTCCTTTCGATTGTGTTCTGTTTACAACTACGGTCTGCATTCTGTCACTAAGATATGATGAAACAAGATTTAGGGCGTTTTGAGATAGGCCATAATGCTCTAGCTTTAATAAAAGGGTTCTGTGTTCAACGCAATCGAAAGCTTTCGAAAGGTCGCAGAATATACCTATGGCATCACAGGAACTGCCCCATATGTCATAGATGCATCTAACTAGTTCCGAAGCGGCATCAGTTGTTGAACGTCCTTTCCTAAATCCAAATTGTTGATTATGAAGCAGATTGTTACGTTCGAAGTGCTTGAGCAATTGGACTAACATAATTTTTTCGAATACTTTACTTAGGACCGGTAATATGGATATTGGACGAAAATTTGCAGGATCGCTTCTCTCGCCCGATTTAAACAATGGTACAACCTTGCTTAGTTTCATCAAATCGGGAAACATGCCCTCTTCCACACAACAATTGAAAACATCAGCTAAATAAGGTGCAATTTTATCAATGACGTGATGCAATGAGTGACTTTGCAATGAGTAGCCAAATTGTTACCAGTTTTAATTATGTAGATAAAAGACCTGCTATAGAGAATGTACCAGAGCGTTCAGTTTGAATCATGCCGCTCATCGTTTCCTCAGATTACGTAGTCAATGTTGTCTCCTCATCACGTGGCACGCCTGCCAGGCGAGGCGTCATTTCTGGCAGTCAAAAAAATCAATGATACGACAAATATTTTCGCCGTAGCTCATCTAATTTCTAATAGTCTTGATACCTATTTTCATGACATTTAAAATATAATATCGTATAAGCATGAAAATAGCCCACTGATGCCACGTTATCACGATAATCGAGTAATCAGAATTTCTCAGATCAGTCATCTCGTTTAAGCGCTTTGCCAGTGGACTTGCCCGTGTGATCGCGCCTGAACTCACCCGTTGCCTGGAACGACCAGCAGCTCGTAACACTCGTAACTCGTAGATAGTTAGCCGTACAACTAACGTGCTATATCGCCAGCTTACTCTCGAAACTGCGTATATACTGCAACTGTTTAATTGCAAAACAACCCTGTCATTTAAAAAATACGGTTGATATTGTATAATAGTTTACACGTGACCACCTAACTGTGCCGTCACTCAAATTAATTGACACTATGTAGTTTGTGTACAAATGGGAGCTCAATGAGTGCCTAATGTCTATTTGGTTTTGTCAATTAAAAACGATGGCGTGTCTTAAAGTTCACATGTTAAAAAAAATAACAGATGTCGTTTTCATTGTAAATTGACCAATCTATAAATCATTTCGATAATACATACGTACTTTTCATTCTAGATATATTTTCCTGTCCTAGTACGTAATCCTTGTACTTAAATCCTATATGAACTGCAAAGAAATCTCAGAAAGTAAAAATATCGATAGGATGTATACAGGCAATAATACAAATACTTGGTAATAAGTTTCTACGTTCGTAATCCTGTCAACAAATTATTTAAAGAGTAAGAATAACTTAATATTTTAGAAGTACTAAATACAGCTTAGTCATCACAGGCCTTATTAAAGTGACCACAGATCAGGTAAAAAATTATAATTCTTCCGAAAAGCCCCAAAGAGACAGTAAAATTACAGTTTCACAATAATAACGGTTTCCTTTCCAACAGCGATTCGTCGTCATCGAGCGTAAAGAAAACGGTAGCTTCACTCGAATATACCTAATAATGTTATAGTTATTGTTATATCTGCTCACGACCTAACTTGTAAAAGTTTCATCCGCCCTCACCATGCTCCTAAAATCTTCAGATCCATTGACGGTTTTGAAAGGGGTGCATTATCTAGGTGCTTTGTGCAGCGGTCGTTGTACTAGTTGCTAAGCGATTCGTTGCCGGTTTCGGGAGAAGGGAATTGGTGTTATATTGCCGGAATGAGAGGTAGGTTTGCTCCGACCTGGCTTCTATCTGCAAAATCAATGTGACTATTAGCACTCGCGACTGCGCACAGAGGGCTGGGTGATTCCCAGCGTTTAGACGGTCATCTCTAGACGGTATCTTTAGAATTGTCTATTTAATATAAAAAAAAATGGGTTCGCATTTGATTCACGAGCGTATTCATTCTTTAGAGTTACTGTACCACAGCTGCCGCTGATTAAACAATCATTGCATATGACGTAGGTACATACCCACAACGAGTTTGTGAAATGTCATTTATGAAAAGATATATGAGACTCCTGCATTTTATTTTGAATTACCATATAAAGAGAAAAAAATGCCCTACTTCCAACAGCGCACATTTCATGTTTATACATAGACTGACTAATTTCAGCTGTTCGTTGTCGGGCAGTGACTGTATGCATTTTGAGAACAACAATAGGTAAGGTTGATCTTAAGTCTCCATGAGACATTGGCGAATGATAAGGTATGTATTAAGTTTTCGTGAGAAATTTTACTTCAGTTAGGTACCTGCAAATTGTCCTGAAACTGTCCTACCTGATATTTATATCCCAGCTTAAAGACGCATACAGCTCTGTTACCGATTTCAAGGTACTTGCCACTTTTCCTCACTTAAAACGGGGCTTGAGAGCGCTATTAAAGTTGAGCCGGATTTATTAATACCGACCTAAAACGGAGTTTGAGAAAAACGTCCGTTTGCATTCGGCTAAAGACTCAGAAACGCCCTCCCGCGTTACCGGTCAGGAGTGAGGCACTTGCCGGGCACTTCCTATGCAGATGCCACCATTTACATTTGCTGAGTTATTGATTAGTTACGTTTCATTGTCTACGGGGTCGGAAGCAACGGTTACGTTTACGTTTTAGGTTTACGTTTGGCGTTGGGAAATGAAAATGATACGGTTTGCGGAGCGAAAATAACTTGGTTATATTTCGATAATGTATGGTTATCATTTAAACGGTTAGCGAAATACTGACGTTAGGCCAATATAGAGGTAAGTAGCACCTAACAATAGCGTGGCGTGTAATTCCCTTAGGCGTGCCTAGTACCTAGTCACATTGAACACCTTGTTCTACTGATTTTAAAGAAAATAAAAGCGAAATCTGCTTCGCTTTGCTCATGATATCCTTGAGACCGTATTACCGGTATCTAAATCTAATTTATTTACGTAAAACCATTTGTAATATAAAGTAACTAAATATGTTATGGCTATTATATTTTTACAGGAATAGTACATTACTGCAGAGGCCGGGAAGTAAGGAATTGCCGGCCGAGTACATATAGCTGGCCGAGCGAAGCGAGGCCAGATAGTTACGAGGCCGGCAACCCCATTTCCCGCCGAGGTATGTATAGTGCTTTTCTCAAACATGCAATGAAATAAATAAACTTAGTATAATAACCTTACTTAATATTTTATAACACAAACTGGCTGTCAGAAAGTGACATTAGTGACATTATATCCATAGACAATGCAAATTCGGCCAAAGAAAGCTGTTTCAGTTCACATTTTTACCGCGAATATTTAGATGAAATATTTTAAATGTGTATTCTTGTGGTTTAGTTTGCAATTTATAATAATTGGAAATTGTTTATAATGTGTTATTTGTTATGTTCATGTCAATTTTAAATAAATAAAACTGCAAAATATAGCAAACATCGTTTTTTGTTTTTTTAATGGCTGAATGCCGTGATGCTGTGGCCCAAATAAATGTGGAATGGAAATTAAAAAAAAAACCAACGGCCTAGGCCGGCAATGTAAGTATGAAATTTCATTCCGTGCCAAGTGTCAAGCCGCATAGGAAACGAGGTACTTTGTGGCCTATTTTTAGGCACGTATAATGTCAACATTTCATGCCATGTTTGAGAAAAAACTTTTACTTAGGTGTAGGTATCTGTGATGAATAACCATTTAAGATTTATTAAGGTTTCTTTTTGTATTTTTTGGTGTGAAGATTGTCTTACGTAAAGTAAATACCTATGTAGCACGTAGGGTTGTAACCCTATAAATATATTTCACATATTCTTTCATATTACATTGACGTTATAATTACTATTCGACAACTTTTTCCTGTCGTATGTTATAGAAATACCTCTCAATAATAGAAGTACTGGTGAAAAAACTACTTCAATATCATAAAAACTCACCGAGATACAACAAATTCAAAAATGTTCAAATCACATTTTAAGATTTTTCCAAAAAACGCTTCATATAAAGCTTACTGTAATGTGACGTCGTTTTTGATATTTTTATACTTTTGAAATGGACTTTTCCACCCAACTTTGAAGGCTCATAAAAAAAAGTTACGTATTAGGTATCGAACTCAAAACTTTAATATATTTCCTAATTTTGGTTATTTTAACAGGATATTATATAATTTAAGTTATTGTCAACATCCTAATTATACATTCCCGAGAAGGGAAAAATGCATCCATATTTTTTACAGTCAGCTTAAAAAACGGCTCGATTTATATGGTATTACAGAGGAGATAATTATACTCTACAAACAAGTAGTTTTATTTAGCTTTTATATCTTACAACAGCGTTTTTAACTAGCTCTTACCAAACCGATTCTTATGAAACTTTTCACACACGTTAATTCCCTTGACAATACAACGTTATGATAATTTTATTTGGCCGAGGGTCTGTTGATGAAATTAGGAGGTAGCCAATGGAAAATTAATGATGGAAGATAAAGTAGCTTTTTTTATATCTCGGTTCGCAAACATATTCAAATAGATTTTTTCATCACACTTGCTCGAAAATGGTGTCATTACACGTAGGTTTTGCGGGCCGTAAATGACCTATTACGCCCTAGGGCGTAATGGTTTTCTTTTTAAATTTCAAACGCTGGTTCTGTTTTACTCTTATTTGTCATTTTCAAAGGAAACGCCAACTTACTTTTTTAACTTTTATTACTGAAATATTTATTTAAAGAGAACTGTTATTGCAAATACATGTAAACACAGATTTCTGTAACATTAATTAAATGTTTAAATATAGTATTTCAGTATTTTGCAAATATAAAATAAACCATTTTTAGTATTTACCGCTATGGTTTCCGAACGTGACTTGACGTTCGCATTGTCTATGGAATATGTCACTAATGTCACTGTCAGTTGTACAATTTTATTTAGGTTAAGTACTAAGGTTATTTTAATCAGATTTCCTCACAAGTGTGATGAAAAACATTGTGTGTGCCACGGGCGGTAAAGGAATTACAAACTCGTGTTATTAAAGCCCTCGGCTTCGCCTCGGCCTTGTAACAAACACTCGTTTGTAATTCTTTATTTACCGCCCTTGATACACAATGTACTATTACTTAATAGAATTTGATCTGAAGCGATTATAAACTCTGGCGGGCTATTTTAAATAGGTACCTAAGTTTGTTTTACTGAACTTAGACAAACTACATTATTATTACATAATGTTTAAGTTTAAAGCCAGGGGCGAAGAAAGATGGGATCTTAAAAATTCAAACACGCTTGTAGAAGGGAGAAACTTCGCCTGTAACCAAGATTTTCATATTTTTAAATAATGAACTGTAATTTCAACGACAAAGCAACAGATGGCTTAAAAACAAATAGGCGATTTTTTTTACCACCACGTGACAAACGAGCATGTACCTACTTGATGGAAAGCAAATTGGAAAACTCTGTCACTTCGCATTAAACTGGCTCTTTTATCCGAAACACAGCAATGCAATGCTATTTGGCGGCAAATATAATCTATATATATAAAAGAAGATGTCCTGACTGACTGACTGACTGACTGACTGACTGACTGACTTACTGGCTCATCAACGCACAGCCGAAACTACGGAAGCTAGGAAGTTGAAATTTTCACAGTAGGGTGGATTTATAACGTAAGTAAGGGATAAGAAGGGATTTTTCGAAATTCATCCCCAAAGGGGGTTAAATGGGGGTTGAAAGTTTATATGGGGACCACACGATTTTTAAAGTTGGAGATCTGAGACTTCGAACATACATTCTTCAATATAAGTTGAAAAAAGTTATTTCACCGTTTTTTGAAATTCATCCCCAAAAGGGGTTAAACGGGGGTTGAAACTTTGTATAGGCACCAAACGATTTTTAAAGATGGAGATCTGAGATTTCGGACATAGACTCTTCAATATTAGTACAGGAAAGTCATTTCACGGTTTTTCGAAATTCATCCCCGAAAGGGGTTAAATGGGGGTTGAAACTTTGTATAGGGACCAAACAATTTTTGAAGTTGGAGATCTGAGACTTTGGAAATAGACCCTTCAATATGAGTAGAGAAAATTAGTTTTACCGTTTTTCGAAAATCATCCCCAAAAGGGGTTAAATGGGGGTTGAAACTTTGTACAGGAAACAACGATTTTCGAAGTTAGAGATCTGAGACTTTGTAAATAGACCCTTCAATATAAGTAGAGAAAAGTGGTTTAAACGTTTTTCGAAAATCATCCCCAAAAGGTGTTAAATGGGGGTTGAAACTTTGTATAGGGACCAAACGATTTTTGAAGTTGAAGATCTGAGACTTCGTGCATAGACCCTTCAATATGAGTAGAGAAAATATATTTTACCCTTTTTCGAAATTCATCCCTAAAAGAGGTTAAATTTGAAATATTGTATAGGGACCAAATTATTTTTAAGTTACAGATCTGAGACTTCGTATATAGACTCTTCAATAAAGGTCTAAAAAAGGAGTTTTAGCATTTTTCGAAATTCATCCCCAAAAAGGGGTAAAATGGGGGTTGAAACGATTTTTATAGTTGGAGTTCTGAGACATCGTACGTCTCCTCAATATGAGTATAGGAAAGTAATTTCACGGTTTTTCGAAATTCATCCCCAAAAGGGGTTCAATGTGGAGTTGAATCTTTGTACAGTGACCAAATTATTTTTGAATTTGGAGCTCTAAGACATCGTACATAGACTCCTCAATAAGAATAAAGAAAAGTGGTTTTACCCTTTTCCAAAATTCATCCCTAAAAGAGGTTAAACGGGGGTTGAAATATTGTACAAGGACCAAATTATATTTAAATTACAGATCTGAGACTTTGTATATAGACTTTTCAATAAAGGCCGAAGAAAGTAGTTTTACCGTTTTTCAAAATTCATCCCCAACAGGGGTTAAATAGAGGTTGAAACGAATTTTGAAGTTGGAGCTCTGAGACATCGTACTTTCTCAATATGAGTACAGGAAAGTAATTTCACGGTTTTTCGAAATTCATCCCCAAAAAGGGTTCAATGGGGGTTGAATCATTGTACAGGGACCAAATGATTTTTGAAGTTGGAGCTCTTAAGAATAAATAAAGTGGTTTTACCGTTTTTTTTTAATTCATCCCTAAAAAGAGGTCAAACAGGGGTTGAAACTTTGTACGGGGACCAAACGGTATTTGTAGTAGATCTTAAACATCTTGCATTGACTCATCCATAAGAGTAAAGAGAAATGATTGCTGTTTTTTGGAATTCATCCCCAAAGGGGTTTAAATGGGGGTTGAATCTCTTTGTACAGGGATCGAACGATTTTTGAAGTTGGAGCTCTAAGTCGTACATAGACTCTTCAATAAGAGTAAAAAAAGTGATTTTACCATTTTTCGAAATTCATCCCTAAAAAGGGGTCAAACGGTGGTTGAAACTTTGTAAGGAGACCAAACGGTATTTGTAGTAGAACTTAAAACTTCTTACACAGACTCATACATAAGAGTAAAGAGAAGTGATTGCTGTTTTTTGGAATTCATCCCCAAAGGGGATTAAATGGGGGTTGAAACTTTTTATAGGGACCAAACGATTTTTGAAGTTAGAGATCTGAGACATCGTACATAGACTCCTTAATAAGAACAAAGAAATGTGGTTTTACCGTTTTTTTCATCCCTAAAAAGGGATCAAACGGGGGTTGAAACTTTGTAAAGGGACCAAACGATTTTTGTAGTAGATCTTGAATTTATCCAAAAGAGAAAAGAAAAATGATTGCAGTATTTTGAAATTTATATCAAAGGGGTTTAAATGGGGGTTAAAACTCTGTATAGGGTCCAAAGGATTTAAGAAGTAGGAAATCTGATACTTCGTACATAAATCCTTCAATAAGTGTACAGAAAAAAAGTGAAACCATTTTTTGAAATTCATCTCCAAAAGGGGTTAAATGGGGGTTAAAACTTTATAAAGGGACCAAATGATTTTTAAAGTGGGGTCTAAAACTGATTAAACTGAATAGAACTCAAGTGATTTCATCGTTCATTATATATAAATTTAAAGTTTGTTTAGGGACCGTACAATTTTTAAAGTAAAAGGTTTTTAACTCCATGCATAGCATATAGCAATTAGTAGATTGTTTTTTTGTGTAAGTAACAGGTGCATTTAATTTTTTGGAAATAATCCTTAAATGGACTAAAGAATTGATTTTCGCGGTAAATGGGCATTGTGCAGTTTTGTGCCCAATATTTCAGGGTTTTGTTTAATTACGACCAAGTTTATGAACAAATATCAGAAACTATTTATAAAGATTAATTGCCTAATTATAATTTACACCGCTGACGAAGTCGCGGGCATAAGCTAGTGTATTTATATTTGACAATACCTGAACTGTAACAGTTTAAGTATTGTCAAGTACTGTCGTACTGGGCTCAGGGCAGTTCATGATTATCAACAGAACAGTAGGTACAAACCCTTACGGCTTCGCCATATCCATCTGCCCGTCTATCTGCGGCGTAGCTCAGACACCCTTAATACTAGAAAGTTGTATTTTGTCTCATTGACATGCTCTATTTTGTCTTACGCCAAATTTCTTGAAAACAAATCACCATCCGTGTAAGTAGAGGCCTGAAGGGTCTTACTTTTAATGGAATTTAAAATATCATTTTATTTAATAGAGAAGAGAGAATATTAGATTACTGATCGCCAGTTGCTGACGTAAGTAAACCTATAAATCATCTAAAGATTTGCATCGTACCTATATGAATAAATATTTCTTTCAATTTAAATAATAATAATACCACAAAAGCCATGAGACACTTTTCCTGACAGGCGCTGTCATGTCTCAATCCATAACCCAGTATTTAGCCCATATTTCCACCACCATAGCCCAGCAGGGTTAGAGTCCATCAATCAGCAATAGTCCTTGCATTTTGCGGGGGCTGTCTCTGTGTGCGTTCCATGGGACGATCATCATGATACGGACAGAGACAGCATCCGCTGGGTGAGTACGTACACTTTGCTTTTCATTAAATAGTCAAAAGGGCCTCTACGCGTTGGCTTCGTCTCCGCGCACGCCTCCAAAAGGTCCGGGACACCATTGTTCCGTGAACGGGAAAGACATAGAAATAATAATAATAATAGATATTTAGTAGTGTGTTAGTAACATTACATTTACGTACTTAAAAATAGTGTTAGTTAATGGCGGTTCAGCCTGTTCGCGATCATACTCAGGATGCTGTTGGTGCTGGCACAAACTCTCCGCACCAGGGATGCACATCGTTTACGCAAAGTGGTGTAAAAACAGTCTACTCGAGCCTCCGTGAACAGCCTTGATGCACTACACAAACGAGGCAGCCCCATCAACATCCTGAACGCGTTATTAAACTGTTACACGCAGGGCGCTGTACTGTTTCTACGTGTAAAGGAAGACCTTAATTGGCTATCATAAAATTGAATATGTATAGGTATACCAATTGAATATAATCTGTAGGATTTATAGTCGTCTTATATTTAACTAGCTTTAGGAAAATAAAAATCTAAAACGGTTATTATAGGTTACAAGTCCACTCGATATATTTAATAAGTATGCACATATGTTTATAAAATACATAAAAATACAAAGGACAAATGCAATATCCCTAAAGTTGGTTGACTTTCAACAAAAACCGTTCTAATTTTAACAAAAGTCGGCGAAGAGAAACAATTTCCGGGATCGAATAAAAGAAAACCCGAAATAAAATAAAGGAATGGAGTTCTCTATCGAACTCAGTTTTCAGGAGATTTTCCTGAAAACTATTCGCCATGCGCCGATCAGACTGGTTCCATTACCTATCTGACGTTAGTGCCCGCTGAAGTTTCGGTCTTAAATACCCCCGACGACTTGCGTAATTTTTGGGGTAAGTAATGTAAATCGTCGTAAAATACCGACTTTGCTTCAAAATTTTACTCGGTTTCAACGTAATATCTACTGAAATTAAAATGATATAACTTTAGTGCGACGTTTAAATTGATTAAGTTTTAAACTAAGTGTAGTTTTCGACGTCGTTCTGCAAATATGTTAAATGAAATGTGTTGAGTTTGCATTATAATTTTGATAAACGAAAAATTATGATGTAGTAACTACTTTATTCGCAGGATCATTTTTTTAATACTGTTCAAAATTTCAATCAAAAGTGAATCGAAGACTCACATATACATATCTTTAATGGAGCATTCAAAAATAAAATTATCCAATTATCCATGCATTTCACTTTGGGATAAAAAATAATATGAACTGGATTTTCAAAAAAAGATTAAATGAATAAAACTATGGTTAGGATTTATAATATCGAACTGTAAGAGCAATAATAAATTAAACGCGATGATTTGCAACAGTTGTTAACAATTTAGCGATATTAACAAGGGAATAGGTAGGTACAAATAAATGTCAACGACGCGGAATAGAAGTTTCGGATGCAGGAGCGTTAGACCATGAAATTGGCTGCGTCTAGTCTATACCATCCGACGCAACGCCGCTTAATGGTTGCCATTCCAATGGAATTGTTACATTCCAACTCTATCAAGTTAATAACTTTAGTAGTAACGGCTAGTTAGTTTTGACTTTTTTATAAGATATTTACTATATTTCAAACTACTAAAACTTGAGAAGATAAAGATATACAGCAATAGTAAATTAAAAATGCTATATTACAAACAATAACAATATTTACACATTTTACCGTAAAGGTGTCCAAAGCGTAGGTCCCCGCAATTCGTATAAATATAGTACGTGATATTACGTGCAATGTATCATCTTCTACGAATTGAGAGTTTTTACTAGTAGTAGTAGGCGATATAATTATTAAAGCTCCTAAATTACTTATTCTTCATGGAATCTCCAACTCGCACGTTAAATTCAACAGTTTCGATTTATTTAACGGCTTTCTACTACTATGAATAAACAAATAAATTTCTATACATTCTCGCTGCATCAAAGGTCAAAGCTATAGAAACGCCCATAACAGTTAATCGAATAGCGACTGAATTTGTTTTGGTCGTAGCCAACAGTTTTAGCTACTTTTAACAGCTATTAGAATTTGCTATGATCGTTCCAAAGAGATACTCTGGCAATAAAGGTAATGTCAAAGATAGGGGTACTCGAAAAAAACCACCAACAAAAACTATAAGCCGAAAGTATCAGATGAAAGGTTGGGGCAAAAAATTGTTTATCGATTTGAGCGCAGAATCGCTTGAGACCATCAGCAGTTCCGCGGTGTTTTTGCTTCGGGAGCGGCGCAGATTGCCAAGCGATTTCAGGTCTAACGTGTAATGGCTCGACCTATTGTGAATTCCGTAGGTCTGAAATTTATTTGACGGGGTAGTGTCTGTAGAGAATGGAAAATGGCGGAATGGTAGAATACAATACATTATGGATATAACTCACGGTTTGTTTTTGGCGGGGATCTGACAAACGTTATTGGTATTTAGGAGCATTTAACTATTAAGGGGCAATGGCTTTTTCTTCTTTTATTGTGATATATGAGACAGTGACTGTTATAAGAATGACTTGCCGACAGTGACGTTAGGCACGGTGGGAATTAATTGATGTTTTAGGTAGCGCGGTTTTTCTAATGTGCGTAAAGAGATATTTAATCTTGCACACAGCAGGGAAACTGTCGCAACACAATGACGGCAACGTTTTCTAGCCTCCCACTTATATAATTTGGAATAAAACGTTGAGACTCAATAAGTTTAGTATTAATTCTCTCCTAATTTTAGGAGTAATTAGGTATGTATACATACCTAATTACCCCTAAAATTAGGGTTAAATAGCAGAAAAACTTCGTTCAGTTCTACAAATTAAGTTAAGTTGATGAGTCTGAATTACTTCTGATTGGTCCCCTGAATCGGATATCTAAGGCAGATCTTATTTTCTACATGTAGGTATTAGAAGAGGGCCTGACTGACTGACTGGCTCGTCAACGTAGAGCAGAAACTACTGAACCTAAAAACTTGAAATGGGCACACAGGATAAGGAAGTTATTAAATTGTTATCCCCTAAGGAGGGAAAAAGGGGTTGAAAGTTTGTATTGAGAATAATTTTTTAACGTAAGAGTTGCGCTCCATATCATTGAGTCTTCATAAAAGACAAGAAAAATGAAATCTCCGTTTTTCGAATTTCATCACTTGCTTGAAAAATTGTTAAAGGGTAAATATAACCGTGTTTGTATGGGGGATTGGCCCCAGACGCCAAATTGATTGTCGTTTTGCTGATTTATTTTCCCAAGCATAAAATGCTATTTCACCAAATATTGAGTCTAAAGTGCCACAGGTTTCCGAGAAAATAAACAAAATGAAAATCGATTTTTATTTATTTTTATCTAAACTACTGAACTGATTTTTTTTTAACTCATCAATTTGGCGTCTTGGGCCAATCCCCCATACAAACACGAATATAGACCTATATTCGGACCTGTACCCTTTGCAAAGTCTGTGTCTGTGAATCGTAAGACAATAAGTAAGTACTTACTTACTCACACCTCACCTGCATGTGGCCACAGAACTCGATTTCGACCGACTTGTCCATTATTTAACCGTGGAGCAACACATTTAATAGTTCTCAAATAAATAATCCTCTGGTCTTCTTTTATTTATTACATCCAATCTATTCTATTTCCCGTTTGAACTACAAAAGTAACTTTGTAATCGCCTGTATTTTTATAGGATTACAATACTGATTTATGCAGTTTGTCGAATTGCAATATTTTTAGGTTTTGCGTGACTTGATAGGCTAAAAACGAATTATGTTTAAAATTTGGAGCTTGTGGGTTTGAAGTACCTTAGAATTATGATGATCATCAGTCAGTTAGTCAGTGACAAAAATAATGAACTTTGACGTGCAAATAGTTCTTAAACTACACGTTCAAATTGAATGTTATTGAGAATATATTTAAGTCTTATTATGTCCTATATATTCCTGAAAATTCAGGGTTCTGGCTTTAGCTAGCACAAAATTACGGGAGGCTGAAAATGGCCTGAATGGCTTCGAGAAAAGGATGGTACCTACGGCCGTGCCTTTGTTTTGCTCAACCTGGCGGGAGCACTGCCGTGCCCCCAGATATATTTTCAATGCATTCATTTCATATGCAGTTATGTATAAACGTATGTGCCACGTTCAAGAGTTTACTGACTATATTAAGGCTATATTAAAATTTGTAATCTAGAGCGATTTGTTTGTTTGTTGTATAGAGTGATTTGTGGTTTGTTTGATTTGGTTTTGTGATTTGATTGTGTCATCAATATTTAATTCATTTATATAATTATTGGCAACACAGGCAACCCCAGCGCTTTGTAACTAAAACGCCTAACAGATCGTTTTTGCTTCATTGCAGATACTTTGCCGTGTCCGTTACGCGTAGGCACAAATAAATACTTAGTTGCTTTAATTTTCAGCAACTTTGCTTTAAACAAAATAGTTTACTTATTCATAGACTATATATTATTTAGTTATAGAAAACATTACATTGGATATGGAATCTTTGAAATATCTAGTTTATATTAAAGAAATTTCTTTAAAAATATTTAGTCAGGGTTTCTTGACATTCTTGCAGGCACCTGTGGTTTATTGTTAATCATTTTAAAATCCAACTGACGTAGTTCGTATAAAATTGTAAGAAAAATAAACAAGAATTTTGAAAAATAACTATAACATTACACCAGTGTATGGCCTACCTAATCAGTCACGCATTTTTAATTGCATTTAACTTTTAGATTAATAAAAAAAAAACAATCACATCGCACTCGACATTCGAGCTATGGAACCCGGCTTAAGAATCATGGTCTAACTAAGGCTTCTTTCCAGAAATGAGGATGGCCAAGTAGACACTAAAATTTAACAAAAGAGGATTTGGACATCAGTGCACGGTGCTCAATTAATAGGCAAATGGGCCATTTTAGCTACCAGCACCATAATGTCGCCTCTTACAGAAGAGGCGAGTACAGACTTGAAAGTTAGTACTTAGCCCTCTACTGCATGATATAGTAAAACGTTAGAAAAAAAAATTTTTTTCGACAATATGTGTTAATGTTGTGCAAAAGTTTGAAAAGTACACGAAAAAAAATTTTTGACGTGTATTTTTCAAAATTCATATATGGCTTCGTATGCATTTAGATATAAACTCATGAACTTTCTAATTTCCTATTTGGTTTAGTCAGAATTATTATTATGTCTCTACCTTTGAACATACATTTGCCAAATTTATATAGATCCTCGGAAACTGCTAAATTGAAATTCGAGACCTACCTAAAAACTTGGAAATTGTAACGTTTCTGTAACCAACCAATAGAAGCTCTTAATGCATACGAAGCCAAATATGGACGATATAGAAATAGCATACGAAGCCAAATATTGCTTCTTCAAAAAACTTATGAAACTACGGAATAGAGTTTATCTTTTTTTGCAAAATTTGATAACTTTATTCTTAATTAGGCCTATGGCTAGTATATAACATGGGGTTTAAAATATTTTTTCTCCTTTCTGACCCTGAATTTACCACTAAAAAAAAATGAGTTTTTCCAAGTTCATTATTCATTATAGTCGGGCATAACATAATCAATCGCGGATAATATTGTGAAATGATTAAATAGTGTTATTTAAAAAATATATATCGTTTTATTTACACTTTCAACATTGTATTTATGTAGCTTTTCTAATATATATTATAAAAATATATTCGATACTTAAATAAAATCATGAACATTAGACGCAATTTTTGGCTGCGCGTACGGAAAAAGCCGCTTTCTGGCCAAGTGTAGACATAAAATTATGTACACAACACGGGAAGTAATAAAGAAAGCCCTCGATCGCATATTTACGTCCCTCGCTTGCAGCTCGGGCCGCAAACATCTGCGATCTCTGCCTTTCTTTATATTACCACCCTAGTTGTGTAATTTACTATTCTCTGCATGGTCTACCCTAAGGGGGGCCGCGTTTGGTTAGGTACGACAAGGACTTTGAATTGTTTTTAATTGCTCTTACATATTTAATGTCATTACACATTAAATATGTACATTTTCATCATTATACTAAAATCAATTGTTTCAGGTTTTTGTTCTCTTTCTCTTTGATAAATGTTCGTTTCACTGAACTTTGTCTCCACACTGTGGTTCCTTTAATTATGCATAGTAAGTATATATATGAGTCTTTAGCGTATTCCGTAAATATACGTTTCCTTGATTACTTTGGGAATAACTAGGTCGTTTAAAGGAAGGTAGACACAAGAATACAAATCAAATAGCCATAATTTAATTAACTCTTTATTCTCTTGAATTTCTGAAATTAATATTACAATATTGAATGCGGGTTCCATATACAATCACCCAACTATTTGCTTATTTACCACGACACAGTCACGTCACATCGCGCTCAGGACTCGCCCAATTAACCAGACACCCATTCCCTTATAATAACTTCAAACTCGAGTGTCTAGTTATGTTGGTTGCCGGCCAGCACGACACATCTCATTACATAACATACAACAAAAATATAAAACGAAAAAAAAATTCGCCACATAAACTTTCACGAATATTTACAGTTATTTTAAGACGCTTCAATTACCTACTATTTTCAAAAATATAGATATAGATACATACTCACTACATAGCTACATTTATATTAAGATAAAACTTTATTGAAATATTCATGTAAAACTAATAAAGGGAGGTTGTTATTAAAGTTAAAACATTTAACGGAAAATTCATGTCAAGACACTTAACGTTAAATAACAAACAGAAAACTTAATAGAACATTAATTTCGAGGATATATGAAAAAAAAAATAAAAGAATAATACAAATCAATTTGAAATAATTAAGTTTTTATCCCACAAGATACAAATGTATAAAGAGAAGGAAACCAAGCAAATTTCTTTCAGGACAGTTCCCAAATGCTATTTAAAATCAACGAAACATGGAACAGGCTCTTAGTTAATATACAAGGTACTTTAAAGGAAATAATACACTGAAATCTACAGGCAGGTACAACCTACCTACATACTAACAAATACTAGTACATGGCAAGACAGCATTACCGATGGAGGACGAATGTATGTATGTAATCTATTTAGCAAATTGCTCATTGTTTCTCATGAATTACACATCTTTACGAGGCAGAAACAATAAAGTGTACCCGACGTAAATCAATGGACGTACATACACGTTAATATCGTTACTATGTTACAAGTTCTACTTATTGTTATACGAAACTAAAGGTCTCGATACAAAGCTGTATTCCTTATAACTTCGCGACGGTTCCTAATTTGCACATACCCATAAAATATCAATCAAACAATTATAACGGAATAAACGCAAACCTCAACGGTTCAGAAAA
Organism: Eudemis profundana; assembly: GCA_947034925.1. Classification (NCBI taxonomy): domain Eukaryota; kingdom Metazoa; phylum Arthropoda; class Insecta; order Lepidoptera; family Tortricidae; genus Eudemis; species Eudemis profundana. The sequence goes on from OX344797.1 coordinate 9,852,450, forward strand.
TGCAACAATTTAATTCGTATACACACGTTGTTTTTAGCTTTACCTCTCCAGTGTGTACGTCCCGTTTGAAGTAACCCAGTGCTTAGTGAATAGTAGCAACAGTAGCTATAGACAGACAAACAACTGACACTATCTCTGTTCCACACCGCATTCACCCTATATCTTATGTAATAAACAACACTATAACCTCAAAATTCAACTGATTTTGCCTAAATACCAGTGTTTTTACATGAATAAAACAATCTCAGATTAAAAGGTGGCAAACTGTTTTCTCCTGTTGTTACCTATGAGGAAATAGCTGTTCGTCAACACGTGTATGGCCCGTGTATGGAGGGAGGAGACTTACTAAATAAGGGAAGTACGGATGGATATACTTTAGTCTGCATTAGTTTGAGATACTTTGGTGAAATCTAAGTTAACTTGGAGGCTTGTAGCACCACGTAACATAGCGAATTGCCTATCTGTCTTTGTACTAGATCGATGACTGCTCTTGCACTATGCGAACAATACCAAATAATTTCAAGCGTTTTTAATCGTTACTAACCATCAGATATCTACGATATTTATTACCTATGCATTATAATTTATAAAGCCTACTTAAACCGAAGTTACTTAAGTACATTTTGTTCGATTTTCATTCTCGATTTTTAGTTTAGAATGAGATAAAGTTCTATTACTAACGACAACCTTATTTTTATACAAAGACTATGGGTTATGTAGAGTTATAAAGGATATTTGTAGTTATTGCACGTAGGTCGGCAGGCCAATTATGCAGAGAAAACCTTAATAAAAAGACTGGGCTCTCAAAAAGAGCTAGTTTTGGGTAATTCCACGGTAGAGAATAACGTAAGATACCAATTTTTCGCGTGTTCTTTTATGAATGGTGCTAATTTAAATGTCAATATATCGAGGAGTTAAATTAATACTCATCTAGAGTTAAATTAACACTTAAATTTGTACCTCTATCATAAATAAATAAAGACGCGATGAAATGGTAACTTACGTTATATTTTCATGGAATTACCCATCTTTGCTACAGTTACCTAATTTATGTATCGTTTCGTTAAAGTTTTCTTGCAGTCTTGCAGCCTGAAGACATCAACGCATTTAATGCAATTTACAAAATAAAAACAATTTTAAAGTAAGTATTGACTCATCTTCACGCGTTTAAATTCTTCCAGTCAGACAATATTGGAATAACCTTTAAATGTACTTATACTAGGGATGGTTATTTTCAACCGAATCATTACAGTACGCGTATTTTACTTTCACACGCCCACGAGGAAATAAATAATAAAAAGTAAAACTTCGAATTTTGTTCGCTTAATAATTAATAGATTACAAATAATACTTTGTATGGATAAAATGGACTCTGCACACACGTTATCATCTCCAAAATGTTGTCAAATAAGCGTTTTTTTTTACTTTAACATATGAGAGAATATAATTTTGAGAATTTCTTCAGGTAGGTAAATCGACGTTTGTGTGATGTGGCGTTTGTGTAAATAGAAGCCAACATGGCGGCCGTTCCGTGTCGAAGAACTTACAGCTACTTACCGAAGACTTATCTTGTGCTAATGATATCACGACATTAATAAACTGTAACCGCTACATGTACAGATATACAACTTCCTGAATAATACAAGTGGACAGATATTGCGAGATGATCTATCAAATTTTTTTGATAAGCGAAGAATTCAATTTCATACAGTTATTTATTCACTATTTTTTCATTTAATTCTACCCTGACATTTAATTTACGTATATGGTGACTATCAATACTAAATTTTTAATCTAATTTTGTTCGGATTACGTATTGAAGTTCACAGACATGTTGATGCGAATGGTTTAGCTAAAAGAAAAGTAAGAAAGAACCGGTGAGTAAAGCTACAAATTATTTTAAGTATATTTTGGCACAATACGAAATTGTAAATGAAGAGTGAAATTCAGGCGACATTATCAAGAAGTATTGTTTGAATTTTGAGCTTGATTACTATATCATTTGAAATTAGAAAAAATACTGATAGAAACAATAGAAGCATAGGTACTATAGGGAATAGTTTTAAATAGCGCGTGTTCATATTATACTAGTTACAGGTTTATCAATAATTCATACAAAGTCGGACCTATTATTATCTATGTATTATACACTTATACTACTCCACTTTTAAAATTACGTGTAAAATTTTATATTTAGTCACATTATTGTTACCTATTTATTATATGTTTCATCGTTACGTATATAATTTTGAACATCAGATGATTCCTGATTTGTGGACAACACGTCGTATGAAAGTTGATTATTTCTCTTTTATTTGTTCAATTTGATTTACTTTATTTCGAGTATATGGACAAAGAATTTTGACTATATTTATCAAAAAATACAGCCTAATTCGAATTATTATTAGGTCTGGAGACCAAACATAAAACATAACGTTAGTACCAACTAATGACGAAGACCTATTTGCAATTGTACTTCGATACGTATTTTGTTAAGTAGTTTTATTTTACCTTCTCGTGGAATTAATAATGAAGGTAGATATATCAAAGAATGAAGATATATGTACTATTGTAAACAATTATAGTAATTAGGTATGATCATAAGCAGCAGATCTAGCACTATGTACCTATAAAAATAAAGTCAAATAAACAACAATTTATGATCCTAACTACTGATGTGAATCACAACTGGTCAAAAACTGAAAGCTGACAACCCTTTCGAAATCAACTGATAAATATAACAAATTTTACAATTATAAAAAAATGTGACCGACAAAACATAACAGTCCACTAAGAGCGGACAAATAATAAAATATACATCAAAATGTACAGAATATATCTATTAATAAAAAAATATAACATAATGGATTATAGTAAGTGGTAGCAATAAATACTATGAGATTCACAGATTTAAAATCTTAACTAACAATACCGATCATCACTCTGGCTCCGTGTAAACCCTAGAGCGATTTAAACGCTTTTGTAAATTTAGTAAAATATTATTGCAATACAATGTGTGGTTATGGCAACAAAATAAATGCTTAAAGCACATCACCAGCTTGTCCACGAGCGAGCGCCGTCGCTGCGCCAGCGTCGCGGCGCGGGCGCCGCCTCCGCACTAAAGGAACATATTACAGAGTCACACGCCTCCACAACGAGGCGACTAAATCAGCCGCAAAACATAAAAACTAGTGGATACGAAACGACTAACGTTGTCCTCCGTCCTTAGACGCACTCGCATTCATGTATTCACACTCTATGATACAGAATCAGTCAGGATTTGCTAGTAAGGAGCACCTTACGTCGGGACCTTATTCACTTTGAGTAGGTCGTTGGAGCCCTTGTCGATGGGCATCTTCATGGGGTCGTGGTGGTGCGTGACGTGGTGGCCGTGATGCTGGCTCTCCAGCTTGGCCTGTTTCTCCTGCTGCTGCTGTTTCATCCGATCCTGTTCCTCGCGCTCGCGGCGGGCCTGTTCGTTTATCTCTTTCACAGCTCGCAACTCCTTCTTTAACTTCATGCGCCGGTTCTGGAACCAGATCTTGATCTGTCGCTCTGTCAGGCACAGCGCGTGCGCTATCTCTATCCTGCGCCGACGCGTCAGGTAGTGGTTGAAGTGGAATTCCTTTTCTAGCTCTAACGTTTGGAACCTTGTGTAGGTCTGTCGGCCCCGCCGTCGTGGACAACCGTTTGGTCCTGAAAAGAACAATAGAATTCGTTAATGTGGAAGAAATCTACAAATTAACTTTAATTACGCATATACAAGGACATATATGCAATTATAATTACAGGATCATCTCAACCTGTGCTGATAACGACAACAGGGTTTGTGGAATAACCATAAAATTTCACTTTTAATACCATCTCAGATTTTAATGGCTCATTAATAGATATTTTATTACGGCACTAAAGTTAATTTTAGAGTTATCGGCTACTGTGACCGACCGCAATGTAGATCAAATATTAAAGTTTAATAGGCAGAGAAATAGGTAATAAATGACAAACTGAACGTTTACCAACGCTAAAATCGGAAACCCGTTAAACGTCTTGAGCCGAGGTAACAAAAACCAATCTGCGCAAAGCAAAAAGTAACGGAAAGGGTTAAGAACAAATGGACCATAAATGGACAATGGTGTTCCCTAAAAAGGACGGTAAAGAAGGGTTGCGCAACTTTCTAATGCTTTGTAAGGTGTTCTTTTAGTCGATTCAAGGAATCCGTGAAAGTCAACCCTAGCCATAAATCTTACTGGTCAGAAACACAACGAAGTAATCCTTATCCACGATTAAATTTCATCTTATTAATTCTCACGTAGCCGGGGCTACATAGACAGGTAAATGTTCTCACAAAGGTTGGCCGGACTGGTTTTCGAGTCAGATAATAAATAAGACAAGATAAATGGTCGTCCCGTCGTGTATTAAATTAATAGCGGGCCGACACTCCCGGAATGTGTGTTGTAGGCTGCCCTCGGTTACCTGGGTCGTAGCGAGGAGGATAAATGGAAATGGACGCGACTCTCCTCTAACTCTAATCAACTTCATTAATTACATTTTGATTAAGAAAAAAAATATATATATATAGTGACGACTTAAAACGTGTCTAAAAACATATGATCAGGAGTAATGGTGCAACATAAAACATGTTTTGAAAAAAAAAATAACAAACGCTTATCCGCCTTAATTTATTGTTAATTATATTTAGAACACTTTTATTTTGTTTCTTTCAACTGACTTTGAATTAAGAAAATAAACAAAAAACCAAGCCATGACTCTATAATTCAAGTTACTATTATTTTTCTTTTTCCTAAACTTGTTCGGTTCATTCTTGACACTATAGAGCGACAACGAGGTACAAAACGGTACACTTTGCTCAATGTATTCAGTGTTGAAAAATTCGCATAAAGTTTAAGATAAATACCTTGCAGTTCTTTGTTTAAACTGTGAAAAGATTAGGTACAGGATAAACAAAGCTTCCATAACCAAAACTAACTTTGTTGTAAAAGGTTGCTAACCGACTTTACATTGTACGCATAATACTTGTACACCTCAAAATGCTTTGAATTTTAAACCTGGTACGTAATTAAAAAAATATGCAACTTCGTATAAATCATGTGACTCGCCCAAAAGTCGGCTACCACATTTACATGTGCCGTAAATTACCCAAACTGCGTTTTTACGGCCGTAATAACATTTACGGTCCTCGCTTACTTCAACAAAAACTTAAAAACTGTTTAAAATGTCATAAATAGAAAATGGGATAATTATATAAGTGCGGTTAGACGAGCTCAAATAGGCAAAAGCACGCGCGCGAGAGGGATAGAGAAAGCCATTCTAATTTTAAAAAGCAAAGATGGAACCCAAAACATGGTACATCAATGCGTAAGGTCGTAAGTTATATCCGTTGACGTATGAAAGGGATCATTCTGGTTTATGCGGTAGGGTCTAAATCTGTGTGCGATCGGGGGCGAGTCTGGCCGTTTTTATTGGGGTTGGTGATATGTTAGCGAGGCAGGTTGGGCACCCCTCCGTCGCTATGGCAACGGGTATTAGGCACCTCCCGTCAGCTGGCTTCCATTATTCTCCACCGTATTGTTGTCGGGGTGGTTTGTTGTCGTTACGAGTACCTGCAAATGCTCTTTTTTAATGGGAACGTTTTCCCATAGCCGATAGAGATCAGATTGAACAGGATACAATAAGTTTGCCTTATTTGCATTTGCACGAATCTGATAAAGCGTTTTTGTGCGAACAATAGGTGTCTATTTATATAGACGCTTTGTTTTTTATTGGAATAATTTAGTGGTTGGAAAGGCAATTATTTGTGGCTACAGAATTAAACGAAAAAGTATGTTAAAGCGTAAACACAATATATCTGGTGGAACGACTCGCATTAATAAGAGTGGCATTGTCGGGCGACACGACAACGAGCGCGGCGCGGCTCTCATTCGCTCGAGTACGGTCCTATCCCGCTTTTCCAGCTGCCTTTTTGTCATGTCTTGAACATAATTTAAGGAATATTCTAGACAAATATGTGTCAAAAATACTGAGTATTTTGAATAGACAAGAAACCGCTAAAGCCGCTGCATCCATGTATACATTTAAAAATAATATTTAAAAAAATGAAGAAACTCTTTTATCCACCTACCTACATTTAATAGTATTTTATGCAACAGTTGTATAAGGAGGTTCAAAAAATGCGAATTGCGTGAGTTGTGCATTTTTATCGTAAAGTTAGAATTGAGCGCTTAATCCTTGACCTAAGTTTAACCTAGATTTAGAAATCTGTGGCTGCTAGCAGTATCGTAATGTGACTATAACGACACTAGTGCTGTTATGGGAAATAGAGTATAGACTTTTCTGAACTCATATTATGTATGTTCTTATATTAGCGTTCGTGATCAAGTAAAAGACAGATAAAGGAGTAGAAAAAATTAAAAACTACACACGTAGTGCCTATAACAGTAAGTGTAATTTTGAAGAAGTTTGATGAGTACTTTCCTAAAGCTCAATCGAAATAATGGCAAAGCCCTTTCATTAGAAAAGGGTTCCGTATTCGACAATTACATTTTCATGGTACCGTAATGTTTTGTCCAAACATAACCCAAGTCACGCTGAAGCAGCAGAAATACAGCCAAGTAAATAGCACCACCAAACGCCACCGTGGCAAAACGACCTGGCTCGCTTTTATCTCAGATATAAATCTCACAGAAAGCCGCTACCTTATTTATTATTTTATTTAACTCGGCCCACCTTTGTACGAACCTGTTTCTTGTTGCTTGATTAATGGTGCCGGATCGGCATTAAGGGTCCGATTTACTAATAAATAATACTGAAGTTTGGTCCAGTAAGAGCGTTATTTATAGTGAGCTTAACTCTAGGGGTGGTTTAGGGAACATTTGGAAATTACTGTAACGTCTCCGAGGGAAATTAATTAGTGTTTCATTAGACGCCTCCGTAACTAACGATGACGTTTATCTAAATATAAAGCAGCCGCGACCGGCAAGGTGACATACAAACGGCTGTCGCAGACAATAGATTCTCGTACGGCCTAATAATTCGTTGAAATTAAGCTCCAAATTGTATTAGGTATCAATTTAAGGGGCATTAAAGCGTCAAAGGGTTCCATAATTCCTGTGTTGGCGAACGGTTTATAGGCCATAACTCGCGAATTGTCGTAAATAGTCGGCTATACTCGGCCAAGCTCGGGACATCGTCTTAAAATAGTTGGTGCGCTTTCGGAAAAGCGGGATTCACAAGTCAAACGAGTCGTAGCTTTATTTAATTCTTTCCAATAAAACATAATTATATATGTTATTTTCTACTTCTCTAATTGACATTAGTAACGGACAACCAGCTAATCTTGATTTTCGTCTGGGCATGCGTCTATATCTATAAGAACAGATTGCTGCAGCGAACTATACAACTGGTTGCAGAGTGTGTGATTTTTTGGTAGGTACTTCTGTGTTTTCTTTGTTTTATTTTACCTACTACATGGCGAGCATTTGACAGCTAGGGAATTTTAATTTCATGTTAAAAGTATGCATTTTGGTGAGCGTTTTCTTTGTGCCAAAAGACCCAATCAACATTCCTAAGATAAAAAGCGATAACCTTAAAAAAACTTAAGCTTTTAAAGGGTCACTTAACTGGATTTAAAGTACCTTTTTAGTAATTACACCAAATTACATTAGCGCGATGTTTTAAGAGAATTATCTGTTTACGTGTTTAAAGTTATTATAATGCCTGTTAATAATGTTTATATTAAACAAACGTTAATCTAAGTTCTTATTTTATTTTTAATGTTGTTAACGGGACCCTATCGCGTTAGTGGTAATTAATATGAGATTTATATTCCATGTGCATGTTATCTTTAGAGAAAGTTCTTATGAAAGAAGATTTGTAGGTTTGGGTGCAGTTTCAATAATCTTGATGCCATAAATTTACTCTGTTCTGTGTTTCGACATTGCATTAATTCATGGTTACCTAATTATTGGGAATTCAAACTACGTAGGTACGAGTAAGTGATAGGTCTGGAAATAATTAGAGATACAAGAGGAAGGTTGAAGCAATAGAATAGTTTTTTTATTATTTGCGTTTGATTTTATGTACACTAAAGTGTTTATATACATAATTAAGAAACATTGCTTTATTAGTATAATCACAATCAGCATTGATATTTTCTTTCCTTATTTATAACGTACATTTTAACTCTAAATTTTCTTTGTCATCGGTCTCATTTACACCAGAACCTACAGGTAGATTCACAAGAGCTGGCACGAATGGATTGAACGAAAGTAATGTTACTTGTCACTGTTGAAACTTATACGGGAGGCTCTAATTTCTTTCTTAACAGGTACATAACACATCTTTGTCATAAAAAATACTTCTTTTAATCTGCATGCAACTGTAAAGATATGACAGAAAGGTAAATTTGACGCTTCGCTACAAATATTTTACTATCATGGAGTTTTTATTTAATTTATACCCTGTTTTCACACTGACGCCGCAATCTGCAAAATCATGGCGAAAATATGCGAAACTCATACGAAACTTAAGATGTTTCGCTGCAATTTCCGCGGTTCACGGCGTTGGTGTGCAAACAATGTAGCGATTATGTACGTAGGGATATTATTATTCATAAAATTCACAATGCAGACTGCATTACGAAGTTATGAGACAAGATTGTCTAAAAACACGTTCACGAATCAACCTGTATTTAATCATTTTGCGACGCACACAAAGACATTGCCATTCACTCATTCAATACATTCGTGCCAGCTCTTGTGAATCGACCTGTACACAAAATAGCGCAGCCGGTTATTTCTACACTTAAGTGGAAAAAATTACACACTAGCTCCGTGGTTGGTAAAAAGCTACATTACTGCGAACGTGTAAGCTTGTAGGTGAGCGTGAAAGCTGGAGCCGGCAAATATTTCACGGGCTCGTTTGGTCGGAAAGGACTATTTTTTGTTCGACTCGAGCGCAAGTTAAATCATCACAATGTTGTGTGCCTCGGTTGGCTAAAGGACATTGGCATTGCTTAGGGTTGTCGCGTCGCTCAGCGATTCCATAAACGTCAAATATACCTTGAATAAGAGCCTTACAACTACACTCTAAAAATAATGGGTTGCTCGTAACAAGATCGTGATAGTTATAATCAAGCATATTGATTCCATACGAGCCTAACAAAACGTTAGATGCACCAACTAAGATGATATTGATTGTTTATCATAGTTCAATTAACGAGTTCTGATTTGACTCAACAAACATAGATGTATAAAGTGACTAATTAAACACGATCGAATCATACAAAGAAAAATATAATGATAAAAACAAGGAATATCTTTGTTAAAATTATGTAGATTCTAGATTATTGTTTTAATCATTAATGAACTTGCTGTTTTAATTAATCAGCTTTCGTTGACATGTTTAATATCTTGTTTGATTTATTTAATTTAACGCCAACTAAGAGAAAATCTCTCTTAGTAGGCTCAGACCTATATCTATATAGGCTTAAAAAATAATTGGCTATTTACTGACAAATCAAATCAGCTTCTTTTTACGAAGTGTCAAAACGCTCAGTTATATCCAGTTTCCAAGAAAAACTGACTTGTGGCGTCACTGCTCAACGTGGTCAAATTCCCTTATTTTAAGTTTCTGTCATTTTAGAATCGTTGATGCCACGAAAATTAGCGTAGCTGGATTTTTGCCGAGCTATGTTAGAATCTTTGCTAGCTCTCAAAAGGGTATTTTTCAATAATCAAAATAAACGTTAACCATCAAATTGTGCTAGGTGTAAAATGAATGAGCAACGGTTCAAGGGTAATCAAGTTTGGTTATACCTATTTAATAAATTTGCCCGCCTCTACAACGTTTTGTGCAATCTAGTAATTAGATGTAACTGGCGCTAGTGGTATCGCAGGTTAGGAGTTCAGTTATTGAATATTGAATCATTTGTTCAAGTTACTCAATTGGCCTAATTATAAATACAATTCGCCAATTTCAGAGACAGCTCTTGTTAACTTGTCGTGAATCGTGATTGCAATATAATGTGACCTATATCTGAACGATAAGTCGTAGTCTTCATTATATAAGTGATTTGTATTAGTCACATTATTTATAAGCTTAAAATATCTTATCTTGGTTTTTTTTACTTTGTGGATGAAAGCAAGGATCCTAATTCTATGGCAGGCATTTAAAATGGAACAGAATAAAGTTAACAAAATCAATTCAATAATAAATGTAAGTTTAGCTTAATAATTAATTCCTTAGCTTCCCGAAATGTGCAATAACATTTCAACAAACCAAATGTCATTTGGCAACCCTACGCACCCCGTTCGTTCAGCTGGATACATTGGTGAGTTGAAGTGAAACGATCTTTGATCCCGCATGGCCCGCCTCACTGACGTCACGATTTATTCATCCCGAGTGTAACACGCAAACTACACTCATCCGTAGGCCGGCAAAATGACGACTGCGATGTAGGGCTGGGATTATATTGAATTGTCTCATTGTTAACTTATACTACTTACTTACTTTGTCCCAGAGCCTTTACCTTTTTCAGAGCTTACTAACATACCATTTGTGCTAATACTGCTAATTAATCATAAAAAAAATGCCCCATCTGATCTTTAATAAACATAACTAAGAAACACCTCAAGCTATCTAATACAAAAACTCGAACCAGACCAAACGTTTTAGCGTTAAGATGCTACAAACAGACTACCGACAGATAGATTGATAGAAGCTTCTTACTTGTATCTAATCCCTTTTAAAAAAATCAAGTATAACTTTTGCCTCATAAATTTTGGTGACTTTTACTGCAAGATAAATTTATCCCTTTTCACCTACTATAATTGGTTTGCATGCTTGCTTTTCTTTACGCCGCCCTAGTCTCAATATGCTAGGTACTACCCTGGATACAAAATTGGATTTTGCCCCCTTATAAACTAGACCTACATATATTTTTTAGTTCATAAGTTTAATACACTGCCCATATATCAAACATATTACATAAACAATTCAATCACAATAAAACCCTTGTAAATATAACAGTCATCAAAGATAACTGTACTATATAAAGAACAGTGTAACACTGAAGATTGTAAATTAATTGCCGCAATAAAACGCTGTTTATTATATACAGGCTTATACTTTGTGCATATAAAGGTAGTTATTATTGAAATTGATGACTTTATATAAGATAATAAGGCCAAAGGATATCACAGGCGACACATCGTAGTCTTAGAAGTACATCGACGTATGTGCCTATTACCTTCCGTAGAATTGTGACATTATTGGTACGTGAAGACGAATAACGCTTGGTTTAATTAGCCTCAATGTTTCCATTATAATATATAATGGCTTTACATAATGGTTGGTAAATATGTATCTGTCTTTCGATGACGATATGGAATTATTTATCGTGGTTAACCTTGTAGGTTTTTCTTTGATTAACAGGATGAGCGATAATTATGAAGGGTTTGGGTGATGGCAGCAAATATAGTTATTCAATTATAAGAACATGAACGTAGACCAGGTATGAATCAATCGAATAACCACCACTTCATTTTTCACCGAAGAATTTCACAGGGAAATGTACATACATAAGTAAAACTTCAACTATAGATTGATATAACCTCTGATTAATTTAAGTACTTTAATTTAAGGACAATAAGATAAAATGTTAAATTTCCCACCCCTATAATTTATGTTATGAGGCATATGAAATTCTTGTCAAATTCGGAATGTAAAAGCTTTCTCAACCATTTGGAGTTATGCCAAAAGACGTTGCCAAATGCACGGTTTAAGAAATAAATGGGAATCTACCATATACGTTTCATACTATAAATACAGTTTTAAAGATTAAAAATAAAGATATTGATACCTAGAATATGTTACATACAAGTGCATTTACATATCTTGGCAACGCCTAGAAATTACTTCGTTTATGAGTGTAGTACCTACATAATGAAAATTAAGTTTTTATATACAAGTCATCATTGAGAACCATCTGAAGTTCAATATATATTTGGTTAGATATACATCACTAAAAGACTAGGATGATGAGAATTCTACTTATAAAGATATCTCTAAAACAATAATTTTACTCATTTTTAGTCCCATAATAGTAGTAAACATATTTGATTTACTGAAATAGATATAGGATGCTATCACATTACAAGGCTTTCTAAGAACAAATGGGCACCTAACTATTCACCTGCATAAAATGACAAGATTCAAGTTCGCCTTTATACATAATCATTGATCTTTGTACTGTTTCTGTATGGTATTATGTGCAATAAATTGTATACATGACACTCTTTGGAAAGTTTTTGTATTTATTTTTGTTTGATTGTCCTATACAGGGTGACTTCGAATTGGTAATACAAAATTAATGTTTTAGATACATGTCCCCTAAACTTAGCCCCTCAATTAAGTCTCATACTTTTAAAATAATCAGAAGTATGTTTTTTTTATGATTAATTTATCCCATTTTTGTTGGCTTAACATGGTTATCCTACCATAATAATAAACAAAGAGGTTTAAAGATTTTCAAATGAACACTTTCCTCTTTGGTTATCCGTCACATGCCGCAATATTTATGAAGAAAACGTGTTTTGATTAGTAATTGTCAGTTGTCAAAGAAAATACGAGTGACAGGTATGACACTTAGGTATTTAATGGAGTGTAACCACACTTTAGGACTTTAATTACTTGTTTTGTTAGAAAATTTGCAATAATTAAATACAGCAAATTTTAACATAGGGGTTAATGTGTTACACTACATGGCATTAACTGAGCCATAATCAAGTGTTTTGTATTACCAATTTGAAGTCGCCCTGTATGTTACAAGTTTATTTAAACCCATGTCAAATAATACAATAGTTATTATGTATTTTAACATAATCTTGATTTTGTATAGGACGGCCAGGGTAAGATAGCTAAAAAAGACAAAAATAAGTTAAGCTTACGGTGCAATTTAGATAACTGTTTTATTTTTATACAGATAGTCTATCTCTCTTCACCAAGAAGACAACAGACAGTTTGAAATTGAAAAGTTTTTCGCAAGTAAGGTTTGTTTTTCAGTTGGCTATTTGAAAACACCTTTATTCTTTCTCTTGCTTTGCAGTTGCATGAAGTTACGTCAAGGATTCGAATTTTGCTAAGAGAATTATTTGTGTTGGATCATACTTTACCAATGAGTATTTCGGAACTTATGTACGAAATGTGATTTGATGTTTATTTTATATATTAGTATTATATAAGTATAAAGGGCTGATTTCTGGGTGTGATCCCGAACCAGTTTTTCTGACTCTATTCAATATTATCTTATGATAGCGTTTGACCAAAACAGCATTAATTAAAATTTTCTTATTTTTAAGTAAAATTAATCTTAAACTAAGTAAATCATGGTCACCCTATAACTTTGACATACGCAGTATGGTAAGCGACAAGACGATAGACGACGACGACGAGACAAATTTTATGCAGAAATGATTTTTTCTACTTATAATCTGAAAAATAATTACAAATATTGGTGTTAAGAAATTAATAATTAACACCCTTAGGTTCACCTTTGAATACTGTATTATGCCTTATTTTCTTGCTCCACGACCCAGAAATCATCCTGTATATTCACATTAGCTTTTTGGTGAAGGAAAACCAGCGCGAGGAAACCTGCATATATCCTCGAAGAAATTCAACGCTGTATGTGAAGTGCCTTATCCGCAGTGGTCTAGCGTAGCGCCTACAGCCCATTCAGTCTCATCATCAGAGTCGCCTGTACCCAGCAGTGGAACGTATAGGCCGATGATGAGTAATGATATTAATACTATGCTCCTTTTGATGTCAATACATTATCTTCCATGAATATTTAAAGATCCGTATATTCACAGTCCTTTATACGTATTCTTATTTAAACATGATTTATAATAGTCGGTGGAAGTTTTCATCAAAAGTATTTCGTGAAACAGATTTATCTTAAATAACATGTATCACAGCATTGCAAAGCGTTCTCGGTAGCAGAGACTGGTTCCGTATGCAAGGACCGTCACTCGCATACATACAGAATGAGCAATGAACCTCCAGACCAGCCGAAGATAGAGATACCTAAATAAAAGAAACTCTTTACACGGCAGCGCTCAAATTATACTGGTCAGCCTGGTCAAAGCATGCTGGCAGGACGGGAAACTTACAATCACTAGCAAGCAATTATATCCTTACATTCATACGTCTTTGGATCTAGAATCGTATGCGGTATGATGCTACTCATGATAATGTTATCGACCGATGGTATCAGAATGCATTGCTAGACGCAACTGGGACTGGCGCCAATTATGCTTAGATTTTCTATAGTTTATAAAAGAACCTTATCCTTACTTGTCTAAATACTCTCATGACAGAATGCTACTAATGTTGTATGTACATTTAATTAACAAATACTTCGCCGTACTCATCAACTTAATGAAAATGAATCACGGATCTAATTTAAAACGCAAACAAGTGTAGTATGTTAGTAGACACAAAACAAATAAAACCCAGTTTAGGTAGGTAACTACAACTACAGCTAGCTTCACTACTACATTGCGGGCAGTATATAAGTACTTACCTGTATAGCTAGTGCTAGTGCTATGCGTCCAAATACCGAATCCCAGAGGGCGTAATTATACAAAGTCTGCAGCGGATGTGCATTCACCGCCCCAAAAGGAACAACGCAACTGTTAGTAGACTCACGCGGAAATGTACTCTAAACTAATAACATTGAGTCCTATTTTCAACGAACGGGAAAAAGCGAATTTTCAGCGAGGATTTTCCCATTTAATCCCCGTCTGAAATACATACGTTAGCGACACAAATAAATAAGTGCAGTCTGCCGCCCACTGCGTCGGGATTAATTCACTCGCCTCTGATGTTTTAATCAAGCTAAATTTAAACTCGACTTAAAAAGAAGTTATTTTGCTTTTATAGCTAGTTTCCGTGTTGATATAGCGCTTTCATATCTGTAACGGTTCTTTGTGATAAAACGCCGACCGATACATTTCCAAGAACACCGGCATCAGCTGTTTTAGGCGACTACGTTCCTAAAACAATTGCCTAATGCTGTAGTTTTTTTTTAAGTCAATATTTATGTTAGGGGCCCACGTGTTAATACTATAACAGGATGTTTAAAACTCCAAATTACTGCGCTAAGTACGCACTTCATTTCCTATTATTATTTGTGAGTATTCGTGTAACAGATAAGCTCGGCGTCGGCGCGCTCTCGGGGCTTAGAAAGCGTTATTTTGATAATATATTAATGTGAAGTGGTCGTACATTCCCATGGCGAGAGCAGAGGCCGTTTTATTTTTGAAAATGACTCCATCAGTCACAGATAACGTTCCTGAGGCGTCACAAAAAAACAGTTATTGTACGTATCGTGTGTCACGTACCGGTTTGGAGTAACTAAATATTGTTCAGTTGAATTTAGTGGGTATTCCCGTGACTTTATCGCTTGTAGCCGCCGAGGGGGATAGTTAATTTATAGTTAGGTGGGAGATCACACAGAAAAATCTTAGAGAAAGATAAAGCGAGGAATAAAGCCCTAAAAATACATTTTTTTCGAATACCGCAGCGCCCGATGAATGAATGCTTAAAAGGTAATTCGGTGATATAAGAGATAGGTGTTATTATTATAATAATATAAATAGCATTACGTCCCTTATTACTAAGAAAAATCTATCTAACAAATCAACTTAGTCTTTTGAGCTGCAGTGGTAGAAAAAAGTCTCACAGAACAGGATACTAAACCGCCCACGTCAATTTAGAAAATGTACGCAGACATTGTTGTGGCATAATTAATTGTGAAATTATCATCTCATAACTGCCAGACTCTGGTGTAAAAATCTTAGGAGCTGCCCAATGAATCACGTTAATGTAGATAATGCGGGTTTATTCTCGCTTCTATAAAGCATAGAGTTTAAAATGCAGTATCGTAACTTACGGCTCGGTGCACCGGTCGCACAATAAAAGAGCTTTTAAAAACATCGGAGTATCTTAGCGACCATTCAGTCGGTCGTGTTACGCGTTGTTTTGAAAGCGCATAGAACGATTACGATTACGTTTCCGACGAACGGTCGACTTCAAGTTACCTACGTATCGTCATTCGAATCTCGCTCTCGGATGTTTGGTCCGAAACGCTCGTTCATTAGCATTTTATGAGTGATACGAGCGATAATGGTGTAATAAGACGCATCGAGTGGGTCATACGACGTGATAGACGCCCGGCCCGCTGGCACAGAACGCTCGCCACACTGTTATGGGCTATAGTCATTCAGATCAACGCATTTCCATTCAGTCAATGGGTCTTATTGTACATTTCAGATGTTCCGATGCTTTGAGTGCTTTGGCGGCGGTATTGTTTTGTTTTATGAGCTCAGTAAGCAATATATGAAAGTAATCGATATCATTCGATTGCTATTTAGTCCGAACGGCAATAAAGAGTAATTTACTGCCCAGTTTTGCCATAACCTTTTCCGATATTTACAACTACTAGCGTACATGTGTAGCGCTAAACTTATCGATACGCAAATTTCTGCTATATCAGAAATAAACTTGCACGTAGTGAAAATAAATATTAATGAACCTAACTGCATGCAACTGCACCGTCCTGTCTTCATCTTCTCGTTTCAGAAACATAAATGAAACATTCAAATGATTTTATGACACATTTCGTTAACGACTCGCCTTGTCATCTCTTTACAAATAAGAAGATCGTTAAATCTGCCTTCACTTTACACCTCTTACTTCCTTGGGAAATAAAAATACGAATGATCTGTATTCTAAAGAATATTCATCATGATACATATCCGGCACCGATACAAGTGAACATTTATTGATTTTTGATGGACATGTATCCGTGATTTCCAGCGAAAGTACATGAAATACCGGTAGAGCGTTTTCACATCGACCGATGACGATACGACAGCTAGGTATACAGGGTGGAACGGAACGAGGGACTTTCCTGCAAATGTGGCATTGTTTAACCTTAGTACATTATTTTCTCCAGATAAACCATATAAATATCTGTCACCGCTTTCAAGTTATAGCTCGTTAAACTTACATGCAAAAAACCGCGTGTTTCAACGCTACTTAGAGACAACAAGGAACGGTTATAATACATTTTTTGTAAACAAACTTTTCACAAACGTAGTACGCCAATTAATGTGACACATTGACAATCACGGAGATTATAGTTAATAAACGAAGAGGTTTTAACTAGTAAATCAAACATAATAGCTATAAGGGCATTTTTATTTTAAAATCTACGGTTAGGCGAATCTTAAAAATTTAGAAAATTAAGAATACAAAGATCTTTCACTGAGCTGTCGACAATAACTGAAGGATACATGAAGCAGGAAGAGACGATGATATACCTACAATTTGTGGCGCTGTCGGTCTCTCGCCATATAAAAACCGGACAAATGTAGACTCGCGTGGAGCGGGTTCCGTACGTTCAAAATAATACTACACAACATGTTACTTTAAATTCCACTTCTTATAGGTTTTCCTGTAATCTAAAGGTAAAAGACTATTTTCCATATATTTTTTCCAAATTTTAGGTGCAATCGTTTCGGAGATAAAGGGGAGGGGGATGGTAAATTTTCGCTTAAGTATTTTCTTAAATAGCTTCAAATCTATTTATGTATATGAAAATTATAAAAAATATATATTTGAGATTCTCACAGCAAGGCCTTTCATTTTAATATGTCACACGAAGTAGTTTGCTAACTTTTTTAATTTTCTAGTTTACCCTCCAAAAGTGGCCTCCATGTTTAAAATTCATATATTTCTTTTACAGTTTCGTCTTTGGATAATCGACTTTAATATATGTACCAAATTTCAACTCAATCGGTTCAGTACTTTCGGAGCAAATTGGCTGTGACAGACGGACAGACAGATACACGAGTGATCCTATAAGGGTTCCATTTTTTCCTTTTGAGGTACGGAACCCTAATAACTTAAACGTTTTTGAATGTTGCTTGCTACCCAAAACCAAAGGAATTTTGAGAATTACCTTAGTGCTGAAGTCAGAACAACCAAAGCGCAGAAGTACTTGTAACACTAATTCTTGCACAAAAAGCCTATGCCAAAAGCACAAGTAATTCCATTGTATTAGACTGTAGCCGGAACGAGGGCCTAGTTAATATAGTGCTATTTAAAAGACCTCTTGCCTAGGTATATGCTTGACAGATTAATTTCAGCATATCAAATAGACTAATCCAGTTAGCAGGTGTGGAATCCGTGCCCCATCTGCCACGGTCCGGCTGTCCAAGCTTCTATGTCCCATGCTCTATGCTCACCCCCATACCCGACATAAACTCAATCAACCAGGGGCGGAAGATCGTAAACTTTTTTTAGAACGTCTCTCAACAAAACGCGAATCGTAAAAGTAATTGGGGCCCATTCATATTAATAGACGTTTACGAGGTCTTCTCCATAAAACAGAGATTGTCATCGCTCTTGCGTAAGCTATGTCTATACGAATTAATGCCTTTTGAATTTGTTGAATAGTTTTTATAGACTGTAAATCATAGCTATTGGATTAGAACGGTTTATAATTAATAAAATTCGTTGTGAATCGGCGCGTTCCATTTGTGATCGCTCGCGACGCTATTGTTTCCGAAGTTTCAACGCCTACGTTGTTCAATTGATCGTTTGCTTATGAATGAATCGAGGTTCCGATCATACTGATTTGTTTCAAGTTGGGGGAAGCCCAAGTGAGACGTCTCAAAGCTTGATTCAACTGCATTTGTGTTCGACACCAAAGTGAGATGCGTTCAGTTTCTACTGTCAGCCTAAATAATCCACCTTAACGATTTCGATAGTAGGTGTGAATTTACGCGTTCATACCATAATATTATTATACTGAACAAAAGTGTTCACAGGATTTATGATGTCCATATTTGCACTAGTTATTGTCATCGATTGCAGCCCGTATCTGCCCACGGCCACATCTGCCACACCGATCGCAAGAATTATTTTTCATCGTGCCTGAAATGATATCGAGATAATATGGGGTAATATCGGACCGTTTTCCCGATCGCGGATAAATAGAAAGGAGTCCACATCTGTCGCTCACCTCCTCTCCCGGGAATCGTGCAATTTTCTTACCCTCACTTTAATTCGATCCCCGGAAGGCTGAGGCTATCCCGGGAATATTTATTATTATATCTTTATTAACGCCCCCGTTACGTCTCTCGTTTATTGCGGATTAGATTTGTGCTTACCACTGCTTTTTATATGCATTTTTACATTCGAAAGCCATACACCTGTCCCATAAATATTAGCTTCAACTTGCTCTGATAGCGTTTTTGACAAGCCGTAAATTATTTAAACAAATTTAGACTTTCAAATAGTGTTTGCAGGTTTAACGTGTTAGTACAATCAGCGCGACAACTTTTATAGTTATGTTATATAAGAAATTATCATTAAAAATCATAAGATGAAAATGCAAAGCATAAAACACTTGGTTGAATTAATTTCACGTTAATTTTCTATTACGGTGAATTAAAAACCAGAGTAATATTCCATTAAAAATACATAAAAACCGCAGATAGATTTTAATAATTTACGACTTGTCGAATAAGTTTTTACAACCCAAATAACGTTGGTTGTGAAATAACTGCGCGGTATTAATTGTGAAATAGTTCTCAGAAAAATGACGTTTCGTGCCGAAGGAAGCCATATTTTCAGCTATTTTACTGCTTGACAAGCAAATGAATCATAATGACTGATGCCAATCCTAAGGTATGCTACACAATGCATAAAGCGTATCACGTGTTGTTTACGCTCAATTCTTAGTAAGTACGAGATAACTAAAGATAGATACTCGTTGTAACACGGGGTCCCGATAAACTAATTAAACCGAGTGCCTCTAATATTTTATTCCAACCCTCTCTCGTTTGTTTATATCAGCAATATTTTAACTCCCAAAGCAATATCGTAACGTAATTTAAAACGAATTAGTCTCCCCTACAGGGCTCCAAATTTAAATACCGCATAGGTTGCTCGCGCCCTTTTTCATAGGTAGGTACAATATACCTTTTAAAAAAACAAAGGGCGAACGCTGTGTTTTATAATTTGCCCCGCCCCTCCTGTAGCTGTTCGCGTAAATGTATTTTGGAATAGACTCCCTAATGTACGAGAATGTCTAGAGAGCTTAAGTGAGAAAATATTTCGCTTCAAAATGGATGCTTTTATCTCTGGTAATATTGGCATTTTGTCTGATAGTGCTATGAAATGGGAATTTCGGTATTTTGAAAAATGTTTGCGTATTAGGTTAATGATAACTTGAAGGCTTTAGTAATTGGACATTAAGTTGGTACATAACAAGTTCAAGAAAATTTAAAGTAACTGTATAACTTCTTAGACAGACTTTATTAACTTAAAGTAGGTGTACATAACAAATTAATTAAATTTGGGAGAAAAATAAACTAGTAAGTATTAACTGTGTAATTGAGGGTGTTGGTTAAAAGATATTTATATTTAAGCCAAATACATGAACGACGGTTACCCAAAGCTCCTTAATCAGTAAAATACTATCAGAGTGCAGTAATCCTTCACCGGCCAGGATCAGGAACAAAATGACTGTATCAAGCCGGTCTGGGCGTGGCATTTGCATTACGGGCTTGAAAATGCAAGTCTCATTCGTTATACCAAGGACCATTAAAACAAGAGGACTGTTATTCTCCATACTTTGGATCGTACCCCGACCGCAAGGGGATATCCAGGCAAAAACTAGATTTAACGACGTTATAATTGAAGAAAGAAACATAGTACAGTAACAATTAGTTCGTAAGCAGCTAATAATAAATAAATTCTAACATTTAAATACTGTGTTACGCTTGCAAAGTTGAATAATTGTAAATAATATAATTCTTACACCAAGCTAATACATAGATGGCGTTGTAATATCGGGGAACAGCTTTTTGTATGGAGAATGACAGTTCTCTTGTTTTAATGGTCCTTGGTTATACTATACCTACATATTGTATCTATCAGTATCATTTCTGTCGTTCTTAAGCAAAAGGCACTTGCCTAGTTGTCAATAAGGTCTTAGCTATAGCTTACTACTATAAAGATGCCATTAGAAATGGTTATTAACAAAAGGGAGGGTGGTCTTTTTTGTATGAAAATGTCGCATTAGAAATAGATTTTCAGTTTTGCTGCGAAAATTCTAACGATTAGGTCAAATGTATTATCAAAATGTCAAGAAGCTGGTGAGAATGTAGATCTTAAAAAAATATTCTGATAATGATAGCTAGAAAAAGTAGATAAGTTACCGGTAACTTACCTACTTTGTACAACACACATACATACACATACACACACATACACATTATACATTTACTTACTGACGATGTAAAATAAACACATCACCTCGATTGATAAAATAATTAGCCCATAAATGAATCTAGTTTCTGGAGTTTCCCAACGATTTTCTATATACTTTTCCTTCCTGTCGTGTTCAAAATGTGCAGTAGTAGCAATATACCATACACCATCTCTGATTAATAGCAAAAATTCCCGTGGTCAAGCGGCAAAATGGCTGCAGTTTCAAACCGGTCAGGGCGTGGCCTGTGGTAGGGGTTAGAAAATGCAAATCTAATTTGCTATGCGTTGCAGGCGGTCGCCTCCAACCGAGCTCGTTAGTTTTCTATTGTTATTAATTTAACTACACTACGCTACGCTATACTATAGATGATCCTTCGACGGACGCATAAATTGCGTTAATTGAAAGTTAATGCGGGCATACTTTATGTGGCGGATTGATAACTACCAAGCTCAATAGGCCTGGCCATTGTAGATTGATTTAGTAGTTTAGAATAGTTGGTGGCAATTGAACTTTTAAAATGTCGCCTATTGCTTCCAAAACGTTAATTATGTATCTTAATCAAAGGAAATACCACTAAAGCTAGACTTATCTCTCTATTTCACAATAATATGGGCTGTTTGCGGAAATCTTCAATTTATTAAAGATAAACAAAGCTAAAACCCAGTAAATGAAAGTAAGTACACACCAGTGGAGTGGCGTCAAATATATTCTTAGTAAAGCCGAAGCAGATTTGGATTACTTTTTCTTCAGGAGTAGTAGATACTCCGGTCATATGCTTTAAAATAGACAAGCCGGTGGGAATCGGGTTCTATAGACGCCATGCCACTTGGTACGCACGAGTATTTTAGGTATGCAACCTTACGTTGCAAGCTCTAATAATTAGCAGGATACCTTTTGGTTACCTAAATCACCTAAACATCATTATAGAAATTCCATACAAAATAAGAGTACAATACTACCAAGTATGTTGTTGTCACAGTGATTAATTTTGGTTTTGTTTAAATTATAAATCTATCAAGCTTTGATATCACTCTCTTAACAAAACGTTAAAGGTTACGCCTGAGACATTCTCTCCATCAAACCGCCATACCCGCCATTACGCAAGCAATTCAGTTTTACCGCCATACCTGTATGAAACTTCATATCTCCCATGAGCGCTGAAAACTCTCCAAGTCTCTGTTGTTACAGTTCAGACTTCATAATCGTTGGTTTAGAACGTTTTAATTACGAAAACCCTATTCTGAGGGCGTAATGCGCCCTTAAGCGGCAAACGGCGAAGGTCCGTAAAGTGTAAACTACGTTTAAGTACTAGGAATAGTTTACCGTGCGACATTGTCGTGTTTATAGCTAGCTTTATTAGGGACATATCTCGTAAATGCTCGTTTCGGTAATTGATTATGTTGTTTCAAGGCTACTATTGATGGGTACTAAACTAACAAGGAATATTATAGTTTTTTAACGACTATGGACTAGTTCTCTAGATCGCTATAATCTAATTACATATTTTATAGCCTATAGCGACGCAATTTAGCAAGGAATTAATGAAAAAATTAATAGTTCTCATTTTATACATCTGGCGCAGTCCATACAAATGACATTAATCCCATAGCAGAAAATTTCTAAGCGCAATTAAGGCTCTTATAAGTGAGGAATGCGTTTAATAATGCTCCCCCATCGTTAAGGCGGTAGTGGTGATTAAATCGCGTGTTCCACGCACCGCGGCGCCACTGTGCTCTGAGCCTCGTTTGTTACGAGCAATTATAATTAAAAATTAATCCAACTCGGGGAATAAAAGTTTCATTGCATGTTTCGTGGTAAATTTTTAAGCGCTTAATCAAAGTCGAGTTATGAATGGAGCAGAGAGCCGGTTTTGCGCCAAGAACTTAGATAGTTTGATTGTGAACGAGTTATTATTATGTAAATGTATAATCTGATGGACAGTTCTGTTTATAGCTCGTTGCGTGATTGATTTTTAGTTGATCATAAATTGCCCTTTTTATTTCGAGTTCATACGCCGTAAAAAATTCTGTATCAGATTATTCATATAGCAATAAAACACATTTCAAACAAGAACCTTTCCCTAGCAGCCGAATCTACATATCAAAATAACGTACACGTACAAACCACCATAAATTACTGCGCATTACCCACACCTAGGCTTCTCGCAGTTATGTTAATGTGGAACCACCCTCACCGGCGAAAAGATAGGATTGCAAATTTGCGGCCAACAATTTATGATGGCCCATCTTTCCCCCGAGGCGTGGGGTAAACCGGGTAAATAGGCCTATCGGCGTTTGGGAGAGCTAGCCGCGCTCGTTGCCCACTAAAATGACCCTAAACATTTTATTTGGTAGCATTGCTATTCCCGTAACGCTGCGAAATGACGCCGACTAATCTTGGGCCACCGTTTAAGGGTGTTTCGCGCCTATTCTGTGTATACATATATCTGGATTACACATGTTCGCATGGGGCTTCCGACGTGCGAATAACACAGCTCGTGTCATTACGTTAAGTAAAATAATACATTTCTGTAGGTATTAACATGAACATTGGTTTAATTCGGTTTCTTTCTAGTCTTTCATTCCAGGCAGAGTGCTCAGGGTAATTGGTACTTTCTCTCGGAGAGAATCAATTGCTATCGAAGCTAAGTCTATATAGGTACCTCTGGGTGTATATTCAAAAACGTCATTTCACTGTCATGACATATTGGCAAATACTGAGAAGATTCTGCTTTACTAGAATTGGCACTTCTGTCAAGTTCTACCAAGTAACCAACAAACGCCAGTCTAGTGACGAGGAATCTTTTAAATAAATGTGGCCAGAGAAATTATGTCTTTGAAAATACACCCCTCTACAAATTTTTCAGCATACAAAATGTTTGCTTAGGTTAGGTGCCAGGTAGCTGTTCATCATGGTTATATCCTACAATATCTTTCAAAGACTTTATTTTGTAGCATTACGAGTGTAATTTGGAAATTAATTGCTTTTAACTAATACACAAATACTTCACCAAGATTTCAATTTTATTTCTAAATATCTACGAGCCCACAATATCGCTGCAAACTGTACAGTCAACCTTAATTGCAGTGCAATCATCGATTAGTGGAAAATGTGCCAATTACAACCGGCGATAAAACAGTAATTGTTAATTTATTGCCTTCGCTCCAGGGCCGCACTTGGCCGCTACCGGTGTAAACAGTTACGATTGTACCTGCAAATAAGGATTGGCTAAAGGTAAAAACCTATTAAGCTCTGTAAGCGTAAAAGTGTCTAAAAGTAACGCTTTTAACATCTAAATCATCTAAATTGCAAATATCAGCCTAGTCTGCAGCGAATACCTGTGTAAAAATTAATAGTAAACAAACTACGATAAGGCTGAGTGTGCAGGATTCGGTGGCTTCTCAGGGTCCATTCAATGAAGTCGTTTATTTTATAATTAAAAATGTGGTTTATTTCCGTTAAGATTTGAAAATACAAAATTGAGCAGTATGTGTCGTGTAATGGACGATCGAATAGCGAATAGAACCGAAGATTTGTATGTAGAGTGGGGCGGTCGGAGTTGTGCGGTGCTCGACGCTAGATGTCGCTAGGAGATGCGTGAACATGCCCCCGGCCTTGGGAGCACCAGCTCCCAACAGGATCCTTCACTCGTTCTCGGCTGCCGGCTCTGGTAATAGCGGGCAGATTTTTGAAAAGGCACGTCGGATAGTGCCCGTTGCTGTGCGTATATCTGCGACACGAGATACGCCATCGTCGCCTGGGAACAGACGCGTAACGCGTCCTAACCGCCATTTGAGTGGAGGCAGGTTATCCTCTTTTATTAAGACGAGGCTGTTTAATGTGATGTCATCTTTCTTCGTTTTCCACTTCGTTCTAAGTTGTAGCTCTGCGATATATTCCTTGGCCCAGCGTTGCCAAAAGTGTTGGCGCAACAGCTCGATCCTGGCGTAGCGTGTCAGGCGGGAAGGCTGCTCATCAGTCAGGTCCTCGCTTGCAGGGCTGGTTAGCGGTCGGCCAATCAGGAAATGGGCTGGTGTAAGGGGAGAGAGATCGCTAGGGTCTGTGGACAGAGGTGACATTGGACGGGAGTTTAGGACGGCTTCGATTTGTGTTAAAACCGTACTAAACTCTTCGTAAGTTAATCGCGCGTTGCCTACAATTCGTTTAAGGTGGAATTTACACGATTTTATTCCACTTTCCCAAAATCCAGCAAAATGAGGAGAATAGGGAGGAACGAAGCTGAATTTGATGCTATCGTTGGCAGCAAAATCGACTATCTCTTGTGAATTATTTTTTAAAAATACGGATAACTCTTTTTCCGCGCCAGTAAAGTTTTTCCCATTATCCGAATAAATAATGTTGGCTTTTCCTCGTCTACTAATAAAACGTTTAAGCGCTAAAAGATAATCATCAGTGGAGAGACTCGTAACTAACTCTAAATGTACGGCTCGTGTGACCATACATATGAATAAACAAACGTACGCCTTCATAAGTTGAGCACCCCTGCCTTTTCGATTGAGGATGTACATCGCTCCACAGTAATCGACAGCTGTACGAATAAATGGGAAACCAGGTTCAATCCGCGCAGATACAAGATTACCCATTATAGGATTGAGTACTTTACCTTTTAATCGAATGCAGGTAACGCATTGTCGAACAATTTTCCGTGCTAAGTTCCGTGCACCTAACGGCCACCAACATTCACGCATTGTTGATAATAACAGTTGCGGGCCGGCATGGAGAAGTCGCTTATGTTCGTATCTAAACAACAACACTGTGAAACTATGTTTACTACACAATAGCATCGGATGTTTTTTATTAAAATCGAAACTAGTCGAATTGCAAAGTCTACCACCGATTCTAATCACTTTAAACTTCGAACGTTCATCTAAAAACACGTTAAGACTAGAAATACGATTATATTGTTTAACGTTCGTCTTAATCGATTTATTTTTAAGTAAGTTATCGTAAACGTCCGGGAATGATTGTATTTGTGCGAATCTAACTAGCATCTGCCGCGATGCACCCAGCTCGTCCGCTGATAAGGAACCAGTTATGCGAAGTTGTTTACGCTCTGAGCCTATGCGTGAGTTTTGTATAAAGCGGAGTACATACGCGCCGATGCGAATTAGTTTGAGATACGATGAACATCTGTCGAAATTAAATAATTCATTGCACGGATTGCAAACTAGACTGACAGTTGTTGATCGTAACTCAGGCAAATTATCGTAATTCGTGTTTTCGCCGGAATTATTCGAATTAAAGTTCGCGTTCGGGTCATGTAAAAATGATGGTCCATTCCACCATAAATTACAATTTATTAAATTGTCAAGTCCGAGACCTCTCGACAATAAGTCAGCCGGGTTGTCTTCGCTGTTTACGTGTAACCAAGTCGCGTCACCAGTCAGTTCATTTATTTCGGTTACTCGATTCTGAACAAACGGCTTTAGTAAATGCGGTGACATACGTATCCAACCCATGACTATTGTCGAGTCAGTCCAGAAGTATACTTTAGTGAACACTAACCTTAATGACTCTGTTATTTTCTTATAAAGTCGAGCGCCTACGAGCGCGGCACAAAGTTCAAGTCTCGGGATACTTTGTGATTTTAAAGGCGAGACTTTACTTTTTCCGCATAATAATTTCACAGAAACGGCTGACCCTTCTTCATATGACCGTATATATGCGCACGCGCCGAAAGCGTGTAAAGATGCATCGGAAAAAATATGAAGTTCCGTGTGTCCTGTGTGTTCGCTCCTAACATGACGCGGAATTCGTAAATCGTTTAAGCATTTCAGTGTATTTATGAAATTATGCCATGTTAACGCGATGTCTCTCGACACAGGAGTGTCCCAATCGATTTTACTTAGCCACAGTTTCTGAAGTAATATTTTGGAAATTATTACTGCCGGAGAAAGTAAGCCTAGTGGATCGTAAATCTGTGAAATAACGGATAGCATTATTCGTTTATTTAACTGCGACAAGTTAGGCATAGGATCGATCTTTGTAGTAAAATACAATTGATCTTTCGCATTATCCCAGCCTAGTCCGAGTGTTTTGCTTTGCGTGTACTCGCCGATAAAGTGCTCTTTGGAGTTCTCCTGAGTGACGTCACAGTTGAAAGTCCATTTACGCAAAGGAAAACATCCTGACTGTAGAACTTTATACGTATTTTCACAGATTTGCAATAAGGTTTGAAAGTTGTCGTCTCCCGTAATTAAATCGTCTACGAATATATCCTCATTGATAACGCGCGCGATGACGTCATCACCACATTCCGTGGCTAACTGTCGTATACACCGCATACTCAAATATGGTGCGGACGCGGTACCGTACGTGACAGTATTAAGCTCATAAACGTGTAACGGATCTGTAGGGGTTTCTCGCCAGAGTATCATTTGCAAGGATCTCTGATCTTGTTGAATTAAAACCTGTCTAAACATTTTTGCCACATCAGCACACGCGACGTACTTATACTGGCGAAAACGTAACAGAATTGAAAAAATGTCGTTTTGGAGTGCTGGCCCCGGCAGCTGAATGTCGTTTAAAGACTTATTTGAAGAACTAGGGGAGCTTCCATTATAAACGACACGGAGTTTAGAAGTACTACTTTCGGCTCTAAATACTCCGTGGTGAGGGAGAAAATAATTCGGCGCACCATATTCGTTTACACGAGTCATGTGACCCATCTCTTCATATTCACGCATGAAGTCACAATATAAACGTTTATATTCCGGTAATCGTTCAAGTTTACGTTCTAACGATAAAAAACGATTTTTCGCTAACGTATAAGAATCCCCGAGTGCATCAGCTGATTCTCTTAGCGGCATACGGACGGAAAATCTACCATCTTCTTCGCGTTTAGTCGTATTAATAAATAGCTCTTCACATTTACGCTCGTCAGCTGTGAGGATACTACCTACTCGTGGAATGTCCTCGAGTTCCCAGAACTTTCTGAGTTGAACGTCTATAGTTTGAGTAAAATTACACTGTACTTGATTATTAATGCGCAAGTTACGTGTATATACTGAACCTGAAATAAGCCAACCTAACTTCGAATTTTGTAAGTACGGCCCGGTTGATAATCGTATTCTATTTTCGTCTAATAGTTCCCAAAATTTATCCGCACCTATAAGTATGTCGATTTTGGAAGGCACGTAAAAAGTGGGATCTGCTAACTGAATGTTATCAGGAATGCGTATAAGGTCGAAATCTATGTTCGTTGACGGCAAACTGGACGTTATGCGCGGCAAGACAAAACATTTCAAAGACGTATAATAATCGTTTATTTTAGATCGTATATTTATTTCGCATGAGTGATTCGACTGCGTGACCGATTGTCCCACACCCGAAATCTGAATAGTGGACTGTATATTTTTCGCGTTTAATCGATTACTTAATTCTTCCGTTATAAAACAATTTTCGCTGGCATTGTCCAAAAGTGCCCGTGCCGTATGGAACCGATTGTTCGCATCGGCCACTTCTATCAACGCCGTAGAAAGCAAAACATGTTGGGGAATGAACTGGGTTCCCTCCGCTCCGCCATCGCTGCACTGAGCCATAGGCGCGCGATCAGATGTTACGCAATAGGTAGAAGTGTTCGGTATCGATACACTGTATGCATGTGCAGGCGCATTCGACGGGCCCACGCACACACTCTCATCGCGGCTACTCTCAATATGCAGTAAACTATTGTGTTTTTGTTGACACTGTTTGCACGGACCGAATAGGCATTCGTTTAGGGTATGTCCTTCGCGTAAACAATTAGGACATAAGTTTTTGTTATGAACAAAGTTTAACCTATCCTGAATAGATAAATTTAAAAACTTAACACACGTATAAAGCGCATGATTTTCGTTACACATTACACAACTGCGAGATCGTTTATTGTTAAAACTATTAAAAGGTTTCGCTTTCGTAGAATTGGCATTCCCAGCAACACAGCTAACTACTTGCATGCTCGTAGGTTTGTTGGACGCGTAATTAGGTTTACTACTCGTCGGAGCTGACGACTTCGAATGATTTGAATTGATCATTTCTAGTGTATCAGCTCGGTTGCGGAGAAATGACAAGAGATCTTCTAAATTAAGTTTTTTAGGCTCGTTAGTATTCGACTGGTTACAGATAGAACCTATGTGCGATTCCCACTTCCGTTCCGTGAGAGAATCGAGTTTGGAAACAATTAAATGAATGATTAATGTGTCCCACGAATCGGTCGGTTCATCTAACGTTTTTAATGCACGTATGTTACGTAACACGGTATCTATCAGTCTTCGTATTTGAGTCGAAGATTCTTGTTTCAAAGGCGAAAGATTGAACAATGACTTTATATGATTGTGCACTAAAAGCCTAGGGTTATGAAACCGAATTTCAAGTAAATCCCATGCTTGCGTGTAATTAGATGACGTAAATTCTAATGCACTGATTACTTGTAAGGCACTACCGCTGAGTGATGATCGCAAATAATGGAATTTCTGAATCGCATCCAGATCTGTGTGGTTATGAATCATGGTTTCGTACGAATTTTTGAATTCTAACCAACGGTCGTACGACCCATCGAAAACAGGCAATTTGATTTGGGGTAGTTTCAAATTCGACGTCGGTTTATTCACGGCATGACCACAACTCGCGTTTCCAGAAGAACCGTTACTTAACTCCGCACTTTCGATTAAACAATTAGCGCTAGCCATAGTACCAAAATATAATAATTCGAGTGATTCTACGTATTCATAATTAGTACACATTTCCGAGTCGGAGGTACAAAGTTCAATTTCATTCTCAATGACGTTAAATTTTTGAAAAACCTCTGTAGCTGCTTGCATTCGTAATTTTAACTCTGCTAAATGTAATTTTGAAGGGTTTTCTGTTTGAAAAGAATCTACATAACGTTTAAATTGCGTAAGGCGACCTTTCATGTTACCTCTTTGTTTTCGGAGCTCTGAAAGGCGATCATCCTTCCTAGGCGATCCACAAGAAACAGTCAATTTTGCACCAGATTCTTTCCCTTCAGACATTTTGCGAGATTAAAGAGAAAATGGAATAACTTACGTTTAAATGACGAATTAGCACGGTAGATCGCAAAGGCTGCCGCGTGACTCACGTATCGAGCGCACTGGAATGCACAAAAATATCACGGTTTTAACACAATTCGATTAGGAGAGGAATAGACGGGATAGATAGGCCTGACCGTTCACTGCTGCAGATGCTGGCGAGGTGCTGGTGTCTTCTTCCGTTAGGGAATTCGTCTTCCTGACGAAGATGACTCTCACGCTGTATCTGTGCTCGAAGACCAAATATGTGCAGGATTCGGTGGCTTCTCAGGGTCCATTCAATGAAGTCGTTTATTTTATAATTAAAAATGTGGTTTATTTCCGTTAAGATTTGAAAATACAAAATTGAGCAGTATGTGTCGTGTAATGGACGATCGAATAGCGAATAGAACCGAAGATTTGTATGTAGAGTGGGGCGGTCGGAGTTGTGCGGTGCTCGACGCTAGATGTCGCTAGGAGATGCGTGAACACTGAGCATGGAAAGCAATATCACTGTCCGAATTAGCAGTGCGAAAAGTTGTATTTACATACTTTAGTTAAAATTTGAAATTAATATTTTAAATAGGTACAATGTTTTCCAAGCGAGTTGACATCAGCAAATTGGAGCCACGTAGGTACCCAAGTGCCTTACTGTGGCGTGGCGTAAAAGATATCCTTGGGCAAGCCGGTGCAGATTTGGCGTACTCTTTTCCTTAAGAGCAGTAGAATAAGGTGGTCAAATGCCTGATATTAGGCAAGCCGGTACGAATCGAGTTCTCTGGACGCCACGCCACTGGTGCCTTATCACACTTGCGATTTGCGGAGGATGGACATGACGTATCTCACGTTGTTTTCAAATAACATCCATAACCATGTATGTATATGACATGAGTTCCGAACAACGGGTAGGAATGACTGTCGAAACATATTGTTACTTCATTCATGCATACGCTCTCTCTCTTTCACTCCCACGAATGTAAATGCGACACCCAATAAACAGACTGTTTTATCGACTGCCACTGCCATTCCAATTTATTCTGGTCATTTTTGTCTACTTCAGGGGTCCGATTTTTAGGGTGATATTATTTTTATCGCTTTATCTGTTTTGTTGGTATTTGGTAACACGTTTCTGTAAACTTTAGCCCTCTATGAAGGGGCAATGAACTTATACCGCATATGACTGATCATAATTTATGTGTGTCGAATATTTCTCTCGTTTTGAACTTATTGAAACTTGTCTTTAATATTACAAAACTCTTGTTTCTTGTTTTAAAAATATATTTAGTCCATAAAATATATTTCTTTAAAACAAATAGGTAATTATTCGTCAGAGGAAGTTTCAACCAAGGACTTTCTATGACTATATTACGTTATAAAAAACGTTCCGAAGTCAGACAGATTCAGAATAAAATAATTTTCCCCGATTTTCATAATCGATCGGATCTTCACACGTACCCTCGAGACCCTCCCGCATTTGTAATCCGTTGTTTAGGATACAGTACAGATAGCAAACAAAATATTCTGATCTCGTACCGATGTAACGCCCTTCCTTGCCGACCCCCCACTTATACCCCTGTTATTGGCACTTCTTCAATGTCAGACGCACCCGCTGTCCCCAGCATGCCCCTCCGAGCCCCTTCGTACCCCGGGGTCCCCTAGCTTGCCCCTGCCCCCCTCGGATTCCGACATACATTACGCTACACCGCTCGAATTCTAAGGGCTACAATGGGCTACATAAAATTATATCAATTGCATGAATTTTACGGCTGAATTACAATTCCAGATTTGGCACCTCGTTTGTTATTGTCAGGGGCTCAAGGGTTGTTATTGTTACTCGCGTGAGATTTCTGATTAAAAATAGATAGCATTTTTTATTTATCTATAACAACGTAATAAATCTTGAATCTGACAAATTAAATTCAACAGTTGTGTTTGTGTATAATAACGGTATCACTCTTCTTCGATATTTGGTTAACAGCTAGCTAGGATAGACCGTTGCCAGAATGACGTAGTTTATTTTATTTAACACTGAAACTCGAGTTCCTGATCGTTTGTTTTTATTTACACAACCGTATTAAGTATATGGTTTTAATTAAGTAAATACATTGGGTGGCACGCATGCGCGTAGGTAGCAGCCATTGAAGAATAAAGTAAACCGTTTTATCGATTATCCAACCTCGCTGAACTAAATGTACAACGCTGCGCTAAATGTGAACATTCTACATCTGATTGAGTCATACTGTACAAGATAAATTAATGTTTACGTAAAACTGATCAAAGATCAAACCTCTTAAGCGGAAATTAAATGTAAATAAACTTGATTAATTTACCTAGTTATCGTGTAAAGGAAACGAAACATTTGCATCCGCATAAAAAAGAAACTTTAATTAGTACTTCACATAATGCTATTTTGCATTATTATTTTATCAGAACCGGAATAAATTATCTACGTGGGTGGCTGGAAACCGCACGAAGTCTTATAATTAAAGAATTCCTGATGACAATTTTCCTTGCCTAATTTCCATAAAACTATGGCGGCGTACGCAACGCATAGATTACGTTCATATTTCAAGGCGGTTATTATGCGCAGGGTATTGCGAATGTCATCACAGTATAATGTAGATAAAGCCATTAAAATGTACTCACAGTTATTGGTTGTATGAGTCGAGTGAGACACAGCCAGCGGCATGTTCAAAAGATTTCAAAAATTCTCCGCAACCACAATTAAGCTGCTCTACAATAAAATCACATTTTAATTCCTTACTAGTGGCAATTAAATTACTTGAATGTCGCCTTAATTGGTTGCGGTAAACTTTTTCTTTTCTAGAGGGCAGATTTTCTTAGTCATACAATCGCAAAGTCGCACGAAATTTTGATACAATAGTTGAGTTTAATATATTGGGAACTTTTAAATTAGAACTTAAAGTGGCTTTGCGTATAATTAACTCTATTTACTAGGACATGTAGTACAAAACGCGGTTCACTTTAAGTTCTGTTTGATTCATAAATTAAGAAACCGTATCATGAAAATAAAACTATAAAATGATGAGTCAAACTTAGCATTTATATAAAAAGGACTTTTTAAATCCATGTTGCCGCAAAACCACAAACCTAGGGCAGCCACGAAACTGATTACATCGCACATTCTTGGCCCCACGTCGAAGTGGTAAGAAACAAATAAAGAAACTGTGATACAGATCGTATCAGCGTGCTAGTACTACTGGAGTTGTTTTGTGTAAATTTTGCATTATAAATAACAAAACAACTTTAAGTCGCCACTGGCAAGTACCGATTTAGACTTTAATTGTAAGGATTTAGAGTATAAAATGAAACGGATTCGATATTACTTCACTTTAGCATTGAAGATGCAATGTTAATGCAATAAGTCTTGCAGTCTTTTTAAAACTCTATGGTCGGTATTGACGCCATATGCATTTCTATACCTTCGAACGACGGGTTTTCTTTACTGGCAGTGTACCTTATACAATTAAGAGGCTCTAGAAAATTTTAAATGCCATTATTCCAAATTATTTTTGAATAAATTTTGGCAATACGTAGTTAACACAATATTTGTCTTTGGAAATAGATAAATTGATATATACTATGTGCCTACTTCCAAGTGTGACAAATATACCCACAACAAAGTTGCGTTGTGTAATCGCTAAATCACCACAGCCTAGGCGTTAATCAGTATATCAATTGCATTATTTAACCACACCCAAGTATGCACCCGCATCATGTCCTGCAGCGTAGCCACTGTCGGTTGTATATCAAGATTCGTATCTCAACTCTGCGCTTGCGACTGTAATCAGATTAACCCTGCGCGAGAGCTGTGCGTAGCTACGACTTTTCCTATAGACACAACTGCTAAATTAAAATCAACGTTAAATATATATGTCATTAAAGTCCACATTACTGTGATTGAAATAAATTACATAAAAATATCCTTAGATTCTAAAAATGTAATATTTAATGGCTGACTAGTGCTATGAGGTTAGGAATTCTTATGATTTGGTCAAAAAAGAACGACGGTTTTGTCATGATTAGACTATAAAAACTTGTTTCACTCATAATTTCATCCATCATATTAATTTGCTATTAGGTAAGAATACATTAAATATCGATTAAATTAGCAGATCAACTGATTTTAAGTTTTGATAAAGCTTTTATATTTGATATTTCGTTTCAGTGAGCTTTATAGTTTCTAAACCATGATTTATAGAAGTTAGAAAATATTGAATGACCTGTCATGTCGCCGACACGATTATTCAGATTCTTGGCATAATATTGTTAACAGTTACAGAGTGATATGACAACCTTGTACAAATTATCTTGACGTATGTATAACCTCGGGATTCCAGTTTATATTATTAATATTTTGTCACAGAAATTAATCAAATTTGTGTCAGAAATGTCGGCACAGGTTAGATCAACGCTTGTCCAAGTTATTTATCTAACGAAAACGAAAGTTGGCCCGATATTTTAAACAATTTTAAATTTCATCCAGTTCAACCTGGTGTGGTGGGCCACATAAGGTGGTTGACGGTTAGAAAACTTTGAGTAATATCTTGCGTGTCGCTCAGTTTCCTCGTACGTGTGTAACTGCGCAACTCTGGTCAGCGAGCCAATTTGTTTTTATTGAGACTACCCTCCAGTTTGCATAACTGGTAGGAAACGCTGAGCCCGTTGTAAACAAACTTAAACGCGGCCAAATAAGGCTAACCTCCCGAAGTGAGCTCTGCACGTTTCGGCAAGGCACAAATGGAGGATCGAGGCAGGCCCGGTTACAGTGGATTAGGTGGCCAGGTCTACCTTTAATCTCGGCGAGAATGTTTTCACAGCGTCTGGTGTTTGGCCCCGAGGCCGCTCGCCGACGTGTGTAAACAATACTCAACGTTAATAGAGAAATAAATTGTACGCATTTCATTTATCCCTTTAGAGAGCAATCAGCACCTATAGGATTATGAAATGGGCTGTTATCGGTTCCCCGCAGGCGTTTGATATGTGGCAAACTTGCTGACTTTGTGTTGTTGATATTCTCTGTCAGATCAAACTAGTATACCTAGTTTACTACTGTTTACTACGCTTCGGAGCTACTAAAGCTGAGAGCAAACTTGCAGCTACTCGCTCTAGAGTCGTTACCTACATGTGTAAAATAAGAGTAGATATACATCATATTCTTTATTTCTTCCGTTGCTGCTATGAATTTTGTTTTCAACTCAATCGGTAGTTTATGTCACAAGAGACTCTTTGTATAGGTCAGTTAGTGACGAAGCGATTTTTACCAAGAATTTTCTATGCCCATTTATGGAGCAAGAAAGTACTTCTCACAGAGAATTTGTGTAGTTCGACTAGTTTGAACCGCTATCACTCTCCTGGTCAAATTTTGAACGATTTTTCTTTAGGCTCAGATAACCCTTTTCTGTTATATTCTATACTAGCATTTTCCCGCGGCTTCGCCCGCGTTGTTCCCGTTATTGTCCCAAAGGAACTCTTTACCGGGATATAAAGTATCCTATGTTTCAATCCAGGACTTGGTCTACTTGGATGCCAAATTTCAGCTTGATCCATCCAGTTGCCATCCCGTAATTAGGTAACAAACATCCAAACATCCAAACATCTTCACAAACTTTCGCATTTATAATATTAGTGGGATGTCGAAAGTGGTCATTCGAGCCTTCAGGGAAATAGAAAAAATGCCAACAGGGTATTTAGTAAGAGCGGTTGAAACGCAGGTAGAACTACTTATTTACTAAAATGGCTATATGGAAATACTTTAGAAGACATTTCACACGCTTTTTAACAATGAAGAGAGTAACGTTACCATTATTGTAAGATTTTAACATCTATTTCAAATACATATTCATCATCATAATTTCTAGCAATCTAGAGACCTTCCGTGCTAAACATAGGCATTTTCCCCTTATCAATTAAACATTGCCCATCTGCTGAGCTACAGACAACTGAATTGTGAAAAGTAACGTATAGTACTGGCAAGCAAACTAAGCTAGCTACTTAGGCAAAGCGCTGAAAGTTCATCGGACTTTCTCGAACAATCCATAGTTTCCGACGACGTCACACGCATAAAGCGTCGAGTCTTACTCTCACGATCACGACTTCTACACTGCATTGTTAGAAAGAGAAGTAAGATATTGGTTTATGGAGTTCCATGAACCAACGCGGTATACCTACTGCAGATGATATCTAACTAAGGCTTATGCTAACATAACATACACAAACTAAGTGCTGATTCTGAAACATACCTAGTGGTTTTACATTTAATACAAGAATATTGAATTAAAAACCGATTACGCACGTTGTACAAAAGACATCCACTCGACATATGTTCATGTTTGTTTCGTACAATGTGAGTGATCCGTTTTTAATTCAATATGTTTGAATCTCACGGTGGTTTTTTAATACCTACAAGAATTTTCTGTAGTGTTGTTTCTTTAACGGCTTAGATAGCAAAACATTTTTGGGGCAAAAAGTGCACATTCCACTGGCCGGTTATTTTATATTTGTGATTTCGAAAAAAGAACAATCAACATTTCTGGTTAGATACATTTTGTCGTGAGATTACCAAATCCCATATATAATTTTTTGTGCAATTTTGTTAGTAAATAAATCGCCGTCAACCTAGCATTTACCTATTAACATAATTTCTGCACATGTGGGATTTGGCAATCTCAACGACGATCTATAGCGCAAACAAATTAAAGCGATTAGGTACGTACGATTCTGAGAACAAGGCACATTTACAAATCTGCATCTACTAGCGATGGAAGTCCAAGAAAAGCGGAAAGCTTAGTCTGGTCTCTTAATATGTGACTTTAATAATAGGGTATATATGTATGATTTTATAGGAAAACATTTACATCATGCTTATATTCATTTGATTAATTGCCACTTACTACAAGCATGTCGTTTCGAATATGTTATCAGTTAGCGTGAAGTGGTAGAACAAACGAATTACAAAATAGTATGCTAAACAAGTGTCAGTGGGATTAAATTATTGATGTATTCATAGGACGAGGCGACTGCGCATTCTAAGTGAACGTAGATAGACTGCCTGCCAAGGCGGCCGCGTAGCGTCAGACCAAGAATGCACTAAAAACAAAAATTCCAAGAAGTTTCTCGAAGGCCACACTTGCGAAAGGTTACAGTTTAAGGTATGCACCTTCGAGAGATTCACCGACTGTATAGTGTACCTAAGATCAATGATTTAAGTTTCTGTAATAAGACAAATAAATGTCAAGGGCACAAGTAGACGTGTTCTAGGCCGACCTGGCTCCATCTTCCTGAAAGGTTAGCAGAAACAACAAATGTATTTGTGAAACCATTCATCTACCGTGTCCTTCACACTTCAATTGCAAAAATATAAATGTACCTATAGGTCGGCCTACGGATAATAATTCTCTCTGGCAATTTCATTTCAGAGGTCTAAAAAGTCGATCTTTTGTCGTTGTCACCCGTAAAAGTCCACAAGGGCACAAGAAACATCAGATCTACCTTATTGTAAATCTTATTGATCTTGGCTCAGTTATCGAACGCTGATCATAGGGTCATCGTCAACTGAATACTTATCCAGCCAATGCAAAGAAAATGCAAGTAAGTTTATAGCTTTCCTAGAGTAAAGTCCTGAATTCCGCCAAAAAAAAATTGTGCTAATTTATTCTTGAATAAAACGTCCGTATAAGCATTATTACTGAACTTTGCTGCTCCTAAATACTGCCATGCACAACTAGCAGCGATTTCGCTTGTCGCGCAACAGAGCATGACCTGTTACTGTCACACAGGTCACACTAAATTGAATGGAAAGAGATGGGTAGCATTTGTCGCGCGACAAAGAGTCACAGTTGCGCTAGAGGTACTTGTACCTCAATAACTACAGTAAGTTAATAATACGTTCCTCATTAAACCTGTACTTTAGTTCCACACGGCAGAGTAAGTGACGTTGACTGTACATATGCAACTATCGGCGCATCCGGTGCAGTGTCGTGTGAAAAATTTGCGAAACTGATATTGAAATAATATGCACGCACCGATAGTCAACAATCATGCCAAGAGAATGGAAAATAAATAAATTTGATCAAAACGTTTTCCTTAGAGGTGAAGGAATTTAAATGAACTTATTTCAATAGTCTCTACCACATGAACCACAGGAGGTAATCATTCTGAGATCCGGTTAGACAACATGGAAATCTATCATGAATTCATGATGATGCAATTCTATATGAAAAATACATGCCTAAATGCACACAACTTATGAAAATATATACGTTCTTGTTACCGTTGCATTTTAAACAAAAAGCTCACATAAGTTCAAGTAAAATAGAGCTTGGAAATATAAACTAACGTGAGAAAGCATTAAAAAAACAATTAGTGCAGTTCTCAACGTCATTTCATGGTTGCCAAGGTGGTTTACTTTGGAGGGAGAACAAAACTGGAATAAGAACAAAAATAACACTGAACTTGTCAGCGAGTAAAAAGGCAACCATAAAATACGTCGAGCAGTTTATTTCAAGTAATGTCCTATACCGTTAATACGTATAGGTAATGTATTTAACAAGAAACATACTGATAGGTACGTAAAGCGTGATCAGCAGATATATATACCATACGACTTGTGAATTAAGATTTAAACTCGTAGGTACAGCAAGTTTGTGTAGCAAATGGTGTTGAAAGCCCTAACTGTAAAAAGTAATAGTTTATGTGTAAGAATTTCGTCATTTGTAAGAATGAGGGTGTTTAGAAATCATAAGCCCACCAGCTGGCAGCAGGGTGGCGAAAGGTCTTTTTGACAGTAGGCGTCAAGATCCACCAATCACACCACTTGATTTTGACATCTACTGCCAAATAGACCTTTCGCCACCCTGCTGCCAGCTGGTAGATTTCTGATTTCTAAATACCCCCATTATCATTAATGCAATAAGCAGTGAGTTGCTTCGTTACTTTATCATATTAATTGAATAAAATAGCTTAAAAGTTAGTTAGATAATTAATAGGTATTTTTGTAGATATATTGAATTCAAGTAAAAATACAACTGTCTATGAAACTGTGCGTGTTCTTATTATATACCACAAACGATATATTGATACAATACAGTGTGTCCCTAAAACCAACGTACATACGAAAAGGGCTGATTGATAGACCAGCTTATAACTTCATAAGACACCAGATTAAGTAAATTTGACCTCAGTAAAAATATCTTAGTTTTCAAGATATTGACGATTACGTTAAATTTGCACCTAATTTCTAAGTAACGTCAAGCACGCCAAAGTTAGTTCAACCGGATCGTATGAGAAATTTTAGATGAAGTCGGCAGCAAGACCTTCAAGAAAAGAGCGTACCTACTCCCACCTGAAAGGCCGGCAACGCAATTGTGACTCTTTTGGTGTTGCAGGTGTCTATGGGCGACGGTGATTGCTTACCATCAGGCGCCCCTCTGCTCATTTGCCCCCTATTTCATAAAAAAAAGACAGTCGGTAGACAAACATAATACCAATTATTTTTTTAACAAAATATCATTTTCTCAAATATTTCTAACAGTATTTAGTAAATGTTATACTATTTTAGAAATTACAATACCTAAATGCGCAATTTTTTTACGTCATGTGCCATCTAAAAGTTCTCATACGGTCTGGTTGAACTAAGTTCCCACCTGGCGCGCTTGACGTCACTTACAAATTAGTTGCAAACTTAACGTAATCGTCCGTCAAAGTTAGTCCGTTAGCACCAAAAATATTCATTAGTCAATAAACTGTACTGAAATAGGTTATTAACGAGAAGAGAAACAGGCTGTTTATTTGGAATTAAATCTTCAAACGTTTAGGTAAATTTTAACAGTAACGAAAAATAAGAAGAATAGTAACTTCAGTAGGTACAAGTTATTTTTGTAAAAAAATATTATTATCTCAAAAACAATTAGAGTACATATTTAGTAAATGTTATACCATTTAAGAAACAACAATAAATGCACTATTTTTTTACGTCATGTGCCAGGTTGTGTTGGTACTTTTTTTCACCACCCTCGTTCGAAATCAAAGGGGAAATTTGGAAAAAAACTGAAAAATATTTTTTGTTATTCTTCCGTGTCCACAGCATGAGGAAAAATAGGAATTGCGTTCAATAGCATATTTATTTGGCAACCCATTGCAAAAAACAAATTTGAAAAAATACTTGATATTTTAATCATGATACTCAAAACAACACGAATTTTGCAAAAAGTTCAATATCTCGAAAACGCAGTGATTTTTACAAAGGTCAAAGCTACTTAATCTGGTGTCTTAGGAGCCTACGAGTATCAGCTCTTTTCGTATGTACGTTGGTTTTAGGGACTCTCTGTATAACTTTATTTATTTACTCTCTGTATAACCTCTGTACGGAATCGATACAGCCTCAAAGTACGGATTTACGGAAACGTGTCCAAAATAACGGATCGAGAAAAAACCGACTTGGTACATTAATAAGTTCGTATCAAAATTCCGTAAGAAAATATATTTTTTGAAACTTTATCACCTGCTTCATATAAGTCCTGAATAATGTACAGTAGTTCGTATATTGCGGAATAGCATTTGTTTTCTCAGTCACTGGTCGACCTACTTGATTTTGCTTCGGGTACAAGATAATATGAATATTTATTTATATAATTATAGAAGATAAAATGAGACTGTCTGAATTAATTTATAAATGCTCTACTAATGAACTATTGGTTGTAACTAACACATTTTACTTACGTAAAATGGTGTATTCAGACACAGTCCATATAAACATGTATGAAGGTTTTTAGACCCTAACTATATTTTTATACACCTAATTCGATATTAATTTAATAAAGTTTCATTACAATTTACTAA
This sequence comes from Eudemis profundana, assembly GCA_947034925.1. Classification (NCBI taxonomy): domain Eukaryota; kingdom Metazoa; phylum Arthropoda; class Insecta; order Lepidoptera; family Tortricidae; genus Eudemis; species Eudemis profundana. Next base: position 9,893,706 of record OX344797.1, read on the forward strand.
GATTACTTTTTCTGCTCTTAAGATGTGAATAAGTTGAGAAAAAAATACCCAATCGTGATTTTAACCCGTGTCTCCATCATTTATATAATGTAAAGTTTAAAGCAATGAAAGTTAAGATAAAACGGAATAACTCAACACGCGATCAGTATACGAATGAATACGAATATACTTATTTGGCATTCGTACCCTGTCTGCTTTTTTGGTGACAAACGCGCCCATCTTGGGTCAAAAACACTGGCTAATGACACATCAACCATAAAAGAATTAAAGAAAGAAACTTTTTTTTTTTTCAAATAATGCCTAACGGTATAACTGAAAGAGTTAAAGATGTTTCTTTTTTATTACTCAACAGTCGCGGTTTGAATGTGGCCAGTATTTTTGGAATCTTTTCACAACATAATGCAATAAATCAGTCAATTGTTTCCTTAACTCTTTAATGAGTGTAAGTGTTCCGGGCAGTGGCTGCACATGTCGAAACAGCTGTTTCTATGACAGTCACGTCCACGAATCTGGCAGTATGTTTTACTATACCTACTACAACGAGCTCGGCTCGTTAAATTTTTATAGCCACAAGGTCGTCACTTTATGGTCAATTCTCAAGTCGGTTATTGTTCGCGGACAAACTTTTTTACAACAGTGTAGCGTCAATCACTTGTAGCGGCGAAGTTACGATTGACAGTGATTCCGACTTAATTGTTATAGCGCTATAAAATGACTTTTATAAGCTCTAAAAGTGTTAGGATAATTTGTTTTGTTTGGCTAATCAATGCGTGTAATATATGGATAATAAAGGCGTATTAACAGTGGTATAAAACTCCGAGCGCCGGTGTTTCATTCAGTTTTGATGGTTTATACTTTGCAGCTTTCGAGCTTATGTTCATATGAAATTCATATCTTATTTTAGTCCTGGCGATAACGGTCAGGTTTGCATCCGTTGTCACTTGCGTAAGAGGTGTACTAAAGTAAGAAAATTGCTTTAAAAATATCCTTTATTGATGTTGAAACTGTAACAGAGATGCATATACGAATGACCCCGCGGGCGTCCAAGAGTCCGTGTGATAACAAACGATGTTTTGGCTGCGATTTTGGCAATATCAACTTTCGCAGAACGACCGCAAAGAGCGTAATAAAGCAATTTGCGACCGTGCCAACAAAACAATGGCCCCGGTTCTAAGCCTGTTTTAAACTTATCGACAGCATGATTTAAAACCCTTTGACTCGGACCTTATTTGTAAACATCTTGTTAACACAAAGGATCGCTATTTTTGAACTGTAAAAAAATTTGCACAACCCATTGCCGTGAACTCTTTGTGCGCTCTCTGTTTTGACAGAACGGGGAAAGTCGCAGGAGCATTGTCTGATTATATTTTACCTTAACTTGTTCGGTTTGTGAGATAGTGACCCACTATTCACTATTGTTCTAGGAGAAAGTCTTGTTTTATTACAATCTCGGAACCCTTTTTATCGCTTTTTGCAAATGCGCAATTGCTTTACACTATTTTTTGCGCTTAAAACGCCGCAGGTACCTTGCTTCCGAGATTTACCATGACCGTGTTGGCACGCAATTCAACAGTTTACGCGATTCCGCGATTTAATACAACGTGGTAGTTAGAACAGATAATAACAGGTGAGCCATTAAAAATTCAGGATGGTACGTAAAATTTGTTACAGGCTAATAGGTTAAAACTAGTAATCGTCTTTTTATTAAGCAATAGAGCTACTTTGCGAAGACTGGGCTTCAAAATTGCACTTAGCATAGTCAATTTGTTTAACGTCGTCGCTGGATGGGTTCGTAACATTTATTTAAATTATTATTACAATGCATTTTTAAGCTCATTGTTTAATCGCAATTAAGAGTAATGGTATTCGTTCATTACTGCAGTAGGTACCTATTTTAAAATACCGTTGAAGAATTGTAGACCTGTCAAATGAATATAATTGCAAAGGAACGGTACACAAGCCGTCGAAAGATTGACACTGTGCCAACGGATTTTAAAATAAGCGCACAATAGTCACATTGACCGCTAATTGAATGCAATGCTTTTATAATAATGCAATGAACTGTATTGTGACTCTTTCATCGCTTGCATTTATTTTAAAGGCCGCTTCAAGAAGTGATGAAACGATTGATTATAATAGACTTGTTTTACCACTAATTGGAACCGTCAATTGTTTAACGGTTCATTTCAATAATTGTTGTGTTGTTTAAAAACCGATGCATTAGCAATTAAAGCTGGAGACATTCTTCATATTAAGTCATGTCACTCGACGCGTTTGAATTTTATCGTTTTCATGTATTGTGTAATTTTTGGTTTTCGACTGTCCGGCTAAGAGCGGTATTCTATGGGCTATCTAGAACCAATAATACAACTAGGATTAGACCCAAATTACCTATGTCATGTCCACAAACTATAGCTTGACTTCAAAACTAATTAACTGTTCATGTAAGATAGGCAACATAAATTACTTAACTGAAGACTTTTCAAAATAAAAAAAAAAACAAATTTCAATCGTTTCACCATCCTCAATTAACTAAACATACTTAAAACTAAAAGAAAATAAATTTGAAACGATAAATACCATTGAACTCACCGCAGACCACGCGGTCGAAGGGGCTCATCCAATCTGGAAATGGAAAATCTATTATCAATCGTACTGAAAGTTCATTGTTCCGGTAAAAAGCATGCACAAACAATCACTTTATCTAAGGCATCATTTGTAGTGACGGTTATTTAACGCTCAGCTTAGTGTTCTGCGGTCTTATTGGTTGAAGTTGTTTATAAGATCAGTGAACGCACGCTTTGAATGTTAGAAAAACGTCCAATGAAACAATAAGGCTTATCGTCGGTCCCAGAGGCCTGAGCAATGTGTGGATCTTTGCAAAGTTGTTTATATGTTATGCACACCTGTAGCTGTTCTATTTTATGTATACGAGCATTTTAAAATACTATATGTATAAGTGCCTGGGACCGGCTTAAGGAATTAGAGTATAGGTAAAAAACTTAACTAATGTCCTTCTTGTATGTAGTAGTAACCTGTCCGCATAGTGTCTATCTATGCGGACAGGTTACTACTACATACATGTTTGACGTTCCATTTCAGAAAAAGGACATGAGTTCCATATAAATTACGTACATTACTACATGCAACAAGGGCTTTAGTTAAATTTTTTAACAGTATTCTAAATATCTTCGAATCTAAATTTTAGTTGCTCTACTATAATGGTGGGATAAACGACAATAGCGGAGCTTTGACATACTGATGATATTTCAATGGATTGATGACCACAAATCTGGCAACTCACTGTCCCGTCATTTTTCCAACCATTATAAGGGGGTTTATACCAATTTTCGTGGCCAGCCGTGAAAATGATCGTAAATTAAAAAACAAAAGATGAGATAAAAATCACATGTAGCGTCAAAATTATTCGTAGCCAAGCCGGAGTAAAATTGGCTTACATTTGCTTCAAGGGCAATAGTATAAGGTGTTCAAATGCCTTCCAGGCTAGTCGGTGAGCATTAGTTTCTACGGACGCCACGCCTTTCCAGAGGCGTAAAGCGGTGTTGAAAGAAAATATTTAGGGATTCAGAAAAAAAGGAATACCTAAGCTTCGAATAAAACAGTGTAAGGAAATATTCTTAGGTAGACATACTACGTAATTGTGAAACTCTCCTCCAAATACATACATTATTAAAAAAATCTAAAATAACCTACACAACCTGTATAGCCGAGGTAGCCGATGTTAAGAATATACACATACATGCAATACAATCGCTCATTATTAAAAGCATAAAAAAAACTACAAGTAGGCATTGGGAAATTCTACAAGCGAAATCAGGGGAAAGTCTAAGATTTAACAGATTCAAAAGCACCATTATGAATGCATGCTTCTAAAATGTGGGATATCTTACAAAATTCTATCTGGGTCGGTTGACTCACGATTTCAATGTTTTTTATTGTAAGAGTAAACAGCATATTCTGAGTAAGCATACTCCATCGTACACCTTGTATCAGGTGAGATCAAACTCAAACGCAAATTAATAAAAAAATGCATTCTTAATCTCGGCTCTGAGGTCAAGTTTCATAGCTTTCTCATGATTTCAATTACATACAAGAGCAAAATTATGCAAAACCGAGTAGCAACAAAGTAACAGATTGAAACAATATCATTTAAGTGATTACCTTTGCATAAAACAGGCTATTAACTAACAACAATAGTGAATTAATTGTTTTTTTGCCTTATTGTTTACTTTTCCGACTTTAAATACAGATATTTTATGTAAACTGCTGTTTTAATGGCTGGTTGACGTGTAAAAGTCAGGTATGGTACCTACAATTTGCGCTGTGAAAATGTAACATTTTCCCACGGAGGCTTCTTAACTTAGTAAGTTAATGAAGAATTATACACATTTTATGGCGACAGTGCTTTATCTGAATACATGAGACTGATACAGCATTGATTTACCTATACCTAAATAACCCTGACAAACCTGGTCTGAAATGAATGAATGATTTATTCGATTATATTTGGAGCTTCGAGGGATTAATATCATATGAGGGTCAAATACATACATATGTATTAAGCATTAAAATGCAGTAGGTAAAACCGTTACGTTTTATTATGGTCGTGAAAAATTGCCGTAACTTTTTTCTAATTGCAGTGTAATAAATCTGACACTTAATTGGGAACAAATACCTACTTTCATTTGATTCTGGATCTCAATTTTATTTATACCTAATACTCAATGAAGGTATTCAGATGCCAAATAAAAATGCAATGTAAATAAAAAATATAAATGCAATAATTACCTATTAGGGCCATATTTTATTTTGTTGTAATTTTTTTTATTTCTTCCGATTTTAGTGAAAATTGTTAATAACATAGTATTCAGCCTTCTGTGTAAGAATAACATATTTTCCCAATATGTCCTACAAACTTTGTATGAAATCTTCCACTGAGTTACAAAAAAGATGTGGGATTTTCGTAACTCATTGGAAGTTTTCATACAAAGTTTGTAGGACATATTGGGAAAATATATGTTTTTCTTACACAGAAGGCTGAACACCATGTAATTACCAATTTTCACTAAAATCGGAAGAAATTAAAAAATCAAAACAAAATAAAAAATGGCTAGAGATGTGACATTCTCGGAAACGTTCTCCGTTTAGTATGGACAGAAAACGTTCTCGAGAACATTTCCCATACAAAACTGAGAATGTTTCCGAGAATTCTCGAGAACGTCACAACTCTAAAAATGGCCCATTAATGACAATTTATTTATGCAAGATCCTTATTTCAACGGAAGGTAGTTCCTGCCTTTGACTTGCAGCGTCATATTTTTTTCATCACACTTGCTCGAAAATGGTGTCATTACACGTAGGTTCTGTGGGCCGTAAATGACCTATTACGCCCTAGGGCGTAATGGTTTTCTTTATAAATTTGAAACGCTGGTTCTATTTTACTCTTATTTGTTATGTTCAAAGGAAACGCCAACTTACTTTTTTTAACTTTTATCACTGAAATATTTATTTAAAGATAACTGTTATTGCAAATACATGTAAACATAAATTTCGGTAACATTAATTAAATGTTTAAATAGTGTATTTCAGTATTTTGCAAATATAAAATCAACTAAAATTGCCGTTTTAGGTCTTTACCGCTATGGTTTCCGAACGAGAGTTGAGGTTCGCATTGTCTATGGACTAATGTCACTAATGTCACTTTCTGTTTTAATATTTTCTTGTCATAATACTGGGTCGATTAGTAAGGTTATATTATTAAGATTTCCTCACAAGTGTGATGAAATCATTGTGTGTGCCACGGGCGGTAAAGGAATTACAAACACGTGTTATTAAAGCCCTCGGTTTCATCTCGGGCTTATAACAAACACTCGTTTGTAATTCCTTACTTACCGCCCTTGATACACAATGTACTATTACATTGTTAGACAGAGCATCATACGACATGACCTCAGTAATTTGTAAATCAAAAATTAAAAAATATATATTTTGTAGTTTGTACACTTGTGACACTTTATTCCCATTCGCGCTAAACAGTTTATTGCCCATCGAAGTAATAAATATTTCGTTCCATTCTGTTCAAATTTCATAGATTTATTCCATGCAGATTTAAAAGGACGTATGTCTCGAAGAAGCGAAGTAACTCATAAGATTTTTTTCCAGTATAAACAACTACCTATCTATAGGATACCCATACATAGAGCATTTCGTCAATCAGGTTTATACTTGTACAACTCTGCCGCCTACGCTAAAATATTGTAACGGCACGCAACCATTGTTTGATAGAGTCATTATATCATTAAGATGATAGCTATTATTTACTCAAACGTGATTGCAAGTCAGTTGAGAGTGGCTAAGAATTTTAATCAGCATTCAAAACAAATAGAATAAAAGAAAATAACCGTTTATGGTGCCGTATGTGAGGAATTAATCTAACGTTTTATGGCATATGAGTATACAACGCTTTATGTATAATAAAGGGTTATTTATTAAAACTTGAATATTAGTGTGTAAGATTTTTTAACATTAAGCTGTGAAATGTTGCTTAATACATAAAACAATATAACATTTTGGCGAGTTTTTTTAATAATTGAAACTGTCTATAGAACCTACCTAATATGTACAGTTGTACTTATAATTATTTATTTTTCATTGTGAGATATTTTAGCTACAGCATTCATCAAAATAACATTACCTACCTGAACAGCTTATATACCTACATACATGCGTGATTTGATATCATTAATAGAACATTACACAACTAGTGTAATGTACTATTAATAGTGGTTAAACAAAGAAAGGTAGATCGCAGATGTTTGCGGCCCGAGCTGCAAGCGAGGGATGCAAATATGCGATCGAGGGCTTTCTTTATTACCTCCCGAGTTGTATACATCATTTTATGTCTACACTTGGCCAGAAAGCGGTTTTTTGCGGTGTGGTATAAAGAAAATAAAACTTAGATAGTACCTATATGGTATAAATATAGTTTTTGAATATTACATTCCATATAACCATTAATTAACCATATCGAAAACACAATTTGAAGTAAAAAAATTGAAATACAAATTAATTTTAATATGTCAATCGAACTTTGTAAGCCAATATAAGTGTTCCATTAGCATATAATGTGTTATCACAAATAAAATACAGCGACCAAACGAAATACTCCACTCTCAAGTGCAACCATTAATTACATCCCAATATCTCAGACTCAATAGGTCATATGTATCGATTATATGTGTAAGATATTCGATTTATTGTTCCTTAAGTGTAGGAAGAATTCTGGAGTGCTAAAGGGACATAAGTACTATAGTATACCTACCCGTCTTGACTGCGTTCGATATAGGTACGAGACCCCATTCCTTTGAAGATAAAGTTGTCTTTAGATATATGCAACGAATTTCCATCAGGTTGGTTAATTTTATTTGTTAAATTCTGAATTCTTTATTCAGGCGTCGATTAAAAAAAAAACATGCAATACCTATCAAAAAAATATAATTATCAGTATTTTTTTTATATTATAGATAGTCAGTTTAGTTTTCGATATGTTATTTTTAGTCTCTATTTTGTCACCTTCTAGCTTATTTGTTGTACTCCAAATATAATTATCTGAATAATATCTTAAAATGATACCCAAATCTATCCGACTGATTTACAAAAATAAAAAAAAATTGGAACAATTGAGAATCTCTATCGTTTTTTTTTAATCGGGTTTTTACGCGACACGCGTTTTATGCAACCTAATCAGGATTATTGACAAACACTTTATTTTTAAATACTAAACAAGTTATTTAATAGCTTATGTACGGGGCTTTTTTGCATTTTATAAAGAAGTCGACCTGGCTCTGAACTTTTCCGATAATTAAACGAGTTAAAACTTTCATTTACTTAGTTAATAAGACCAAACGTATTATACTCGCGTAATTATTTAAGCCATTTACTTACCTTATTATCGACTAAAACCTCTTTAAGACGCCGTTTTAATATTGAGATAAAATAATCGGTAAATATAAATCTGTTGATAACAGCTTTCTATCAGTACCGAAAACTCGTGTTGAAAGTAAACCAGTCGGCCCAAAAGCGGCTTGAGCACCAAAAGATCCCTAAAAAGGTTAACTTAAGAGTGCCATATCAGCCTCATAATTCTCGTAAGAAAGATAATGATGTTCTTACGAAGTTGTTTATAGTTTTTCGGGAATGTTGGCAACAGTGTAAATATCGTAAATTAGTATGTAGGTGTTCGAAAAGTGGGTTTTATCTCGTTTGATGGATCCTGAATGTGTATACTGGATTGATTTACTATCGCCATTTTTAATTGCATATCGTGCATTTATTACCTTGCTAAGTATTTAAGGAAATATAGTTGTTATAAAATTTATTGTTTTAGTTATGTAGGATTGGTAGCCAAAAAAGTTACAATAACTTTACATTTTATACCTAAATAAGTATATAATATATAATTCCCTCCGGCTTGCCCATTTTAAAGCATATGACCGGATTATCTACTACTCCTGAAGAAAAAGTAATCCAAATCTGCTCCGGCTTCACTAAAAATATATTTGGCGCCACGCCACTGGTAGGTACCTAACTTCAAATTATATTTAATTTCTCTACCACACTCTAAAAAATCTGAGTCAACTAAGGGAGATTTTTTCTTAGTTGGCATTAAATTAAATAATAATAAATAACTGATCAATTAAAACAGCAAGTTCATTAGTGATTAAAACAATAATCTAGAATCTTGATAATTGTAACAAATACCTATATTCCTTGTTTCTATCATTAATTTCTTCTTTGTATGATTCGATCATGTTTAATTAGTTACCTGAACTCGTTAATTAAACTATGATAAACAATCAATATCATCTTACGTAGGTAGTTGTTGCATCTAACGTCTTGTTAGGCTCGTATGGAATCAAGGTGCTTGTTTATAATATAACTGTCACGATCTTGTTAGGAGCAACCCATTTTTTTAGAGTGCAGTATCGTCTTATTTTCTAGTAGTTTTAGGCGTAAAGTGCTCATGTTTTAAAAAAACGGGTAATGTTTGTTAATCTACCTCTAAAGGTTTGGTATTTTTATGCAGACGGTCCTGAGCAAAGTACCGCAGATAAAAAAAACTGAAATTCAAAACCTGTCCACGATAAGGCAAAGTGAATTTAATTGGACCAAATAGGTATCTCATTATTTTTAATCATATGCTTTATGTATTTCCAATACTTTTTTCTTCAAGTTTCAGTTATCTTTTCGTTTTTATCGCCTTTAATAATTCGTTAGTTTTAACTATGTAAATAAGTAGATAAACATAGCCGAAAAATCTTTTGTTTATACCATTAAGTTCATTTAATTCAACATTAACATGAAACTCTTGTTTAATAATTGATAATGCTAATCTATGAGCGCGCGACTAATATATTGTTAAACTCGTAATATCATACATATACGGTGTTCTATGCTACACCAGGGCCGAAAAAAGGGGCACGAAAAGTATGTTTTGACAAAAGTGAAGGAATACGACTCTTCGACTCAAAGAAATAGAGTTCATCTATGATTAATTCAAGAGCAGAAGAGCGATGGTTCGATTGGCTGGTCGCGACGGCCATGTTGCTTCGCGCGTGCGCCGTGTGCCTTCCCGCGCACATGGTGCCTGACGCCACCGTGGTACGTGCACTACAACTAAAAATAAACATTGACTCACCAAATTTCATTCAAACTAACTTTTGTAGAGTTTGGACGTAGGTACTACGTTTTATTGTCAAAATTATTGTACAAACGTCACGACGAATAAATATCACCGAGCCTACATCTCCGCCATTTTAATTTCGGACGCCGTGTGTCGTGTCAAGCGTCAGACGCACACACCTGCTCAGATATTTCTGTCTCGCTCGAGACAGATTTTTTCCTGCATCGTTCGGGACATTTTTATACGCCGGCATTAGAAACAAATCAAGAATAATGGTCATTTTCAAAGCCAAAACAAGTCGATTATAGGTCATTTTATATAATTTCACTGAGCTACGAGGCTGTTATTATGTTACACTGGCTTTGATCATGAGGTATTTTATACGAGCCGTTATTGATGGGAGACATATGCCAGGAAGGTTTGACGTCTCTAAGCTAAATGAAATGTTTTAACACACACTTCTTCATAATGTGTGCGTGTCATTTTCAGAAATAACTCATTAGCCGTCTCATTTTTACTGAAATATGAGTAGGGATAAGTATAAGAATCTTCTTTGTAATGCAATGTAGCTATTATAGATACACGAAATGTTTGGATCTGAATCGGCTTAGGTACCTACCTACAATTCAATGAACACGATGTCTATTATGAATACACCCCACCCACCTTAACCTTGGGTCAAAGTTTACAAGGTATTTATTTTTTCATACTACTATAGGGACAGACAGCAAGTTGGATATTATATATTTTTATATAGAAAAGACCACAAAGCAATATAAAATGTACCTACCAAAGAAATTAGAATACCTATAACTTACCTATATTTAACGTTGTTTAGGTATTAACTTTTAAATGATAATCATTCTTGTAGTTTTTGTAGGACACATAAATTATAAGCTCCTCTTCATTTATGGCCAAAAGTTAAAATACAAAATAATTGACGATTTAATATGTACCAACTGTATTTATGAAAAAGATTTTCTTTTTAATTAAATCGACCATCAATTGTAAGAAAAGTTCCCAAAACTGTAACTTAAATAACTAAGTCAGGTAGGTATTTATTATTGTAGTCCGAGTTAAGCCTACAGCCTTTTTTACTCGCGTCAAACGACATGTAGACAGGATGCATGCCTACTTAGCTATAGGTAAAAAATGTCAATGTGACATTCATTAGCATTAGCAGGTATGATTTTTTTTTAGAAAAACCCACTTATTTCCTATTTATATCAATTCGAATTTGATTTAAAATGAGAAAAAAACACCAAAATTGATATTTCAATAAAAAATATACCTATATAGTTTAGCAGGAAGGAGACACCATTAGTCAAGAGCACATGGGCAGGTGCAAAATCATCCAAGATTATTAATTAAGTTTGTAAAGAAATAATTACACACTATGAGATTTTTTAACAACACATACTTTCATTTAAACACAGGTTTAATTATATTTAATTGCACTATAACAGAAATGCAAACAAAGTGTTTATAATATTTAATACGTCTACGTATTTATAACTTTTTATAGGATGTCTACCTATTTAGTTATTTGTAGTTTCGTTATTATTCACTGAAATCTTATCGAGTAAGTTATCTAATTAATTTTTAAGGTTTACCTTTGCACACAAGTTATTAGACTTATTTCATAAACTCAAAACGTATACCTATGTAATTGTAATTCGACTATAAATCTTTTTAAATTAATTCAAACTTTCAAGGTACCGTAAATAAAATGAAGTAATCCGTTTGTCCAAATAGTTAACCGGTTATTAAGGCTTAGGCCATAAACCGCGAGTCAAATAATTGTGCCATTGTATGCAAAACGTACAGGCACTTTAGTACTGTAATGGACAGATGTTTTTGAGTACTAAGTGGACCGCACAGAATTCATCGTAATGTATGTACGACAGCCTAGCGGTAAAGTCACCTAGAAATTGTCCTAGGTTAGTTTTACGAGTTTCGAATTACCTTATCGGAATTTCAACTCCTGCGCAATATAGGTACAACGTTGTTTAAATATGCGCAATTCGTAGCTCTATTAGCGATTTCTAATTGTAGAGGAACACAAGTTTAGGTCATGTTTAACCTAAGTAGGGCAATTATGTACCCAATTTGAATTAACTTAATAAATGAAATTAATAATGCGGCTGGCATATATGGCACTTTTGGACCAGATTTGTCGGGCCGGGACCTAATTTAGATAAGTACCTATTTAGTTCTAGTAGTTTATAGTGGTCCATATAGCATAGTTAATTTTAATTTAGTTTTATCTTTAGGTAGTTACTGTTTTTATATTTTATCTTTCTGTTCAATAAATATTTACATAGCAAAAACATAATAATGAATTTGTCTTCGAAACTTAAAAAGTATTGAAAATATTGAATTTCTTTGGGTGCTGTTTAATTAGGTACACTAATATTAAAAGTATGTTAATGCCTATATTTATTGTTATTCAGAAGAACTATGCTATGTAATAACATTTATTGAGATAAATAAACGAACACCTATATTATTACCCAATTTATACCAACGGATTATTTACTGTATAGAACAGTAAATAATGTTAATGAGTTTAGATTTTACTTAAAAATAACTAGTTATTTCTAGTTTATACATGCCTAATGAATTAATTATAATCCCTCCTATTGATCGACTGTTTTAAATAGGGATGTAACGATACATAGTTTTGCCGATACGATACCGATATCGATATATTAAATACTTAATCGGCGATACCGATACCGATATCTTAGCTAAATAATGAAGTATGAACTTCAGATATTTGTATGTCCTTATTATAACTAAAACTTGGCTACATTTTACGGAGAGTCAACCTTGATAGTGCAAAGTAAAAATAAATAAATTGTCAACTCAAAATTCAATTTTTTTTTAGTAAGAATCAAAGATTTAATTAACATAGTAATTAATTATCATTGCACAAAGTAATAGACCAAGACATAAATTAACTCAGAAATTGAAATTACTTTTTGCAGTTTTTTTTTCAAACAGCAAATTCTCTTCTTGCTCTTCAAATATCGGTTGTATATAATCGGTGATACCGATTTATCGGCCATACCGATATATTGGCGATACCGATATAGAGGCGATACCGATATATCGGTATCGGTATCGTTACATCCCTAGTTTTAAATTTAAGACGTATGGTTACCTCATTAGTAATTCCAACTGTAGCTAGAAGTAGGTAAGGTAAAAGGTACCATACCTAATGGCGGATATATAGGTATACCTACCTATAGGTAGGTAGGTCCCGCCCATATTACCGCCGGCCAAGGCGGCCGACGGCAAATGCTACAGGTAATATTTTCTTTAAAATAACAGATTTAATTAGGTATATATTTACACTAAAACTGTTTTAAGTAAGCCGAAATATTTTTAAATACGAAATTAATAAAATTGATTACCTACTTAATTTAAAATTTGTTTCTTATTTATTTTGCTATATTGAAATACCCATGCATTCTCGAAGGTTGCAAAGTATTTAATTGAAGCTTTAGATGCATTGTTTGTATGTAAAACGTAATTATTACAATCTGTTTACAATTAAACGTGTATTTTTTTTATTAATATTGCATTACATCTTTAGTAACAATAAATATATATTAATTGCCCACTTGATAGCCATTTACAGTAGGTAACCTAGTAATTATTATAAATCAATATAGAGCTAAATGTCAACAATAATCATCTTAACTACCATTTTATTACTTTTATATGGTCACATGGTTTATTTTATTGTTATATGAAAGGTAATTTGATGCTTTTAATTGCGTAGATAATAACAACTAATAATTACCTACGATTATACTTACGTAGACACATCGGTAAGTAGGTACACAGTCTGTAAGACGGTATACAATAATTTTAATTAATAAAAAATATACGCGTATAAATGTTCAGTTAATTACCTAGAACCGAATTAATTATTACCTATTGTATTATATATTAAGGTATATCTCTGTGTGCTATGCTGTATGATGGGTGCGTGAATACAAAAAGCAATTGAATAATCCATTAGAATGTAATTAGATTATATAAAATTCTTTCAGGTTCAATATTTTAATACTTATATTTCAACGTGCATATAAACATTACAATCAAATAAATAATGATGTGGTCAATAAATACCATTTGGATTCCTATTGGAATTTCACGATGGAACTTGTGGACGACAAAAAGGTTATAGGTATATTAAATGAAATAAGAATTCAATAACGCTATTGAACGGCATACACATCTACAAAATGTAATAACAAAATAAACGTGGCCGACAAATACTATCATAGCAAGCCTATAAGATAAAAAATGTAATTGCAGGAATAAAAATTATGTTTTTACTTTTTCAGAACGAACTCAAGCACACTCATGCAAGGAGAAAAGCATTTACCGGTGATAGACATCCAGGGGTATCGCGGGATGTCCGGGAGGGGCTGCGCCGAGGGCTGGGAGCAGGCGGCTCCCATGGCGTCCACTGAGGCCGCTGAGGCCGCCGAGGCCGCCGAGGCAGCCGCTTGGTGGTAGAACTGAGCTGCCGCCGCCATGCTCGCTGACGCTGCCGACACCGCCGCGCCCCCATTGTGCTGCCCCAACGCGTACATAGGATCCGCACCCACAGAAGTCGGATACCGACAGCTCTTATCATCCGCAGCCGACAATCCTCCCCCGGCTGAAAACGGCACCGACCCCCCGAACTGCTGGTGGTGAGACACGTATGGATACATCCTCGCCGGCGCCCCCGGCGAGGCCGAGGACGAACTCGACGATCTTTGAGGACTCCCGTTCCCTGGAGAACCGGCCCCCAGTGCCGCCACCCCCAGGCCTCCCGACAACGAAGAGCTCAGCGACGTCGACAGCGACGACGATAGCGACGAGGACAGCGACGCCTCGATCGGCGACGCACCAGCGCCCGCGAACAAGTTCTGGTGGTGGAACTGCTGGTGGTACTTCGGGAGCATGCTATCGATGATGAACTTGGAACTCATCGCTCGGCGACGCGGCGCGCGACGATCGCCTCGCGGGAGATGCGTTTATCGCCGGGCGATTCGGATCGATTCTCGCGCGTGCACTACTATGGCCGCGAATCGTTTATGACCCGCGTATGAGGCTCTACGACTCCGAATTCCCCGTCGCGTCGTGGCGAGCGTTGCCGCTACCGCGCGCCGTTGAGGCGGCGCGTGCGAGCGGGACAGACGCATTCGCAGCGGGCGCGCCGGAACCCTCTCCGTCTCATTAATTCCTACCTGCGTAGCTTATATTAGAAAGAGATAAAAGCTATTCGCTAACGACCATTCCGACGGCCATTGTTCGTAATGGCGCCTTTCTCCCCGCACCCCCGCGTACCCCTCGTCTACGCCAATAGTGATCCCGTGTAGAACATTCACCGCCAATCACAAACCATTCCGGCACTTCTAAATGTCAAACTGAATGGCTTTAAGCAAAATTGCACCATTACGTTCGGAATTAGTGATTTGGTATTGTTTTGTAACTGTTTAATTTTCAGGTACTAAAAGTGCAGTTATTTATAATTGGCACGAACAATATCGTAAAAATTTGAAATGCTTAATGCATAGCAATAAAATTTTACAACCTTTGATAAATTTTCGAATAATACCTAAATGAATTAGGTTTCAAAGAATAAGCCATTTCAAAATGAAAACCACACTTTTTTTATTAGAACAAAAAGTTTCAGAACATAATTCTAAAAATAATGGTGTGATATTGTTTACATGTGTGTAGGTACATATTTAAGACAATTTTATCAATATACTAACGTATTAAGGGGTAACAGTTATATTAATTAGGTATATAAATAAATAAAGAAATACATATGTACATGTACAATCTATCTAAGTTGCTTATCATCGTCATTATTATCTCAACCTAGCATAGGCGTGGCATAAAAGATATCCTTGGGCAAGCTTTGACGTACATTTTGCTTAAGAGCTGTAGAATAAGGTGCTCAAATGCCTAATATTAGGCAAGCCGGTAGGAATCGAGTTCTTTGGGCGCCACGCCACTGCAACCTAGAGAAGTCTTCTGCTGAAAATAGGTCTAGCTAGGTTGCTTATTAAGAACTGCCTACTCATCTTATTCTTTTACATATAGTATAGTTAAAACTTATTTAATATACGTTACGATAATGTATAAAAATTATTATTTTAAGTCATTCATTCAGTTGAAATTCTAGTATTTTATCTATCTTCGGCTGTTTATTCAGCAAACATCTTACCAAGAATAGAAATGTTTGACGAGTTGCTGACACGATAAAAGTGTACACTATTTAAATATTAATCGCCAGACAACGTCATAACTTAATTCAAAAATATATTACCAAAACAAAAGTATCCAATGAATGACCTGTTAATTCATCAAGAGAAAACCATGTCGCCGATTGGCTGTTTCATTTTTAAGTTCACAATAAAACTGCTCATAAAACCTATTTAATAACCACTAAACGGTGAAATAAAAATCATTCAAAATAAGAATTGCGCCGGACTGCTTTACGCGGGCCACGTGGCTGAACGGGTATCACTCATCCCGCTCCGACAGACATCCCGTCTTCGTCGCACATTTCATTCATCCACGTGGGTCGTAACAAAAACGAACGCATATTCAAGATCAAACTTTATAGCTATTAAAATAAAATCGTTTATGGTGTAAAAAGTTTATTTATTTATTACTTTTTTCATAGGTCGTCATCTTTAGTGCATGGTTTTTATAGGCTTAAGTTGCCTTTTCAGCTTTATCAGGTCTGCGGTTCGGGCGTGCGGTAGTAGAACATTGCATAAGTATAGGTTTTATGTTGTTATTGTGATGTTTTTGCCGTAAACGTATGGAATGGTTGATATGGACAGTTAGGGTCATTTGGTTTATGGGAGAGACGCTTTTTACTGGCCAGTAATTGTTTATTTGGTCATAAACGCGACTAGGTCATTAGCTAGTTCAAATATTGAGGTATGAGGTTCACATTTTACGACTATTTAAGTAACTAACTATATATGTAACATTATTAATTTATTTAATTAGCTAAAAAACGCTTTCCGTATTATTAAATAAAATTAATGTAAAAAATATATTTAAATAAATGAGTAGACAAAAGATATTAAAACATAGCTCTCAAAGATCCAGGGTTTACGAGTTTCTATTTTGAATTTGTGATTTTATTATTGTTACCGAGTACCTAACACTGAAAGACAAAATATAAATATGTAAAATAGGGATGTAACGATACCGATATATCGGTATCGCCGAATATATACAACCGATACATATTTGAAGAGCGGTATTGGTATCGAGAATCGGTATTGGTATCGTATCGGCAAAATTATGTATCGTTACATTCCTAATGTAAAACAATAATACATAAAATTAAATTAAATTTTAATATTTTTTAATTTTAAATTAAATTTTAATATTTATTAATTTTTAGTTTTTCTTTGTTTTATTTTAGGTTTACTAAAACCAAAAATAAAATTGAAATTATAAATATCCCGATCATTTTAGATTTATTTGAAATGTATCTAAAAATACACACAGTCAGATTATCACGTGTGACTGATGACTGTCAGGTCAGGATGGGTTAGCTGCCGAATCCTGGCCGTTGAGGTATGTTGGTTAAAGAAGTGGTTTCATGTCAGATCAAATCATTTATTCGTCTGATTCTTTTGGCGACTTCGGTAAATGACATTCTGGTGAGAAGAAGCGCCGGAAGAAACTCACCAGTTTCTCTTTTAAATCATCAGGCGTTACAATAGTTGTTACAATATTATGGCATAGGTACTCGAGTGAGCAAATAGACAATTACGTTACACAGTATGATTCATTTAACTATTAATCGACAGAATTACAATTATCAAGTATTAGCAACTTTAACTAATGGCAGACGAACTGACAGAATCGTAAGACAAGTGTTGTCGCCACGACAGTCAGAAAGAGAATCGACACTCTTGCCCAACGAGCCCGCCCACGTGCGCCGCAACCGGTCGTTACGTCACACGGCGTTCGCCGCCATTTTAAATCTACTTAGTACTACAGTAGTCAATTGACGATCTAGGATTTCTTGAACTATCGCTGCTGTCCCCGACATATACCTATGTTGAAAGATATTTAATTTATTTCGCAAACTAAATAACTAAAATAAAATTGCGTTACAACTAGGTATAAAATTTAATACCTACCTACCTATCAACTAAAATAACACAAGGCGATTTTATCACAAAACTGATGTCTTCCAAACAACCTTAATAAATTAAGTAAATGAGAAAATGATACTTATGTCTTCTTAAATACCTGTTACCTATATATAATCGGGAATATTACCTAATATGGTACAATTGTTATCTTCTAATACTTAGTTCTAATAAGTGTGAAACAAAATTCCGACAAGTCGGGTTGGGATTTTGATTTCGGATAGGTATAATGTAACCTACATAGGTACCGACTACATAACAATAAATGGTACCTAAATGAGGTAAAAATTTAAAGTTGATTAAAACTACCACGTAGGTACATTGTCAACTTGTGCGATTATTGACATCGACATGCATGTAATAAAAATATATTTCTCTAAGAAAGTTAATATGTTGTATTATACAGATTTAGCTGACGATTTTTTAACTCGAATTTGGCCAGATTTTTAGAATAACTACTTATTGGTTTAAAGGACAAGTATCCAGGTTATAGTAAATAAATACAGTAAAAACCCATATATGTTTGTAATGTGATATGCAATAAATAAATTTATTTGAAATAGTGATAAAAAAAAAGTAATAAAAGGGGGACACTACCAGGTTCTAGTTTTTCATTCTCATTATACCTAAGCTCAATGCGGATGTAAAGTAGGTAGTCCTGTATTAAGCTAAATGTATACTTATTTTTAAACGAAAATGTAGTAATTTAATTCAGTGAACCGTTTTTAAATTGATATTTTTAATGAACCCTAAAATCTGTAACATATCTACATCATCATCACACAAATAAAATGATAGTGTATACTGTAGAGACTGGCCATCTATACTGTATGATTATAATATTCAAATACCTATCTGTCAGTCTAACGTAGGTAATGTTTATGTATTAAAGATTGATTGAGTTCTCATCTGAGCGCCGCCATAGAATCATTATGTAATATCTCGGAATAAATCTAATTCAAAATTACCCAGTGACTGTTTACTTCAATAAACCACCGGCTAGACCCTCAAAATACATTAACTAAGTGCATAGGTACACCAACAAAAAAAATATAATTTTCAACTATGTGACTTTAAGAAGGTCAATTTAATAAATTATTGCTAATCTTATAAGAATATTTTATCCGGCTTATAACCGGTTTTTACAAGTTTGAACGTAGAATTTTTTATATTAGATTCTGATATAATTTTCTGACTTCGACAATTAATTTTGTTAAATTAATGGTAGGTAGGTACCTATTGATAATTAATTAATTTATGGTATAATGTTCGAATTTGAATTAAGTACTTAACTAAGAGTCACCGTCAAATGTCAAAAGAGACTTTCAATCTTTGGTACCTACCCTTACATTACGACATTATGACATGTATACCTATAATATGTCATAATGTCGCACGTGATAGTCATCATGTCATCATCATCATCACCATTCTTGACTCGACTAAACAAACGAACTCGATCGGCTAAAAAAGAAAGGTCGATCGGCTAAAAAAGAAAGGTCTTATGTATACAAAAAAAAACACTATAGTTTTCATGAACTGAACACCGTTGTTGATCCACGACGGCTTCGACTGATAGAGACGCAGTACTAGAATATCTCCAAGGTAAAAGGGTGGCACCGAAAGTATAAAATTATAAAAAAATACATCAATAATTTAACAAAGTTGCATTTTTATACCTCAAAAACGAAATAAAGACTGAAGTGTGAACCAACCAGTAACACCGCAGTAAGGCCAGGATTGCCTTAAATAGGCAAATTTCCAATCGCAAAGAAAGCCGACAACGCATCACACCCTATTTTATAGGCGATCGATGTTGTAAAGGCGCCTATTATGCAAGCCACAAAGTCGCAGGTGGGCGGGGCTCGTCCGTCGTAAAAGTGGTCGACTCCAGAGAAAATTTACAACTATCGCCTGCGAGATTTAACGAGCAGTTTATAGATTCGGAGCTTTAAAATTCGAGGACAACGGGCAAGTGTCGAATGGGGGCAATTTCGGACACGCGACATATTGCTGATGATATATTGAGAGCAACTAAGATTTACTAGCAGATTATTTGAATATTATCCTTAACGAAAAACTCATCATCATATTGTGTTATGCAATTTTTTTTACGGTATTAGTTAACTAGGGTGCAGTTTTTAACCAAAACTTGCTAGTATAGCGATAGATAAAATTAATGATAGTCAGTCACCAAAATTTTGTTTGGATTAAATTTAGATAATTACTTCCATCTCGTTATCTCAAAAGTAATCCTAAGTTATACAGCGATAGTATTACTCATTTAATTTGATTAAAGTTACGTAATTACCTATACCGCCTAGTCTTATTAGCCAAAAGTCCCCACTGTCCCCCATACTTACTAAGGAACACCCATAGACAGGAAGCAGTTACCGACACATCGACGAGTCCTCTCTCGCAATCTTGCTTCTAACTGTTGCATTAATTAACGATTAACATTAATGTGAATAGCTATTAATGTCGATCTGAAGAATCAAGTGCCAATTTTATTAAAAATAAGCTAATTAAAAAAGCATTGGGTTTTTAGCGAAGTGGAACCCATGTTTCTAAATAATTCGACCTTATATTGAATTGAAATCTCATTGTTTTAAAAAGACGACCATACTATGTGGGCCAAAGAGTGTGTCGAGAGGTGGCACCTTTCAGGGAAGAGCCCCCCCCCCCCCCCCCCCACTCACCCCAGATTGCGGAGAAATGCCCAACAGCAGCAGTCCGCACCAAGACACTGTTAAAAAAAAACTTTGTGGACCACGGGTAGGAAACTGTTCAGATTAGAATTGAACTTGTAAGTTGATTAATATTCGTTCTGGCAGTATTAGCGGTGCACACATATTGGAGGATATTGAAAAGATCCCGCCTCTAATGGTATTATGTAGGTCAAGCAATTCACAAATTAACAAAAAATGCCATTCTTATTTATTTATTTAAACTTTATTGCACAATACAAGAAAGTACAAATGGTGGACTTAATGCCGTAAGACATTCTATACCAGTCAACAATTAGGGTAAACAGAGACGTTCGTTATAGGTGCGATATTTTAATTTACAACCAAATTGTACATGAAGGCGGTTAAAATAATAAACTAGATACATTATATATGGACATTTATATGTATATAAATATAACTACTAAATATATATATGGTAAGTACCTGCGTCTAAACTAGGTACTATGAAGAGTCTTATTCTTGAAGATTCTCGAAAAGATGTTTGCGTAGCATGTTCTTATGAGGCGGAATCTTCTGATTATTTGTGGCCAGGGGAAGGGTATGATGTCCATTCATCGTCATCATCATCATCATCATCATCATCATCAGCCTGTATCAGGCCACTGCTGGACATAGGCCTCTCCCATGGCACGCCACTGAGCTCGATCCTCGGCTCTCCTCCTCCAGTCACCTCCTACTGCACTGCGTATGTCGTCACTCCACCTTGTTACAGGGCGCCCTACACTACACTACGTTTTCCGATTCGCGGCCTCCATTCCAGAGCTCGTCTACCCCAGTGGTCGTCGGCTCTACGACTGATATGCCCAGCCCACTGCCACTTTAGGTTGCTGATTCGCTGAGCTATGTCGGTAACTTTAGTTCTCTGTCGAATTACTTCGTTTCGGATTTGATCACTAAGAGACACGCCAAGCATAGCTCGCTGAGCGACTTTAAATTGGTGAACCAGTCGAGCGGTGAGCGGCCACGTTTCGACTCCGTAGGTCATGACAGGTAGGACGCACTGATTAAAAACTTTCGTTTTTAGGCTTTGTGATATGGACGACGGGAAGACTCGACGCAGTTTCCCGAATGCTGCCCAGCCTAGTTGTATTCGCCTCTTGGCCTCCTTGTCGAAGTTGCCTCTGCCCAATTGGAGCATTTGCCCCAGGTACACGTACTCGGATACAACTTCGAGGGAGACTCCATTTACGGCGATCGGTCCCGGGTCAACAATGTCAACATGATCGTTAAACATAACTTTGGTTTTATCCAAATTCATTCGGAGACCGATCCTCCTGTAACGTCCTGCAACGTCTCGGCCATGATGACGATGTCATCTGTAAATCGTTAGTGAGAGATATGTTTACCATTTATACCTCTAATGTCCATCAAGAATTGCCCAACTTTTTAATATTATTAGTGGTCAACAAGCAGTCGAACCCCCTGATTAAAATTGGCCATCGACACTTATGGATAATTATTTGCAACACCTGAAAAGCAAACACGTTACCGACCTTTGAGAACCCTATTTACTCGCATTTTGAAGAACTCCACGCCGTACATATAGCGTACAACGATTATCTTGGAGTACTAAATAACCGTTATGCGATCCTACAGGGAAATAGTAATACGTCCAAAAAAACTGCAGAACTAAAAATTAGAACCCATTGGTTCATATCATTCTTGGTAAAGGTTCTTATCATAGTTTTCTATTAACAAATAGCTAAACAGACATAGTATAGTGGCAATAAAATTATTTTAGGTTTAAATACTTATTTTCCTCGCGTGATTTTAATCCTCGAGGTTGACTTCGTCCACATTCCCATTTCGCTCACATTCTCATCTCGTCCACATTATGAACTCATCCACACTCTCAACTCGTTCACATTATTAATTCGTCCACATTTCCATCTCGTCATCATTCCGAACTCGTCCACATTCTCAACTCGTTCACATTCTTAACTAGTCCAAATTCCCAACTCGTCCTTTTCCCCAATTCTTCCTACTCGTTCGCTGTAGGGATGTACCAATTTACGCATAATTTCGAATATTGTTTACGTTCAAACAAGAAAAGAAAGCATCCTTTAAGGGGGAGGGGGGAGTGGAAATTTATATGGAGAAACAATCAGTTCGCAAATGAGGGATATAAAGCTCATCATTGACGATAGTTTGAGACCCAGGGATGGCCATGTTTTATCCCGGAAATCATCCCTCAGGGGGTTGAAAGGGGGGTGGAAGTTAGTATAAGGAATCTTTAATTTCCCGAGTAAGAGATATAAAAAGTAGGTAGGTAGGTTATAGAGAAGAAAAGATACAATGAGATGAGAAGAGAAGAAAAGAGAGGAGAGGACAAGAGCGGGGAAAAGTGGATACATGAGTAGAGGAGAGGAGAGGATAGTTGAAACGAGCACTTTAGTAGAAGTTAATCTCAATCTTCATACAATACAAAGACGTTAGTTGATTTTTTTAGTCTATCTGATTAAGTTACTCAATTTTTTATCATCAATCAGATTACAAATTGAATGACTTAATTATATCAACTTTAATCAGATTGACGATCTCATGACTAAATTCATAATCCAATGGTTTGATTGAGATGAAACTTTTCGATATTATTCTTAGCCGTTTGACTTCCACTGAGGATTAGCCTTAGCAGTTTGACTTCTGAACGTTCCGACGATATAAGGTTAGTCTTCCTACACACTTCACGAATTGATATCGAATAGCCCTACAGTCCCAATTTAGGTTGTAGTCGAGTTGGGAATGAGGACTAGTTGGGAATTTGGCCTAGTTAAGAATGTGAACGACTTGGGAATGTGGACGAGGTGGGACTTTGGTCGAGTTGGAAATGTGAAATAGTTAGGAATGTAAATGAGTTAGGAATGTGAATGAGTTAGGAATGTGAATGAGTTAGGAATGTGAATGAGTCAGGAATGAGGACAAGTTCGGAATGTGGACGAGATGAGAACGTGTACGAAATGGGAATGTGGACGAAGTGAATCTGGAGGATTTTAATGTATGTTATTGGTAGTAGGTACCAATAGGACATTACATACCGAGGCCGGTAAAGTAAGAAATTTCTCAGATCCCATGTAATTGACATGTGATCTGAGTCCGGTCGGAGGGCAGAAAAATAATGTTTACCTAAGTTTGTTACAAACTATTTATCTTCTGGTGTGCAATAAAGTATGATTGTATTATATTGTATTTTTATTCCCTCCACCAATAGATTTCTGCATTTAGCTGATTTGACTTACCCAGTTCTCTGTATGTATAGACATCATCACCTGAAATCAAAAAAAGGATTTTATTAATAATCCACATAGAAAATATCGAAGACATTAAATTAAAACAGGCATTAAAATTTAGGCCCACCAAAAACATTTTATGAAAAATAAGCAGCCAAGACTCACAAGCTCAGAAAGTTCTCAATGATAACAAGTTATCAGATCAGAATATAGAGCAAAGCCGGTCACTCTACAAACCCTACAAACATACACCTTGGTCAGAAACGATGACTTTGTTATTTCATGTAAATAACTATTTTTTACATAACACATTATTAATACCTTTAATTATTAATCATAACCATTTTCACTAAAAGTACATGGACGAGCTCGTTCACGCCAAGGAGGTTATGATTTCCTCTCTCATATCTTGTTCACCAGAGGTGACAAAAGAAGGACATGTATGCAGAAAAAGCTAAGCAAATGAAGAAACCATAACAATTGTTACACACGTCTCATTGTTACGAATACATCGGCGCATGCAGTACTTTATAATGATTCATTAGCCACCGCTGCTGGCTGTAGTACTCCCTCGATGATTGCTGATATCTAAACTAATGATATAGTAATCAAGAATAATTGGCTAATTCTAAATATGGATCATCACTCATCAGCGTCATGATCATGATGAAAAGAAAACCCCATTTTGCCGCCTTACGTCTTTTTGATTCCGTCGTAACTTATCATGGCGTACATAAGCAATATCTTATTTAGCTATTCCTGTATAACAGGGGTGGTAAGGGTAGGTAAGTAGGAAATTTTAATTTCACGTCTGGCCCGGCCGGGGCGAAGAATTTGTGTGGCATAATAAGTGAGATTGTTGCGAAATTTGCTACAAGAAAAAGAAAGAGGGCTCGCGGCGCTCAGACCACGAGCTTAGTGTGGACAGGACACGCCCGTTGCGTAGGTATATAATTAGGCCGGCTTTACACCGCACAGCAAAAAATAGCCTGTCTAGTAATGTTACCTTCTCTTCGCTAATCACTCCTAAGTATACCAGGTGTTGCCTGAACTAGGATCAAATAATTAAAACGTAGATTGTACTCCTCAAACTGAGCAACATTTGTTCAGCGACATTTAAAAATAACTTACGTTTTAATTTTTAGTACACTTTAAAATTTATTTAAAACTGCAATGTATTGCGATCTTTTTTTATGTTTGTAGCGTGACAAGCGACGTCAATTGGACTGCTGTTAACTGTACATTGAAAATACTACTTAATTTGTATGAAAAAGATAAAATCTGGAGATTACATAATTTCTAAAAGTTGTTGAACGAAAGTTTTATTGTTTTATGAGTAGGATCTACGTTTTAATTATTTGCTCCTGTTACAGGCAACACCCGGTATAGATATTAAGCTAATAAATATATTTAGGTACCGAGAAAATCTCTACTATAAAATTTCTACGCTGCGATCAAAACAAAATGTCAAGTAGGTAGCTAGAATTAAATGTAGGGTTCCAAAGAGTTTATAAAATTATGTATGTTTGCATCGTAATGTATTTGTATAAGTAACGCTACATGTTTCTGACATCAACACTTGTTTCTCTAAAACGTTGAAAGCATATGACGAAGAAGTAAAACAGAAGTCTGGCCAGCCGATCTTGACGATTGTCTCAGTTTGGGCGCGAAGTTACAGGAGTACTCGGAAATTAACACACCTCGTTCGCTTCAACTAATCACTTACGAGTAGGTTCATGTGAACACCGTTGCCACTAATGCCAATGGTTTAGTTCGCGAACACCACAGCATCTATTCAAAACATTAGCACGCCAACCTAACGCGCCGCGCCAGTCTCTTACTGACAATAGGGATGATGACTGGGTTAAAAATATGTAATTCTATTTAGTCCGTCAGTTAGATTATGGAAAAATATGGGACACGTATTTTTTGGTTTATCAAAATATTAAAAATCGACAAAGTTATAGATCATCAAACTTCTGGAGTGGGGGCTTGTGACGTCACTCTTGAGTACAATTTGTACTCAAGAGTGACGTCACTCGAAACTTCTAAGCACTCTATCCTCGTCAGTTTTTGTTTGTCAAACAAAACAAAAAATACGTGTACAATATTTTTTCATAATGTAACAGACGGACTAAACAGTTTTTTTTAGTCATCTAGCCTATTGTCAAAACATCCAGTTGACATTGTCACTGCGTCTTAGTGTTCAACTAAAAACTCCATACGGGATACTGAGTTTCCCGCTCTTAAATCATTAAAACATGTTTCCATTATTGATTTCCATTTTAAATTGGATTTTAACTACTAATTTAATATTCGCTCCGTCACATATAATATAGCTCTCATGTTTTCTACGGACTCTTTTCTAAATTCTACCAGCCATTTCAAAAATAAGTGGCAAATTGCCATCGAACTAAGGGTATCATAACTTGATGGTTCATAAAACATTTAGGTTTTAGTTATCGCACCTCTACGTAGCGCTACGAATGCTACGAAGCACCGTAGCAACAATAGACTGGATTAATGTTCCAGTGAAAAACTTTAAGGAAGAAGAAGAAAAAGAAGAAAAAAAAACTTTATGTGCGATCTTTATTGTATCAACAGACAGTCAAAACATGACTATCATCGTATTT
This sequence comes from Eudemis profundana, assembly GCA_947034925.1. Classification (NCBI taxonomy): domain Eukaryota; kingdom Metazoa; phylum Arthropoda; class Insecta; order Lepidoptera; family Tortricidae; genus Eudemis; species Eudemis profundana. The sequence goes on from OX344797.1 coordinate 9,920,223, forward strand.
ATGTTATAATAGTATGTATATGTATACAAAGGGCGGTAAAACAAAGAACGTCCCAGATCTTAGGTAGGCGTTTGAAGTCCGAACCGTAGGTGAGGCCACCTTGCAATCAGGGTTTTTTTTATTACAGCCCGTGTTGTATACCTAACCTACGTTTTGGCCTTCTCCTAGCTAGGAAATGGGATTTTCTGTCTGTTTAGCGGGCAGAAAAGGCCTGGGGTGACGTAAATGGTGTTTATCGCTTTGTTTTCCCATGTTATGACCAACTCGTCTAGATGCTGTGTTGCAAAAAAAAAAACATTATCAAAATGAGTAAATTCATTCGCTTATTGTATTTTTTTAAGCTATTTATTCATAAATAGATTAATTTATCATAGGCCATAAAAACTAGTTGGTTGACTGAAAAAGATATAGGTAAAGTGGTTAGTTGAGCGCTTGCTCAACTCTGCAAGGAAGCTTTTCCTTGCAGAAAACGTCCTTAAACTGTTCAGCCATATCCACCTTAACCCAACCCACGTCTGCACCACGTGTAAGTGGCAGCTTCAATATTTATGTGCAATTTTTCCAGCTCCCCTCCCCCCTCACCCGTGAGCCCCTCATAAAGGATGCAGCTCGCTGCTCCAATTGCGTTACAATAAGCATTTATAAACGTAATTACTGTTGTTGCCCTGTGTTTTAGGAAGCTAGGTTGCGAATCCGGAACGAAGTTCTAAATTCTAGATAAAACTCGGTGACATTGTTCAGTGAGGGATAGAAATGTTTTACTCACCAGATGTCCCTTTAGTTGAACACTCTAAAAAATCAGAGCCTACCAAGAGAGATTTTCTCTTTGTTGGCGTTAACTTGAATAAAACAAACAAGATATTAAACATATCAACGAAAGCCGATTAATTAAAACAGCAAGTTCATTGGTGATTAAAACAACAATCTAGAATCTTGATAATTTTAACAAACATATTCCTTGTTTCTATCATTATTTTCTTCTTTGTATGATTCGATCATGTTTAATTAGTTACCTTATACACCAATGTTTGTTGAATCAAATCAGAACATGGTTAATTGAAATATGATAAACAATCAATATCCTCTTAGTTGATGCATCTAACGTCTTGTTAGGCTCGTATGGAATCAAGATGCTTGATTATAACTATCACAATCTTGTTAGGAGCAATCAATTTTTTTTTAGAGTGAAGGGAATGAGGAATATTGTCTATGAAACGTGACAAAAAATATAGGCTTTAAAATGATTGTAATCGGATTGGAGTGTATCTCTAACGCTAACGCTGTGTTTGACGAGTAAAGTGTATTCCTCCTTTCTGTTTCTTCACTCGCTAGGCAGAACGGTCCTAGCCATCATGACTGGCTGCTCTTAGCACAGCACTAGCACATCTGTGCTAGACTGACTGGTTCATTCATCGCCTGATTTGCCTGTATCTTCCCTAGTAAGAATAAGATTTTATTAGAAAGAAAAGGGTTAGTTCAATAACAGAGAGAGACGTTTAGGATTCATGTGACATAATTTTTTTCGGGTTTTAAGACGGAATTTTAATATGCATGCGGCCTTTTTCTCTTCAGGTGCAGTTTGCGCCAAAACGGTTATTCTCAGGTTGGATGGAAAAGGTAAAGAAAAGGAAAAGCGAGGTTTCAATGAAGTAAGTTTGACTTGACTTTTAGACTAGACGAAAACGAATTAAATATATTTCAAAAAAACCGGTCAAGTGCGAGTCGGACTCGCTCACCGAGGGTTCCGTATAAACTCATAAGTAGATACGTGAATAGTTCAACAAAAACTGTCTGGCCGTTAGCTTAATAGGAGCAAATAAGTATGTGTACGATTTTTCAAAATTTCTAAAAAACGATGCAATTTAGCAAAACCGTTTTATTTTTCCTGTAATATTTAGGATGATATTAATAATTGGTAATTATTACAAATTTTTCTGTTCAGTAACTTCGAAGATAATAGGGGGGGAATGGTATTTTTTTGAACGTTTTTGGTCATAAATCAAAAAGTACAAAATTAAAAAAAAAAAAACAAAAATGGTTTTGGAATCTACAAACTAAGCCCTTTCATTTGATATCCCACTCGATATAATAGCTCTACTTTTCTTTTTCCACATCCCATTACGGACCCCTTTAAAAAAAAAGTAAAAAAGGTGTAAGATTTTTTTTCTATCCAATAGGCTCGAGTCAGCAACTTTTAACACTATTCCAAGTTTCAAGTCGATAGCATCAGTAGATCCTGAGATATCTTGCTGTGACAGACGGACAGACAGACAGACAGACAGACAGACAGACAGACAGACAGACAGACAGAGTCGCACCATAAGGGTTCCTTTTTTACCATTTTGGTACGGAACCCTAAAAACCACAATATAAAAGAGCATAGGTACATACCTTAGAAATCCACTACGCAGGCTTCGTCCATAAACAAAATTTGTATCCACCACAGGTTTCGTCAATATACGAAAACGACGACGAAAATGAGTACCTTATTGGGTCACTTGTTCTTATAAATACGAGTAATTTTGAGCTCGTCATATATTATATCTTACTCAGGAGTTAATTGAGGGTTTTTTATTCTTGGATTAATAATTTGTTGCATACATTAGATTAATTATAATAATGTACAATAACCATTTTTTTAGCACTTTGTTATTTAAATTCGCTACATCTTAATTTGTTATGTAAGTAACATTTTGCAAAACATGTTCACTTATATATTTTGTTTTAAACTAATTACCTTACATTTCTTGTTCCTTTCATGTACGAGTTTTATAGACAATTAACCGAGCAAATACAATTTTAAAAGCGTGTAACTTCCTACTAGAAGCTCGTCTAATGAGAGTAATGAGAGAACGGCACATTCTAATTCGGCTTATATAATTCCAACTCGGCGATTAACATAACAGAGTAATTCTTAGCAATCATACCATAACTAAGTAGCCCTTTCCTTTCACGGGAACAGAAATATTATTCAAATAAAAACAATTTCAATTTGTTTCTAAATTGAAACCGAGAGCAGGCGGCGTGTTATTACATTGGGCGGAGGTTAGCGCCGGCAGAGCGTGTAAAGTGGCGATAGAGCCTCCCGCCCGGCCCTCTCATTGCCTATAACACCAGTCGGGCTTTCCTCAAAAGCCTCCAAGAACGCCTCAAATTTAGCGACTTTTCGCTCTCAATACTTTTACGCGACATTTAGAAGCTATGTGTGACGGTAACACGCGGTTTTTTGGGGTTCCATTGAATGCTTTTACATGTTTTTTCCCTTGAGGATATATCCTTTCCATTACTACCTACGCTGAGATCTGGATATTTACTCATGTCGTGCTTTATTTTGCAGTACTTCAGTATTTATTAAGTTTAAGTTAACCAAGTACCAGAAGCAAGTTGGGTTTCCCATATAAACTGTCATCTTGCATTCAATTTTAAGGAATGAATAAAAAATTGTTTCTACGACCGCTGGTTCAAACTATGCAGGTCAAAATATCAGTGAATTGATAGACATTTTAAGGGACTTATTTAAGTTTGTATAAGATTATAGAAAATCTGGTTTCCAATCCAATGTCTTTACTAATCCAATGTCTTTACTAATCCAGTATCTTATCTTGCTTTTCGCTTAGTTACCTATACGAAATTTAATAATAAGTGTAAATACCAGTTTTTTCGGACTACCGATATGCTTTTACTTCGCACTGAAACTCAATGACAATACGAGTATTAAATCACTCCCTCCTTAGGTGTTCCCGGAGTGCTTTTTTGAGAGGCCTGTTTACTCGTTTCTTGAAGTACCCCATACTTCAAGAAACGAGTAAACAGGCCTCTCAAAGATCGGCAACGTGTAGGTAACACCTCTGGTATTGCAGATATTCATGGGCGACGATGACTGCTTTCCATCAGATAGCTCGTCTGCTCGTTTGCCACTTATGACATAAAAAAAATCCACTGAAAAAAAAATTACGATCATTACTTTCCTTTAATTTTTTTAGCAGCTGTAATTAATTCAATTGTCGATTTCAGAACACTTACTAAATATTTAAGTATTTTTTTTTTAGTTTTCTCTACCACGTTTACTGCTGCAATTAAGTTAACTCATAATTAACCATATTATGTATGGGGCACTTTTACCCCATACCGCAGTGAATGTGTTAACACCGTATCTGTCATCAACTATACCTACAGAACCCCGACACCGTTTCCGAAGACTTGTCCGCAAGTTTTCAAGGGGAAAATATTATAGTTTTTGATGGACGCACACATTGGCTTACAATGGCCCGATGGATCGTGAGTGTGATTGAGGTATTTCTTATTTAGAAAAATATGCTCCGCGAATTTTCTGCTCCAATTTTCAAGCCATTGGCTACATTTTCTAGGTGTTTGCGCGAGGGTTCATCTGAGAAATTTTTAGTAGCTTCGAAAGACCTTGTTCGTACTTTACAGATCATATTGAAAACTCATACTTGTAGATTCTTGAACAAATATTTATTTTTTAATACAAGATTAAAGTTTCAATAAACCATGTGTGAAAATCTCGAGTGCAATGAACTCTAAACACAAGCAAACACAGTTCATATTTTTGATCGTCATTTTGACATGCCAGCTGGTATTGCATAATGCCATATCTAACTGAGCTATTTATATCACTCTATTTATACTTGCATCTGCTAGTGACATCTTTGGATCACACGCGAAACTCCTTGGGAAGAGCGGCGGGCGGACGGGAGCTCTTATGCCCTTATCTTAACTAACCAGCGCGAGAGGAAATCACTCAAAAACCAACTTTAAAATATAGAAATAATACCAACTTGTATGACAATTATTTGAACGTTGTTTATGATAACGATGTTGCAAAAATATTTATTTCAGCTCATTTTCGGCTTGAAGTGACGCCATCTCTGTTAGGGTGAAAGCACTACGTAGAGATACCCCCGTGCGTTTTGCAAAGTGCAATGCGCCCTCAAATAGTGCAACGTGTGAAATTTGCAACTGCTGAAGCTTTGCTGCAAGCGCTTTAGTAGACTGAGATGATTTTATTGCAGTTTAAATATAAACTGAACAATTTAACTACTATTTAGATACAGCACAGTAAGTATATGCGATAAACAGTACGATGATAAATGATATGCTTTATTGTGTAGAGGTTAGATATGTATGTCAAAATAACGCCTTATCACGGGATACAGATATCATATTGTGACGTAAAGCAATCGATTTATAGCCTATTAATTACAAAATTCAATTAACAGATTCATGACTAGTCTGATATTTAAACATAAATATAGCCAACATGGAATTAATAATATACGAGTTCATTGTACAAATACGTTTCTCCAATACTAAAACTGCATAATTTAGCACGTTAGGTCACGTACGTGTCATCTAAGCGTCACGATGCCTCGCAAGTGTAAAATACTTATTGTCTAAATAACGATTCTATACTCACGTTCCCAGTGATTTACGTTCGACACGACTACTAAAACCCCATTATCACACCTACCGCAGATATTTTTGGAACTCACATTTTTTTCACACGCAACATTTTTGAATTTTTATCACGTAAATTTCCCGCTTGAAAGGGAAACCCTATTGTCATTCCGGACGTATCGCCCGTTTCCTCGCGAACACGTGTTAGCCTTAACTATACATATTTATATACCATATAAAAAGTACCTATTTATTTCAGTCACGCAATTCGGTTTGTCGAGTTTTGAATTTTCATAAAGTAAGCCACGCTTGGGGCGGCGGCTGTGTCTCAATTATATACGAAATATGAGACAATGGCATGAAACACCAGATTTTATCAGTTTAATTTAAAATCCAGTTTGTTTAGACGATGTAAAATTACCTAGATATACATACGACAGACGTCAAAAACATTTTAATTAAACAGTCTAGGTAATCAAGATGTTTAAGAAGATAAATCTTATACATTACTTATTATTTGGCGTAGGTATTATACATAATTAGATATACTCGTAATAGTAACAAATCTAGATGTTTTTTAAACAGTTATCAGTTCGTTTAGTTCGCAAACAGATAACTCTAGATCTAGATTCTTTGTTGTCTATGCTACATAGACTGAAAATTTGAAGGGTTAGAGTCTTTAATTACATATGCTTATAGCGATTGATATTTTACCTTATAATATTTACCATATACCTACTTACTTCGTAATTGTCGCAGTTACCAATTCTAATAGTGACTTGGTAAGATTTCAGCAGAGATTGCGATACCTTGGTAAGGTAATTAACAAACCAAAGCTACATGTACCTAATTAAATCCAAAACATTACGTTTGCCATTAAAATTGCGCGAAGCCCGGGAATCCAGCCTCGCAATCGTCTGATAAGGAATAAGTCCTCACAATAAATAAGATTATTTACCTAACATTCTCGTTTCAAACGAATAAATACCACACATAACGAGTTATCACATTTTCTTACATCTACTTGGATAAAATGAACGGGTTCGCAGTAAGATGGAGGATAAAAAAGGTTTGCTATTTTTGGTGTAATTAAAAGTGAAATTATGGTTTGACAGGTATGCTATCAGATTTTCCAGGCGATCATCCCAAGTGACATTCAAGATGAGATAAAAAACACATTAAGGTAACTTTGGAAATATATTAATGTACTTATATTAAGTGTTTTTTGAAGTAACCGACGAAAATAGGTGACAAAACATTTAATTGCGTCGGTAGTTCAAAGACGTTTTATTCAATTAGCAGTTTGTTTTTAAGAATGATTTATGACAAGCGGTCTAGTGCATTTATGTATGTATAACAAAAAATCGTTTCATCGAGACCTTGTGAAATTAAATATGGCAAAGGAGACTCAAATAATGTCATGTCATTATTACGAATTTACTATAAGATATAACCATTCACCTTATTGAATACATTTCCAAAACTTCTATTTCAGTGCTCATTTAGCTTATAAGACATCCTGTACAAAGTTGTATGCCTTTAGACATATCGGTAGGTCGTATTCGTACCGTAGGTTGTACTTGGGCATTTTTATTTTAAAATCTACGACTAGGCGAAACTTAAGCTATGTTCAAATACCGTCTAACCTGTCAGTCCGTGACAAAATGTATGGAGTTTGACACTAATCGTCAGTTCTGTGACGACCTGCTAACTGTCAGTTAAAAACGCACTTTAAATGAAAAAAGCCCACTTATGTCAATCAGTGCGTACAGTTGATATTTATCGGAGATCGTTGTTATTGTGATGGTTCGTGTAAGTAACTGAAATGAAACTTTAACGTTATTTTAATAAATACATATACTCAAGTTGCAAAACACTTTTTCTTCAAATTTTTTTTTATCCCTATCTCAAGTCGATTGCCTTCGCAATAGCAATAGAGTTTACGCCACGTATTGAGTCAGTATTTGTCACCCCTTGCGACAACTACTAGGGTGGCATTGTATCGCGGCTCCCGTCCCTAAAGATGGTGCCACGGTAGCTCCACTAGCTAGTTCCACTTTTGACCGGTAGGTGGATCTTTTATTAATGTTCTTAAAATAATATACTAAAGTTCCGTATAGCTAGGTATATGCATTATATGAAAACTCTGAGTATTTCTGTACATATTCACAATAACTTATCACACTTTTACTGAACTACATTTCTTGGCGCAATTTAATTTAATAGGATTAATAGGCTTCCAGAGAATACTGAATTGTCTTCATTACCAGGCAAAAGACTGAAACTGCTGAAAATATATCTCTTCCAAAGAACCAAGACCAAGCATCAGAAACATGTTTGTTAAGAAACAGAACCAAAACAAATATTATTGAAGTTCCTACATATACTCAATATATTGGTAGTGTAGTATACTGCCGCCATAAGGAAAAGGGGCACATTTAACATTTTTTTTGAGGTTGTTGAATGTATGTACATATATATATTCGGAATCGGTGAAATTCACTGATTTTACTATGGCCAAAGGGTGACTTCAACTAGTAATTGTACTGACTATTAGTCTGTACCTACCTTTAAATGAGACTGGATAGTCGGCTGTACCGACTAGTGAAAAGTAGATAAGTGTAAACAAACACAATACAAATGAGTATATTATATACAGGTTGACTTCTTTTACGTGATACAAGATAATTAAACCTCAATCTATCCATGATTTTGAACAACTTTTACTATGGTGCCAACTTTGTAAATGCAAAAAAAATCAACTGTTTCATAGAAAAGGTCATCAATAGGTAGACCAAAATGTATGAGAGAGTTGTATTTTTTTTGCAATTTACAAAGTTGACCCCATAGTAAAAGTTGTTCAAAATCATGGATAGATTGAGGTTTAATTATCTTGTATCACAAAAAAGAAGTCATCCTGTATATACTGGATATCGCAGAGGAAATTGCTTTGCTTGTGTGGATTTTTATTAGCATAATCAAATAAAGCTAGAATCTATTTTTCTACAGCATATGAAGTTAAGATCGGCGACTATAAATGAGGCCGGATAGTCGGCTTCACCAATTAGTCAGGTAGGTATCTACATCTGTGATAAATATCCGTATTTACACTCATTATCAACATCTTTAATCTGTGCAGTACCTCTTAACGTTAATAAGCTAAGTAAAGATAATAACACATCTAAATTTTACCTAAATGTTCGTCTTGAGTCTGCCAAATAAGCCGGTGCGTGAAAAAATATTAGGTAATAAGAAATATAATAAGTTCTCCGCTTAAAGTAGCTTCCGAGACACTTTACTTTTATGGACTCAGCCTAGACTTTCACAACTATGAATATTTTAAGGATAACGTGGCATTTTTCTGCCCATCTAACCTGACCTTTCGTCCTGGTTACTGCTTGACACAACTTTGAAAGTGAGCACCTTATTTATTTATATTGGGTCTTAGAAGGTTACTGAAATTACATACAATATATTTATACTTAGTATGACGAGTTATTTATGGCTCATGGCGTCTCTATTTGCGATACTCGCCACCGCGGCGGCTCGTATCGCAACTCACGCCATTCGCATTTTTTGACCCTACTTATACAACTGTTGCATAAAATACTATTATGTATTGGGTTCGAAACAATTTCATTTAAATACTTCATTATGGGTAAATAAAATATTACAAGCTTAAATCCAAATTAATATAATGACATTTGTGTCTTTTCCAATGTATAAACACTTGACGACCGCTTTAGCTCAGTTGGTAGTGACCCTGCCTACGAAGCAGGAGGTCCTGGGTTCGAATCCCGGTAAGGGCATTTATTTGTGTGATAAGCACGAATATTTGTTCCTGAGTCATGGATGTTTTCTATGTATTTAAGTATTTGTATCTATTAAATATATCGTCGTCTCTAGTATCCATAACACAAGCCTTATTGAGCTTACTATGGGACTAGTTCGATTTGTGTAAGATTGTCCCCTAATATTTATTTATTTATTTATTTATTAATATTTATTATAAACTTCAAGCTGATGTAGTACAAAATTTCTGCCATGTCTTCTACTTGATAAAACGTACAGTTACTGACAGAGAGAATAACCCACAGAAATATATCGAGGTTCGAGGTAGAAGGAAAAAGTGTATGTACCTCGCGTGCTAAAAAGAAGTGGCGGCGACCTACTCTGAATGCCGTTAACTTCAGTTTCCGTCAATATTATTAGCAGATTTGAAGATCTGATAATAATGGTATAATTAATTGTTCAAACACCACCAAATGAAATGGAAAATTTATGTTTTCCATCACTAAATAGCACTTTTGGCGTCAAACGCTAAGCGAAAAACGTTACACGCTTCTTTGCCATACAAATCCACGAACTATTTTCTTCTATCTCGATATACATACTTATTTCTGTGGAACAACCTTACCTTACGGTGATTATTTATTTGCGTCCACGACATCAATTATGTTTAAAATAAGTTTTATTTTATAGCTTGATACATTTTGTCTGCGCGAAAAAAAAAACAGAATTAACGTGCAATTGGGCCTTTAAGGTTAGCTCCATCTGTTAGCATACCTAATTTGAAACTAAACGTCTTCTGCTAAACTTATATTATTATTTGAGTTTTTGAGAATTCTCATGTCATTTCGCGCAAATAAAGTGTATCAAGCTGAAAAATTTAACACATTTCAAACATAATTGATGCCGTGGAAGCAAACTATGACCTTCTTTATGTTTGTATGTAAAACCACACGAATCGAATCACCTGAAATGATCATCGCATTTTTTTATTTGTCACCAAACAAAAGGGGCACAAGACAATTTAAACACTACACTAAAATTGTGTTGTTCATTTAATTGACGTTGTTCACAAAACAAAAGACTGCATCAAAGTCTTTGGTCAACCCGTCTGTTCACCGCAACGACACGCCAGCCTTATCCAAGGTCGTACCTCTGAAAACTCCCAGGTACCGTTCAGCGCAGGTACCATCGTAACTACGTACCGTTAATTGCGCATATTACGGATAACAGTTACGCAGAGAATAGGTACAGTCGGCCATAATAGGATTTACTTTTTCCCGAAAAATATCGACCGTTGATTTTCAATTCTCAACAGCGGTCTCCTATCGGAAAACGCTAAGTAGACTAAAATTACTAAATAAATAAATTGTGCGCTTTACATTTTTTTATAAACTATCTTGAAACGAAATGATTTAATATAAACGATAATACATAGGTACGTAGTATCTTTTGGCAAAATAAAATTCAGCGCCTACTTGGCTTTCTCGGTGTGAGAAACGCGATAACAGATTGGTGAAAGAAACTTATAAAAAAAAAACTATAAAAATAATTAAGTCCATATCACATTATTTTCACAAGGACTCATTTTTAATACAGACACACACCAGCGCAGTCCCAATTTACCTTGGCGAATCAGAAAGCGGCATTTACACTGATGAATATTTGTGCAGCTATTCCGGAAAATGTTTTTTTTTTACAATAATTTTGCTAATTAGGAAAAATAATTGCTATATTCAAAGGTAATAGGCGAGCGAGATCCGCCTTTCCCCGACTTACTAAAAAGCCTTTCAGTGGGGCAGGGATAATTACAACGGACTGTACCGTCATTTATTTGGGACGTCGGAGACGTTACCGTTTCCCGGTTTGTGAAAGGGTTGTAATACAGTTTGACATGACAATGCATGCGGCTTTGTAAAGGTGTCTTAATGACAGGTTGACAAGGCTGGCAGCCAAGCCAATTGAGACTCTATTTCAATGGAAAACGGGCCATGAAAATTAGTTAATTGAAAGCATGACACGATTCTTAATTGCTGGTCAAAACAAGCTTGTAGTGGGATGATGTGATTTTGATACTTTTGTCAATGCAAATTTTGGTATGAAAAATTACATAATTATCTTGGTACGACTTACGAGTGATTCATATTGGAAATGTGTAGGTTGAAAGGTAAGTACTTGTACTTATTAAAATAATATTAACCCTGTTCAATCCTGTATCCTAATCCAAAACTTAATCAAAATTTAATAATAAATCAAAGACGCAATGCTTAATTTTTTACACAAATTAATAAGACAAACAATAATATACCTAGATTTCCACAAGAATGCATAATTTAAAATTTGTGACAACACTGGGAACAGGCTCCAGCTTAGAAATGTAAGTAAGTAGGTATATTAATATTTCATTTTATGAAACATAAGATAAATAGTCGAGATTTTTCCGACTTACCTACTTATAAGTATAAAAAATATCTGGTACACCTACTACGGATATTTTTTATATGCATGTACCTAATTAAGAACACCAACATACAACGTTTTGCCCTTCATCACTATCTTTGCTATAACAGAATCACATCAAATTTTACAGATCTTGGATCTTACAACATAGATCCGCACTTACCTACATCGTGTATCAATAATGTACAACATGCGGTTTAACTATACAAAATGGCTCACAATACTCCGAAATTGCACAAGAGCTAAACCATAAAGCCATCAACCATTGCACAACCCTTTGAGGTGTAATAAATTTACCTGTCACAGCCCTGTGCTCCGCGCATTAAAATTAAGCTAATTTGTACTCTATCCACTAAACATTTAGAGTTCAACATGACAATGATAGACGTAAGTTATAGGGTTGTGAAAGGCTGTAAAAACATAACTGTGAAAGTAATTAGCTGACAAAAGAAGCTATAATCGTGCGGATTGGAGGTACGCGAATGATCAGTCCACCTTCAGTTGCAAACACGTAAATACGTTTTAAAGTGAGTGATATACTGTGACAGTGGTGAATATGCGTGTGAAATGTGTAGCACAACCTACACCTACAGTGATCATTTGCAAATAAGATAAGGTGTGATAACCGAATATTATATCGATAAGTATGATGGTGTTGAAAAAAAAGGGCTGACCAAATGTACCTACTTAAGCAAAACATGTATGAGAGAATATTTGTTCATCATACATTTGTCATCACATATTCATACATTTGTAAAGCTCTGATTAAAGTAACCTTGATTACTAAATCGATTGTATCAGCATTAAATAAAAAAAAATAATCGACTTCAAATGTTCGCTTCGACTGTTCGTTCGACTGTGTGGCTGCTGTAATATTTGAAGTGGTCCCTCAATTTTCCAAGATCCTATCATCACCATCAGATGCTGATTTGGTCGCAATGGGACAAACTCGGAAGTATACCCTTTCAAACAAACAGGAATTTTTCAAATCGGTCCAGCCGTCTTCGAATAGTCGCGGAACAAAGAGAAGCATCCTATTTTTGGAAGGCGGTTAAAAAAGTAGATTCGACCCAGTGACCTTGCAGTTACGTTATCGATTAGATAGCAAAACCTCGTAGAGCCGTGAAACTACAATCCGGACATCTCTTTCAACATTCATATGAAACCGTGTGGCGTTTAGATATCGATAAAATCGTCTCTGAGGTTCCACCGCCTTTAGTATCCCATAAAACAGTTTACGGTCTCACGTACACGCATTAAACTGTATAACAACAGGAATAAATCATTATTAATACGCTGTAAACAATATTTTTGTTCAGTAAATAAGTTGCGGACGTTTATGAGTTTAGATTGTCTCTTGCAAATTTTATTGTGTCAAAATCTATCGATACATCAAATACCTACATTTTAACATTGATGATCATTCCGTGAGATATTGTAGAGAGAAAATGCTCTAAAGACTTGTTATGTTTTCTTTTAGAATACGCCGTGAAGAAACAATCAGAAATTTCTGTATACATATTTTCTATAAGTACTGCTGTAAGATCAAATTTCTCAATCGGTAAATCAAAAAATGCGGCAATGTTTTAGAAATAATTTAAATTTTCTGGTTACTGATTTTTCAGATCACCAACACTACTATCAAACCTTTAAAAAATAATCGTTGTTCGCTCTTCTGTATAAAATTTCGTCTACACTACTTTACATGTGTTGTATTTAGGCATTATTTCTCCCCCGCTGTGATAATAGAAACAGTTTAAAAACTTAAATTGGATTTAAAACGCCTACGGCAGGCGGCATCTGCATAGCCTACAGAAATTTTCTCGTTACTAGTTTTCCCATTCCGCGAGGGTCGGCGGCGGTGGAATACAATTTAAAGTTGGCGACCGACCGGTTAAAAAGCAAAAGTTCCCTTTGAAGTTTCTTCGAGCCGCAGGCAAGCCCTTCATTTTTACTTATTTTACAGCCCGGCCCTTTACGAGCCACGGGCATGATGCGGCCCTATCTACACTTCGCAATATTTACTTTTTGATCTCTCTTTTGTTTTGTATTAGGATTTCATCATATTGTGCTTCGAGCAAGAATGTCTTTTGTGTATTGTTGATGGAGCACCGTTTGTTGAATTCTATGGCGACATAAAATTTATCCGAACTAGTAATTTAGTGGACAGGACTTAAAGTCAACACAAGAAACGACCTTTTTGATTCGTGTGCGTAGCGCACGCAACCTAATTTAGTCCAAGTAAATTAACCCAAATTTCTATCGCCCAAAACTGGCAATTAGCGATCCAAACTCGAATTAATATTCAGTACAATACCTCGAATGTTTTCCATTCCTATATCTTGCGGTAGAATTGGAAAAGTTTGGAAGTTTCCAGGCACGCCGCCTGTATGCTAATCAGTTGCTTAGCGCGCGGAATGTGCACTTTAAATCAACAATTAACAGACATTATCCAGTCTGAAACCTGCGAAATGTGATAGAGCCAACTTTCTCAGAGTCGTTCTGCTAGGGTGCAGATTTGGTTCCATTGTCGATGACGGATAGTTGTACACTTTTCTCTCTTTATACGCGGAATAGCCACATGCAAGCCGGACCTGATGAAGATCGCGAGAATTTATAAAGTGTGAGTGAGCGGACTAAAGATAAGGGTTGGTAGAGGTATAGTAGTCCCATCTCCTTGGTGTTGACGTAGGATTGATCATGCTGTCCTTAATTCGTGGGAGGCTTGTATCCAGCTATTGTTAGGCAAATATCCAGCCATTTTTGTGCCTTTGTAATGATGATGATTTTACTGTTACAAAAATTGATTGTACTTGCCAAAAGTAAGTTCACTGATTAATGCGACGCAATTAATACCGTCGGTCAAATCCATGCAGACACCCGACCTAATATCATAAACGCGAAAGTTTTCACGCTTAAACTACTAAACCGATTTGAATGAAATTTGGTATGGAGATAGTTGAAGACTCTGTAAATGACATAGTATAGTGTTTATCTTGTAAATCATATCTGAAAGGGCTGAAAAGGAAAGTGGCAGTTTTTATGGAGAATCAATCACGTCTATAGTAAGGAATATAAAACTAAATTTTTACCCGACTGCGGCGAAGCCCAAAGGAGGGTTATGTGTTTGACATTTATGTATGTATGTCCGTTCCTGTGTCCGCTCGTAACTACTCAACGGCACATCCGATTTTGATAAATGATACATCATTAGATTCGTCTTGATGGTGCGAGTGTCACTGGGTATGAAGTTGGGTAAAATAAACAAAATGGCGGATTATATGCAGTTTCAAAGTGCACCGCGGTCGGGTTCTTTTTAGTAAAAATGTGGTTATTATACTGTCAAAGTAAATGCAATAGCTAGTATTTTTCGTAATTTTCTCTTTCAACTATAAGGAATCATTAGAACTTAATGTCTTACTTAACTCTCATTTAAATAAGAGTTACCACAGGTATTTCCTGTTCGTAGCATATTAGCATAACAAGATCCGACAAATAAAATATATTGCTGTTGTTTGATTTAAGAAGCAATAAATGATTAAGCTACTTGGTCAGCTTTTTGCCTTGAATTCGAAAATATGTTGTTAAATTACGGGTATCTTAACACAAAAACCAAGTTGAAAGTTACTCTTTAATGAAAATGAAAGTATCAGTAAATTGGTAAGTGTGTCAATATTTATCTATCAATAATGGGGTCATTCAAGAATTACGTAAGCACCAAAGGCTTCTTTGCTTAGCTTATTTTTGATGACATGGGGGACGGACATCTGGATGGTGTTTACGTCAGCAATATTCACTTATTATTTACTTTTTTGACTATCTGAAAAATTTAATAAATTATGATATGGCAACCCTGTTTGTCTATGCACGAAAGCAAGAAGCATGTTTGGGGATTTCGTAAAATAATTGTTGTTGCTTACTCGTTCTCACGGAGTGTTTTAAGGATAAGTTAGAAAGAGCCGAAGTAGGGGAATTACTACGCACGCTATTCACTTGCCTTCTTCGGTCTGATTTTGTTAAGGTTTAGTACCTAGCAGTGGCGTGGCAGCTTAAAAAATCCTTGGGCAAACCAGAGCACCTTTTTTTCTTTAATTGTCTCTAGAATTAAGTGCTGAACTGGGTAATATTAGGCAAGCCGATGGGAATAGAGTTCTATGAACGCCACGCGACTGGTACCTAGGTACCATTGGATTTAGCGTGACTTAAGTTAATGTTTGTTTGACCATTGATCGATTATTGCCACTGCTAAAATGGCTTATAATGTCGTTTAATAACACTTACAAAGCCAAGTAAAAATTACTTAAATTCAGCTTACGTAATACTTGAATGACCCGAATAGAGCTAGTGTACCTACCTAGTTTCTTCCTAGTTTTGAGTTGGTACCTTGTTCTACTGTTCTTAAAGAAAAAGTAAGCCAAACACGCTTCAGTTTTCTTAAAGTTATGTTTGACTTTACACCACTGCTGTACGGAAATATGTATCTAGTGTTTCCCGATAAAATAGACGGCCCGCTACATATACATCGCACGGGCCACAGCATAAAATGACCAATAGGAACGGGCACCTGCAACGCAGCGCAATGTTTGCGCATTTTCATTAGCTGTTACAGGCTGTGTCGCACGCGAAACATATTGCAGCAATCTTCTGCTAACCGTGCAGAAATGGAAACGCGCAACAGTCGCAGACACGATAAGCTTTCGACGAACTTTCAATTACGCCAAGTAATTAAGTGTCGGCGATAGACGTCGGCGAACTTCACTCCTATTAAATTGCTTTACTTTCCAACTGTTATCTTCCCCAACCTCATATCTTCCAGATTAAAAGCGTGCTAAAAAACAAACTTATTATTACTTAAAATAAGGTTCAAATCGCGAAATAGCGTCAGACAGATAAGAGGTTAAGAAATTAAACGGTCTCTTTATCGTTTATGGGATCGGCTTAATTTTTCTACGCCCTCTGCTGACGCCAGAGTTGTAGAATTTCATTTAAAAATACGATTCTAGAATTTCGTTTGAAATTGGATTTGACGAACGTGGACCTTAATTCAAATTGAAACTGGAGTGTACGTGTACTGATTAAAAGTTTCGGTCTTGTGGTGAAAGACTTCATTATTCTGATCTAAGTATGATTGCATACATTAAAGAAAAATACGTTTTCCTGCGGTACATCTGAACCATTCCGTTTCCAGCTGTACCTTATTTTTGATAAATTTATAGTTATTAATACCAAAAAGCTACTTGCGCTACCCTTACGAGCGTCTTGTCAGGCGGAAAACATAAATGAATGGAATATGTCGGCTTAACCGACCTATCATCATAGTCATATCAAGCTCCCATGATGCTGACGCCATCTATGGAACATTTACGCCGTCCCATTAATTTCAATGACTACTAAATATTCCTATCTAGGTGACTATAGGTATCATCCAAAAGTTAGAGCAATTTAATCACAGTGGCAATTTCACAGATTTTGTTGCCAAGCCATATATTTCAGGATTAATAAACATGAAACATGTAAAAAAACAAAAGAACACATAGGTAACCTTTAAAATATTGACCATGTTTTTATTGGGAACTAATTGTAATAATCTACTAAATTCTATGAGTAGGTACGTCATTAAACAGTAGCTATTTAATTTATGATTTCTACTAACGTTGATTTTCGAAAATTCACACGTCAGAGATGCAAGCCAGAAAATTTTCTTAATCAGTAAGTTACGTGCCGAGAAAGCCACTACCATCACATTTTGCTATCAGCAGGTTTTCTAGACAGTATCAATTAAACCCGTTTCCATGTTGACCTCAAGAATTATGCCTCAGATCATCAATTATTTTCACTTTTATGTCAAAGAACAAAAGCTTTCGGATTTTTTCTTATTGAATCAACGTCAAATATTATTATTAAAGGTACAATAAAAAGTTATATCGACAACGCTTAATGTCACCTGTAGGAAGCGAAGTACAACCAAATTAAGCAATATTTTCTCACCAATATATTGCTTCATTACGTGTGTAAAGCACATGAAATGCACGCATGAGCCAGAACTACTGGCGATATCAGAACCTTCAGTGTGAAGCCTTTTCATTTTGCGCGAAACGCGCGAGTTTCGGCTGTAATCTATAGTTCAAATCAAAGAAGAGCTTATCTAATCTTACTGCTTGTTTCTGTGCGATACAAAAATTGGGTGATAAAAAGTTGACTCAGTGTCCCAAACATTGATAAATAAGTACATAGGACTAAGAATAACGTAAGATGTATTCAAATATTTGGATTCTAAAGGATCACTGGGGCCGTCAGGGTCATACACGTTCAGGAAAACGGGCGTCTTTTTTGTGGACAAGACAAAAGTTAACGACTTGGGTACATTTTACTTATCCTTTTGTCATACAGATTTTAAGAAAAAGACGGTTTCTATAAGTCTATGAGGATTCAGTAAGAAAATTAGGCTTTAAAGCCTAACAATTTTATAATGTCCAGAGGAAAGACGTATAACTCATACTAAAAATATTTTTGACCCGTCAACACTCTTTGACAAATAGTGCGACAGAAACCTTATCTATGGATAAGGTTGATGATTAGAGCTCTCTCTATTGATGTTATGAAATCAAACGAGACCATTATACTTCTTCCAAAGCCTCTAAAACGAGCGTCTACTCGCAAGTGATAAAGCTGTTCTACCTTCCAACGGTTATCGAGGGCGAAGCAGGGCAGGGTTTAATTAAAAGAAGCGTCAATTATACACACACTCGTTACATGGAATGAGAATGACGTTTTGACAGAGAACCTTCAGTAGAAGTGATAAATGACTTAGCTGTTTAATAGTTAAGCAATTCAAATTATGCGTTAATTAAGTACCTACGTATTATGATTTAAAGCCCCTTTGATCGCTGAAACGTTACTTAATCAAACCTTGCTTGCTTGCTGCAAAACGAGTATTGAAATAAATGCATTGTTTTTAATATATTTCAAAGAAATGTTTTGACTGTTTTGTTATGTTCTAGATTAGAAAAACACATAGTATAAACTCAAACACACGCGTTTTCCCAGAGATAAGACCAAACTAATATCAATTGTTTGCGCCCTGAAGCCCCCATATGGCAAAATGTATCGCCGTTTCTAAAATTCCCGAAATAAATATACAAGAATTGCTCGTTTTATTACATTACATAGATAGATAAATAAGTAGGCAAATAACAGAACACCGAAAGCATAACTTCAAAAACACCACCTACCCGTGTCGTGCGAAGAACGAAGTTAATAGATATAGGTACCTAATGTTAGCCAATAAATGTCTGTATCTACGGGGTAAGTTTTCCCCTAATTCGGCCTCCAAGTTTCCAAATTGTAAAGCCGAGCGTCATATTGTTCCGACAGCTTTAAATTATGCTCACGTTATGCTCAAATTCTCGTTATTAAATATGGCTACGATATGAGCATAGTTCTGTTTGTGAATTAATTTATACTTTTATAGCTTCATTCGAATCAATGCGGAACTATTTATATTGAATTGATAAAGACACGAACACTTGGTTTTTGATAATACGTTTAAATATAAGCCGAAGTTTATAAACACGGCAAATTTTTTCGTTCATTTTAACATGTCAAATATAAAAGTCACTGATAAAAAAAATTTGTGCCTACAGTTAGGCTTTGTGTCCAACTTTGAGGTGAACGGACTCTTTCTCCATTTTTCATCAGATGAGAAGCAAACGCAAATCACTCCGTAAAAATATACTAAAATAACACAATGAAAACCTAACAAATTGGTACGATGAGACAGTTAATAAGTTCATGCAAAACATGAACAAATAAATAAGCTAGGATTGTTCCCACTCATATCAGTGATATCCAGCTAGGGAAAAACTATACGTTACACAACTAGGGTGGTAATGCAAAGAAAGGCCGAAATCTCAGATGTTTGCGGCCCGAGCTGCAAGCGAGGGACGTAAATATTCGATCGAGGGCTTTTTTTAGTACCTCCCGTGTTGTGTACATCATTTTATGTCTACACTTCGCCAGAAAGCGGCTTTTTTCGTACGCGTAGCGTGCGATAAAAGCCACTTAGGTATGGCCAAGTGTGGCATAAAGAGTTTTTTTAATAACGTAAATAAATATAATAATCATGGGCACGTCCCACTACCTACTAGACACGTTCTCAACAGTTGAGAGTGAATGTGCTCTCCACGTTCGCCCTGGGGTCTTCACATACCTTTGAATTTCTTCACGGATGTACGCGTTTTTCCTCACGATGTTTTTCCCTTACATAAAATAACTTTTTATGAACATTTTTCACAAACTGCTCACACCTACTCAAATCACTGGCACGCACTGTCAAACAGGACTAAAATAAAACGCCATATTTTAACAAACGGTAGCCTTCACATATTTTTGGGTCAGACATTTTAGTGCCTAAAGACAAATATTTTTAAGAACCCGTGACAATAATATTGCTATAAAAAAATATTTTATTGTCTTCAGCATTCTATGGCGATGTTAAATTTATGGGGCAATAAGGAAGTGTCGATTGGAAATATTTTGACGAAAGGGTTGAATAGCATATTGTACGTATTTTTGTTGCTTTTTAATGTCTCGCCTAAGTTAATGTTTGTGTCATTGTTGTATGGGGCCATTGTTTCTTCTAACGTTTTATTGTTGTTTTTATAGATTTTGGAGTGCTTTTGTGTAAAGTAAACTCGTAGCTTTAAATGCCGCTTTTTAAAGATCTGATATTATGCAACTTTTACTTTGAACCATAGTAATAATAGGTACAATTACAGAGCCATGTCCTATATAGGATTTCCATACATAGGTACATTTATGTGCTTTCATCCTTCTTAAGCTTGAACTCTTGTCGGTCGGTATACAGTTGTATTCAATCTAGATTTAGACTAGACTTTGAGATCGAGAAAATATGAAATACTATTTCATAATTCTCATCTCACAGTTAAACTAGGAATTAAACATTGATCGAATCCAGTCATGGAATTTTATCAAGTAAATGCAGCGAGTGTGACAATAAAATTGTCAGCAGACATACACCGTGCCCACGAATAACCCGAAAAACTTTAACGATATATTCTAACAACTATTAAGAGTAAAAAAAGCTATATGATGTACCTATAGTCGAAAATCAGTTACTTTCCGAGATATTCATAATTTTTTAAATGAAAACTCCCAAGTGTGTAACAAGCCCTTATAAATGTGATTAAGATACTTTTACATTTTTTAATTTTTTTTTAACCTAACAGCAATAAACCTTCGCAGTTTTTGATGGTAAGCGACTACGAGTCCAAAAAATTTACCTTTTGTTTCCATTTTAGCTTTTTTTTCTTTTTGATATATTTTCTCCAATTAAGGACATGTTTATGAGGAGGGGCTCAATTTACTGATTTATTTTGTTCCATAAGACTATTAATGTAAAATGACAAAATTCGACCTATGTTGATATAACGTTATTTACATTAGGAATACGTGGTAAAAAAAATTCGGGTTATTCGGGGGCACGGTGTATAGACAAACCGGATCGTATAACGCCCTACAAACGCAAGATAGCAGGCAATGTTGCACGCCGTGAAGATATAAACATGTCCGTAGGTCTGGGGTTGGACCCCAGTTCCGGCCGTAGGGTTCTAATGTTCCTTAACACATCGATGGGCGGAAATGTGCCAAAATCACACATGCTGCCAAGCAGGCTTCATGATGCTTATAAGTATTTGGCTCAATCATATAAGTTATGTTAAAAATACCTACTTACAAGGAAAGGTACGGTACCCAACTGCCCGGCTCCGATTTGATTTATTTTTATATAGGGTTTAGTCATTTTTCAGTACTTTGGAGGTCAGTTTGTCCCAATAAGTTGAGATTTGGCAGCTAAAAAAATACGTGTCTGTTATTTTAGACTACTCTTTAACATATATCAAAATAAATCAAATCGGAGCCAGAGAGTTGGGTACCTTTCCTTGTTAGTCACAAACTCTTGAGACATACATACCTAGTCTAACTTGTTCAAATACTTCATTAAGTATTGCATAAGAAATAAAAATAATATAACAAACTTAGCGCTGATTTTCCGATCCCCTGTTAAACTTCTGGCAGATTATTGGGTGCTATCCTCAATGAAGTATGAAAAGTTTTAGGAGCACTTTGACGTTACATATTATAGATGTGCAAAATAAACGTAAGTTATATACTGAAGTCATCGTCGATTACATAAGCTTCACGTTAGTTAAACCGCTAAAAACCACTTTCTTTCGCAAATTAACCTCATCTGACCGAAAGCCTTTTTTTTCAGTAATAGTGTGGTAGGAGAGATTATTTGTTTGTTTTTTTTTTTAAACGGACTAAATACTAAAATAAGCAGTTCCTATTGCTTACTGCATTTTTCAGGTACTATTTAGTTTATAAGCACACATCAGACAGATGTACTCCAGACTAATCCTGTAGGTACATATTTACGCGACAGACCCACGCTCATTTGCAGAGGACTGCATCAAATGTGTATCTACATACAGGACGCATAATTTTACTACCCAGTCGAATTTGGCCCTTATTTCTCTGTTGATAAAGTTTATATATCCAACGGTAAGCAATTGATTGTTGACGCATTATGCACTGCAGTTCACAGTATAAGCAATATGAATAGTTTTGTGACCTTATTCAAATCAGCGCACCGTTTGCTGTGGCAATTATAAATTCACAAAACATACAATTATAACTATTGTATAATAGCACCATGTTTGTACTTAATAAACTAACCACTGAATAAACTGCCTTCATTGATAGTTCACTTATAAATATAGGTACACCTCTTCGATATTATTCAGCATTAGCTAAATTACGAGGTTGCTTGCACGCATACATGTTATTTTCAGTCGTTGTCGTAGACTTCCAAGTTACAGAAATCAATTCGCTCCTCTTTTGTATATGACGTTGTAGGTACCAGGTGCAAACTTGACGCAATTAGGTACCATCGAGTGACTAGATGCGGCTTGCCTCAGCCAGACGATCCAAAATTGCCAATTTGTATTTAGAATTAGTATAAACTACAAAATTATTACTTGTATTACAAATACTCCTTTTATTACTTTGTCTTTCTTTCCCGCACTACTCTTTTCATCTGCAATAAAAGATGGTGCAGTCTGAAAGAGATTATGTGTTGACAGGGTTTAGATAGACTGAAGCTTTTTTTTTGCTAATAAACGATAACGTAAACGATGCTCGCATGTAGGTATCCGCTCATTTATGAGTTTTATGACGTTTATTATGAAGTCAAGGTACGGATAATGCATATGCCGTGATTATGTGTGTAGTATGGTCGTACATCAGCCCATTACAACTGATTGTGGACGCTGCAAGCATTGATTAAGGAAGGCCGCGGTACATTGTAGTCGCGTCGCCCGCGCGATAAATAAATCGCTTTATTGCGCTCTTGGGTTATTTTTATTTTAGGTCAACTTTGTTTCGGAGAGTTATGATGTTTGCCAAAATGTTGAAGGGGTGAAAAGAAACCAAACCTCTTCGTTCCAAATATTAGCTCTATCGAAAACAAAAGAGAAAACTCTATTAAAGTAGAAACAAAACGACTTGCTAGGACGGCAGATATAAAGAGAAAGAAAATTCAACGTGACCTATCTACGGCAACCAATGCCAGATGATTTGCTAGGTTCATCTTATTCGTCGTAATCTTGAAAGAGCGGTAGGGGTCGTTTTGAGTTGGGCCTAAAAATATTTCAACGTGGTGTCAAATGTACAATGTAGTATACAAATGTACAATAGTGCAATTCATACAGTAGACTATAATCTGGTCATCCCCGCAGCCGACTATATCTGGTCGTCATCGAATGGGTGATCTGTCATCTCAAGTAGCTTACGAGCTTTATTCTCAATAGCTTATACAGTCATCATTCAGTCAGTTTTCAGTCAGTCATTAGTCAGTTATTAAACTGTTGTATGATCATTTGGGCTATACACCGTGGGCCCTGTAACAAGATCCAAAAATTAAAACGTAGATTCTACTCCTCAAACTAAACAACATTTGTTCAGCGACATCTTAATTTTTAGTACACTTTGCGATTTTTTTTTTGTGTTTGTAGCGTGACAAGCGGCGTCAATTAGACTCATGTTAACATACATTGAAAATATTATTTAATTAGTATGAACATGAGAAAGTCTTTATTCTACATAATTTTTAAAAGTGTTTGAACAAAAGTTACATTTTTTGAGGAGTAGAATGTACGTTTTATTTTTGGTTCGTGTTACAGGGCCCACGGTGTACCTATACAATTAGGGCGTGCAGAGCCGGGAAATTTTAGTATGAGAGAACCGGGAATTCCCGGCACTGACATACAAAAATTTCCCGGTTCTGCATGCCCTATATACAATCACACTCTTACATGACATGTGTAATGTATCATGTTATGTTGTACCTATTATGAAATTAATAAGGTACACATCCGAGTGCTTGAAATAGTCCCAGTATCTATGCCAATATGTATGTCATTAGCAATAGAGGTGACAGCAGGGTGTTAACTATAAGGCTGCGTTTCCACCAGAGCTGTGGGAGGCAGCGAAGCGGTGTGCGAGGAAAAAATCAACCAATCAACATGCCTAGCCTCGCTCAGCGCGGCCCGGCATTGGAGATTTTTTCCCTCGCACACCGCTTCGCTACCTCGCACAGCTCTGGTGGAAACGCAGCCTTACCGTCCAAATACTAGGACCACAGATAGGTCGTTTAGTTTACATCTAATCTAATCTTATCAAACTTATGTGTTACTTTTTATATGGTGTAGGTATTTAGTGCCTTACTATTATTTTAATCTGCACCATCAGGTGTTCGATAGTTGCATCGCCACGAGTCGCTTTACCACGCTGCGGTTAGGTACCATGGATACAATAGCTAGCGCATTGAGAACTTATTTATTATTTAAAACGTGTATTTTTTAAACTCTTACATACGTATTTCATACCGAGGTCACAGAATAAGAATTAGTACTACGTACAGAAGCCTCTCTCCCTGACAAAACTGCCGTTCGCGTCGGGTGACCGGACGGAGCTGACGCGCATCCGACCGCGTTAGGGTTTGGAGTACCGGGAAATTTTAGTATGGCAGTACCGGGACATCCCGGTTCTCTCATACTAAAATTTCCCGGTACTGCAAACCCTAGACCGCGTTATGCGGTAGAGAGAGCTCTAACGCATAACGCGTACGTAAAGCGTGCTCTTTTTTCCCACCCTAGAGCAAGGGCGTAGGGGCGAAAGGCGCAGGCGTAAACTAACCAAGAATATATCTAAGGCAAATGCTGCATGAGCAATGGGACAGCGTCTTCTAGAGGGGGTATACGCTCCGCGATTCCGGTTCGCGGTAATTATTATTAAATCGACATAATTACCGCGAAACGGAATCGCAGGTACAAATCATTAACCGTAAATTTCCTAATCAAACCATGTAGGTATCAGCGTTGAAGTATCACCTTAGGCTCGTAAAACAGCTTTGCACGACGTCCGTTGCCATTGTAATTCATTCATACAAACATTTCATATTTCACTTTATAATCGGTGATTGATATTTTTAGCACATTCTTCATCGTTCTAACTGTCATTAATCATGAACCTTATTGCGTGTAAGTAGGGTGTAAAGTCGTGTGCACAATAGACAAGTGCCGGGTGCCTACTACGTACTTGGTGGTATTTAAGACTGGCGCCATGCCATTCCGATGCCACTTTTATTCATTTTACTCACAACGTAATCGATTGTACGTGGTATATTTTATTCAGCAGTGCGCTGGGTATTCTCACGGGTAAAATGCGATATTTATTGTATTATCAGACGGTGATACAAAACAATACATAGCAAAATACACCGTCAAACTGAAGAGTATTTCGTGGACGTTATGAACCGACTTTAGTATTACAAAAATAACCAATATTAAATGCGAAAGGAATTGTGTTCGTTCGAATGTTTAGTTTATATAATCGCATATTAACTGTGGCAAAGTGCTCTAAACTGGGCTTTCTAAGAATAAGTATCACAGTGCAACATACAATGGACTGATTTCAAGACAAATTCAAAAACATTCACAACTACGTACCTAATTAATATATAATATTATATTTGTGTATCGAGCTAGAAACCTCTGGCTTTGTCAAAATAATTCTAAAATTTAAATAAAAACATGGAAAGGAAAATATAACCTACTTTTTGTCATTGCTCAACTCCAAGCAGATAGTTCACGGAATATGCAAAATTTTCGTTCGACGGCTAAAACTGCTTGCTGCTTTAATATTTCGTAGACATCAAGCACATCTCAATACTTCTGAGATAGTTGAGGAAGTTCTATGCTTCACAATTTAAGATTTAACGCGCAGGAACACTTCAAAACTTAATGAGATAGGTTTTTTAAAGTAAGAAGTTCGTCTCTACGTCACGAGTTGGGCGTAATTTAATCTATTGCTACGAAACGAATGGTGTATTAGCCTATGCTTAATACTGAAGTTATCAAATTTTATAGTCTCCTTGTTCGTGTGTAAACAAATGTAAAATCTCTTGTTGAGATTACCAGAGCACCACGAGGTGGCCTGAGCTAGAATACCTCGTTCTCGCCAAAAAATATTTATACTCATACTGTCATCAAATTATTTCTTTATCTATCCTCAGCCATTTACTGAGAACGTCACTTCTTAACCTCGCTATAATTCTTGCAACACCGCTGACAGATTCTATTAGTCTAAATTTATAAATCATTTACATTTTTCAAGTACTTAGCTACAATAAGCCTCGGTATACCACACTCCTATGATGAATATGTAGACTGTAATAAATCATGGGATCGTTACGTTGTAACAAATAACTCTGCTGCTAAGGTTTGTGATTTGTAAGTTCGTTTCAACTAGGTAACCTAAACCCATAAGTAAGAATAGGACGAAAACAAGATAAAAACATATTTCAAAACTTGGCAAATTATCGAACCATTGATCATTGATTGAGCTAGAGAATAAAAAACACTTGAGATTACGGCTGTCAGAATAAAAAATATAAGCTGGTAAAATTTGTAAGAAGTAAATGAAAGCTTATTTACGTGTTTTTCAATTGCAATACCTACATTATTTTGAGCTTCATGAGACTTATTGTTCTAGACAACAAGTCATTGCTCTGTTATATCTATATCTAGGAACGTATAGTAAGAATTCCACTATGGTTATTTACGACCAGTACTCCCATTGAGAATCAAAACATTTCCCGGCTACGTGTCCGTGTCGCATTTTCCTAGAATTATTATTCAGCAATTCCAAACCTTACACTTACACACATTTATACATACAAAATGCAGCTTATCCTGCGGAAGCCCCCGTCAGCTTGGCGAGATCCAACTCTTATTGTAATGCAAATGCCTCCGTTGTCTGCCTCCAAATTACCCCTTCGGTCAAGCGGGAGTCGACCGATGACCAGACATTAGAACCCACCCTTTTAAAACAAATTCGACCCTGCCATTACAGCTCCTCCCTTTCAAACCCGTGAGCAATTCCCACCTTTGTCGACCCATTTATAAAAGTTAGTATCGCTTGAAGAGCGCAGCGGCGTCATTTAAGGGCATATTTCATACAGATATACTGTTATGAGAGTTGCTAATGTGGTAAAGTATTATCTATGGAGTGTAGAAATGGCGTAGCAATTGTGCGGACAATAATTAAGGGTAGTGTCTCGCGTTACGGCAGCTTTACGAGATGGGGATAATGTCTTGCGATTTTGTAAATGGATGTTCTCGGACCGAGAAGCTTATGGGAATTATCTTGATGGAGTTTTTGTCAGTTCGAATATTAAATTTTCTCTTATTATGCATCATCTTTGTTATTCAAATGTTTAAACATTAACCGGTTCTTTTGTGCTGGTTTCTTCACCCATCGAGTACTTAGATTAATTCAGCCTTAGCTTACAGTCATATTGGTTACGGTCGGCATTAAGACTTCGTTTATTATCTGGTGTGAACTAGTTGTTTTGTATGCAAACACTGAATGCATATGCAGTTGTGTGAAACATTGTGGTCAAGTGATTACAACTTAAGAAATAAACCGGTTTTACAGAATCTGCATAATAATACGCAATGCTAGATATTGCTTAGCAAATACATTGTATTCAAGCTTTAATAAAATAGGATGTAAGAATATTTGAGGACATTCACTCCAATACAACCGATAAAATCAAGTCAATTACCTTGTTTACGTGAGTTTATTTACAATGTCTAGTAAAACATGTTGCTTTTCAATGTAAATAATGAGCCGTTTTGCCGACTCAAATGTGCTATTGACGCGGCCTACCTAAACCTAATTGAAAAATAAGCTAAGGTGTCTTTTCTATTGAGTTAACAGGTATAGATTACTTATGAAACTATTAAGCTGAAGCAAGTTTGGTGATCAGGTGAAGTCTGCAACGAAATGCAACTCAAACTCGTCGGTGTAAAGTCATTAAAAGTTCCCAGTCCCAGCACAGTGGGGAACTTATAAAACAAAGATAAAACAGAAACGTGTTCCCAACGAGGTGTTTAGTCCAGACACTCTCCCCTGGGCACGGCGCGCTCACAGCTTCCTCGCAATTTCACAAAATGCGATACAAACATACCTACTCGTACCCACCTTAGGTACAAAAGGAACGTTCGCAAAACAACCAGCCTTACATAAACCCCCCTTCCCCCCACATTCAAACTCAATCGCTGGGAACGGAGAGGAAATGAAGGCATTACTAAAGTCCCCAGTATAGTGGCCGACTTGTGTTAGACGGAAATAACTAGACAGAACTAAACTAAATTAGAATACATATTCCTTGGAGACTGTTTAGCCACCGCTAATGTGTTTCGTGAATAATTAACTAGTGCCGAGTTAGCTGAGCTATTTATGAAAAGTCACCAAAACAAATGCATGAGGTGCTTACATGTTTGCTCACGCAGTATTACAGCTAAAACGATACAGTTGACAAAAACAGTTCAAAAACAAATAAATCATATGAAAGTCATTAATAGCTTCCTCCTACAAAAACTTTTACAGATTCGCTATAAAACAACACTTAAACAGATTTATATTAAGAACAGGTATCTGAGTGAAGGTAATCAATTATAATAGACGTCCATATATCAAGGAATTGAGATGAGAAAAACTCATTTGGAATGGCCTTGCATTCATCACTGGTAGGTTCAAGAGCTCCCGCGCTGCCCACTCTTCTCCATAAACGTTTAAAATCATACGCGGTTCGATGAATTCCTAGGGACCAAGCAAAATTGGTTCTAAGTAACATCTATTCTATAGAAAACCTGCGGGCGGTATTATGTAAGCACGCTATATCGATTTATTTTATTTGAAACTGGCCGCAATTATGACAATAATTCAGATCATAAAAGCTATACCGATGTTCATATACGTTAGAATCGAATAACTTAATTTCGAGACGATTCTGCTTGAATGAAAGCGTTTTGGGTCGATATCTATATCTTTTTTATATTTATTGGAAACAGGTAAAGGTGTGGGAAGAACATTGAAACGATCGTGCACGGTTGATCGAACACAGATAAATTGTACGGAACAGTTGGATAGCCGGGCGATTTGATCTCCCTCAGCCTTACATAGATAGAGGTACCCACTACTGTGGTGTGAGGTAGTCGAATACGTACATAGTACATGGTAATCCAAACCTGTTCTTTCGCTGCGAAGGCTATAAGTTCAACATTCAATGTTCGAAGCATTCTTTATTAGATAGGAAAATATTTTTGTGATTTAATTTGCAGTCGCCCCGTCGTATCATGGAAATTTTAAATACGGACAAATGCCTTTTACGGATAAGGCGATCGTGTGCATTCAGATAAGTACTTCGTTTTATTAACCTCTAAATACTAGTGCAGGGAATTGAGTGTCGCGTTAATATCAAATGTTAAGCGTATTGAGTGGCGAAGTAAATTGTCATTTCGTGCTCAAGTACGTTTGATAGGGCTATTAAGTTAATATAATTGGTTAATTAACGTAAGAGAGTTGTGTCAGTTAGTTGATGCCTCCACACGTACCCAAAAGCGCCATTAACTCAGTAGGAAGCAAGAAAGGGCTGGATTTGTGGCCGCTCGGGGTCATTAACTGACAATCTCTTTAAATCACTTGCAGATCCTCCCGGCGGACAGCCCTGCCTTATTACGGAGGGTGGAACGGAATGTTACGGAGGTATTAAGAAATTTTACCTCCTGTGCTGCGCTATATTCGTGAAACCAGCAAACAGTAAATATCATTGAAATTCTGCTAAAAATATCGTAACCGAACGGTAGGCAGGTACACTATATTTGACTTAACTGAGTTTAGTGGATTAAACTCCGTTTACGCGCTAAGTTTCCAATTTACAACAACGACGCCCTGCTGTTTAAGAAACATAAAGTCTATGTTTTAGGTGGATATACCATTCACGCCATTCTAAAACTTGAATAATTTTAATAACCAGTACTTACTTAACTGTGTACCTAGCGTATCTATATAATTTTGTATGAGTAATCTTTCGCAAATTATTGTTTTACTACGCAAAATATTATAGGAAGGCTACTTCAATTTTACGACCCTCATGTCTAGAAACCTTTACTGTTGTTCATGAGCCATCAAACTTGCTCTGAAGATTCAGACCAAAAGGCAGTAACTGTGTATTGAGATCATACGTCCTTAAGCCCTCTCCTTTTGGGTCGGCCGTAGTTTTGCATACCTAACCCATGAAACTTTTAGTTAACAAAGCGCGTTCTTAGCTAAGTATCATGTGAACTACATTTACAAGTTGCCTTACGATAGTTCTAACAATATAGTCTTTCTTTTCCTTTGCTGTAATATTTTATGACTGTGAATTTTATCTCGTTGCTTCAGCGCTGCAAATAAATGGTTAACAAATTAAGTTTGCGCCTGGGGAATGATTTCTCGCGCGAATTGTAACCTTATTTTGCAGGAATTAGCAGGTTTTAAGATTTTCAGCGAAGTTTTTTATTGTTGGTTATTGTGGACGCATATTGTTGAATATTACAGGCAAACATGGGGTTAGCACGGAGCGCAATGTTGTGTGTGAGCCCACACTTTTACGACTGAGCGCTAGATGCAAGTTTTTCTATCGCGTTTTGTATAATATGCATATTGTGCGAGTTTTTGTTGAAACACACACGAAGGATATAATGTTATAATGGCACGTTGAATCAAGTTTTAATATTCAGGACCTTAATTAACTACCTTATTTATAATTGACAGTTTTTACGTTTAGGTACTAGGTAAATCTGCAAGTGGAACTTTGTTTGACTAA
Source organism: Eudemis profundana (assembly GCA_947034925.1). Lineage (NCBI taxonomy): Eukaryota > Metazoa > Arthropoda > Insecta > Lepidoptera > Tortricidae > Eudemis > Eudemis profundana. Next base: position 9,951,184 of record OX344797.1, read on the forward strand.
AAACGAATGACTGGAGTCCGCTAATCATTCATATTATAAGTTCGAATAAACTAATATTTTAAAATATAACATTAAACGAAGCCAGCAATATTTGCCAAAACGCCCGCCAACTCTGATTTCCCATCACCTCACAACGAGCCTACAGACCGTTGAATAAAAAATCATATCCGCTCAAAATTTGGTTACTCACGTATTGTTCGACACGCTTACGATATCTTCCTCATCATTATAATTTGAGTAAACCCATACCCGCTGTCCTCCTTGACTCCCGCGAATACTAAGTGCCTAATTTAGATTTTTCAACAAAGCCAACGAGTATCCGGGTTCCACTGATCGATCCGGGACCCCTCAATTCCGGTCGTAGCTAAAATTCCGGGGCCATTTTTAAAATCCCCAATATCGGACCAACCATTATTTCTTGACCTCTGACATTTTCTAAACTCCTACGCCAAGTCTTTGGTAGTGTTGGGAGGAGACGAGACCACGCTACGTTGGTTAAGTTAACTACAGCAGGTAGCTGGAAGCTAATTGTGTATTCTTTCCTCGCAGTCATAGTCCTTAATCCGCCCCCTTTCCCCACACCCTTTTACTGACTTCAGGTATTGGACCCCAACTAGGCGGAAACTTAAGAACACCCACTAAATACTTAATGCAAATTTTTTGGCTTGTTGTCATTAAAAATATCAAATTGCAAACAAGGGAAGTCATCAGAGTTTCTATATAGTTATTTAGATTAAGAACCTTGAACCGTTTGAGGAGTACGACAGAAACAGATGCTGATGAAATTAGCTGTAAGTAAACAAACATTAACTAACTTCTTTTGTATGTGCCCATAACGATATTGTAAATTGGGTTTAAATTAATCATACAAACGATTTTCTGTTTACAAAGTAATACAAGAACATTACATTGCTCCCTAAGGCACAAAATTGTGCTTTGCAGGGATTACCCCATTGTTACGCTCTGAGATACGTAACCATAATTCGATGGCGGGCGGAATTAACAAGGAGATTGTACTCTTTACTTTATACCTACCTGCATAAAAAGGTACCTATATGTATAGATATTCCTATTCTAAAAGGGGCACCTTTAAAGATAAGTAAGTACATCTAGGTGGCCCGTTATAACGAAAACACGAGCATTATGCAGTAGAACCCAATAACGAAGGTTGGTGTACAGAAAGGAAATTGGTCGGGAAAAATTTGCATTTTTATTGAGATTTCCACTCTTGGGCGGGATAAAACTATGTCTTTTAAGTAATGTATAGCTGCTTTTCTACTTACTTTAAGTCGCTTTAAAGGAAAAGTTTACAGACATTCGCGTATGAGCACGGCAAAAGCTGTGAAAATACGAGTAACAGAATCGGATATATCTTTTACTTCATAAAATGTATCTACTTTCTTTGCACCTATGAAATATCTGAAATTTTATATTTTAGTAGAACACCTTTTAATTGTTTCTTTTTGTCAACAGACACGGAATCTTAGGGGCAAAATCGTACAATATCTATAGAAATTAAACTGCCTATTGATATATAACATTAGAATTAAGTATCTTATTAGAATTATTATAAACTTGTCTGCAGTGATAATATATAACTGCATAGCTATATTTGCACAAACAGACAGTAGACAATTGCACAATTGTGTTGCCGGAGTCAACTCCAAGGGATAAGGGATCATAATAGGAATTTTCCTCCAACGAATATGCGAGCCGATACCCTTTTCAATTGTATCGTTTTTATACCTTCGCCGTAATGAAATACTTGTCCTGTCTATATTGCAAATTCAATATTGGACTCGAAACGTTGCGACTTCAACTATTTCTCCACATATATAAAATGGACTCCGTTTTGTATTTTTTCGAGAACAGGAATCCACTCTCGAAATACTCGTTGATTTAAAATAGCTGAGTGGATTGGAAGCTGAGAAACAATGTCTTGTAATAGGTGTCTGTTTGTAGGACGCTAAAAATAATCGAGTATCGAAAACTATTTTGGTTAAGTTGCGCTTTCAAAATTAACGCTAAAGTCGATAGACATATTTGGATCCAGCCTTTTGTTTTCTCATATTTTGGGAACTCGTGTAACCCGTAAATATTTTTATGTTTCTTAGTGTACGTAAAACGAGGAGGTAACGCGAGTACGTCCATGATTTACGACCCCAAACTAGGACATGAAAAGTACGCTTTTTTGTTCATCAACTGTAAATGTCACCGCAAATTGACTATAAATTCTGCTCTATTAAAATTTATAGTCCTCAAAACGTTTATTGTAACATTACGTAACTTGGTAACCCTTCCATGATAAAACAATGTGACTGCGTGGGTCAGGGCAAAAAATATTTGAAAGTTCCGTAAGCCTGGATTATTAAGGCTATATTCGCATGATGCTTGACCGATTTTACGATAGAGGGTCGCAGTGTTTTACGATCTCTTATCGAATCGAAAACTCCCTTCAGAACAACTGCTTGTAGGTAAACAGATTATGAGCTAATTTGAGTATCCTGTCTATGTGCTCTGAAATGGTCTATAGGCCAATCGCAGGAACTCCTTACTTTACCTAAGATAAAACCACCATGAACATATTAAGATTTAAATCATATTATTCCATATATTTTTTTCAATTTCACCTCATTTTATTATATTTTCTTTATTACCTATATTAATGATTATTATAAATTTCTATTGAAATATTTTATTTCAACGCCTGGCTCTTACATTCCACGACAACTTTTTAATTACAAAGCCAAATAAAGTAATAAAAAACCGATTTATATTTTAACGAATGCAAAGTTTAACGTAAGCCCTATCATTTAGTTTGGTCTTATAAACCAAGGAAAGGGACATGTCTGATCTTTACATACAAATCACTTGTTGTAAACTCCTCTGACACGACACGTATCTACCTTCCCTTTTTATTCAAGATAAAGCAAACACCGCTCTGAGAAGATAAAGAGGAGAAATCGACCGCAACTATATAAAGGTTTGCGCCGATAAAAATACCATGTTTATTTGCACGTCCTACATCAGTTATCCCGCCGAAGAAAACCGACTTACATGCCCCGCGAAAGAAAGGCGAAAACTCGACCCATGTTGAAATATATACGAGTGGATTTTGAATGCGCCACGTCACCCGCGCTGACGTTTGCAAGCACCCAACGAGTTGAACTTACATTCTGCTGTATCAGTAAATTCGGATCCCTATCTTGAAGCAATTTTTTTCCTAAAAACGTGATTTAAAAAGGCTGCCAAGCACCTTTCTTGATGCAAGGATGTTTTAAAAAACAGGTGGCTACCGCCGCAACAAACACTAAAAGGATTAAACGCTTACGTAGACAGTTTGTTTGGAGGGAACGAATATTTCCGGCCTCCTTTGTTTACTGGGTTTAAGTAAGTATTTATTTTTTATCGGCCCTTAGTTTAATGATACTGATGCAGTATTCTTTTTTGTTTCGCCTTTGATGTCCTGAGAAGTAGAGATCCGTGTAACCGCATTACGTCGGAAGTTATGTACCTACCCGTTAAATAAACCTTTAATTTAAATCCGAAAGATTTTAAGAAATCTGGTTTTCAACTTCAGCTTAAATAAGATATTGTGCATAGGTGCGAATGACAAAGACTTGCCAAAAATTAAGAATTAAATTAATGAACTTAATTATTCTGTTGTCGTTTTAATTCATTACTTTATTGCACAGTACAACTTACCTCCCGATTTTGCAATCAATTTATTACAATCTTTACTTGAATTGATACTCGAAGTATGTAGTATGTGCATTGTATCAGTCGTAAACTAAATGACTTTACTATTGCGAATGCGTTTTACATAAGCACTATAAAACGACTATTGGCTTTTTCATTTCGCAAACGATTTGCGCTTGCTAGAGTGGGATGCATGAATTATGTTAACTCTACCTGAAAGTCAAAGTCAAGGTTCATCGGGACCGCATAACTCAGAGGTACTATGGCAGCGTTCAGAAAATTTGAAATCAACTATTAATAGGTGTTTTTAGTGCACTTTGTTGGAGCTATGCTCTCTTTATGGCTAAGACTGTTCATTCATTGTTTAAAAGTATACACGCAAACAACGTGCTATGTTACACTAGATTATATCTGCATTGGTATATTATAGTGGCGTGACATCAATGATGTTCTCGGGCAAATCTGAGCAGATATATGCTCAAATGCCTAATACATATTAAGCAAGCCGGTGGAATTTAATTCTATGGACGCCACGCCACTGGTAGGTATATTATGACTAAGCTATTTTTGATTTCGGTTCACAGAAACGGCACCTTTTCCGTAATGATTGTTCCAATAATGGGTCGTTTGTTTTAATCGGCCGAATAAAAGCCATCCAAACGTTCATAAAGCACCGTCGGGCTGAATGCGAAACTCATGCTAATGCCGCCACTGAGCCGGCGTAATTGACAAACTTCCTCTCGCAGGATCACTCGATCATATAGATAGACGTTAAGCATGCCAGTTATCAGAGCTCATAAGAAATTCCAATAAAGAACGCCATGAAAAATTCAATAGGTCGCAGCCGAGACGCGGGAACGAAAGTGAAAAAAAAAACGAAAACAATAACGTGGATTTAATCAGTATTCAGAATGCGCCGTGTCTGTCCACAGCTGGGATATTTGGCAAGCGGACAAATCCTGAGCCTGCGGATGTCTGCCACAAACTCGACGACAGACCTTTAACGAAAAACGTGGGTTGTTGACGACAACGCAAATTTACGGGGCAATTAACAAGAATTACGCAAGGAATTAACGAGCTTCGGACTAAATTATGGACAGGATCATGCTCTCACGAGTATAGCGCGTTACGCGTTAGGTAGCTTTACGCGGGATATTTCTGTTCCGTCTTAGTGCCACGTTAGATTTATTCAATCTGGCGTTGAAACTGGCTTTAAATGTTTCGATTGCATCTAAACCAGGTTTGTTGCTCTACGTATCGCGATCAAATTGTCAAATTGAATGGAATTATGACAGTAACTGTAAATAACAGTCTCGTTATGCGTGTAGGTAGACGTTTGCTCAATTGTCTGAGATCCGAAATAATCGTGCCAATAATAATTCTGTGGCCTCTATCGTCATAAATACTTGTTTCTTTAAACAGGGGTCGCTGCGGTCAAATACCTGTGTTTTAAATCAAATGCAGCGCACATTTTTGGGAGCGATATGTTTGGTCAAATGATTCCTTTGTTGGGGACTAATTTCATGCTCTGCTGAATTGCTTAGGATTCCACGTATATGTCTCTACAGAGACTGCTTTAATCAGCAAGTGTTTCAACCTTAAAAGCACCTTCAACTTTGATTTTACAAATGTTAATTCTTCTCGTTGTGTAGGTTGACTCAATATATTTCAATTAAGCTTATCACGCTTGACTTTTTAGGATTCCGTGCTCAAAGGGTGCTGACGGAACCCTAATTATTTGACTCTATTTTCACAGAATATGTATTTCTATTGCAGGTATAAGAACAAATAATAAAAACAAAATAAACTTAAATAGAAAAGGTGGTTCCTCATATAAGAAACGTGTTTTTGTGGATCTGTCACAGGATTGTATCTTTTAAACCGTAAGAGACAGAGACATGATATTTTCACAAAATATGTATTTCTGTTGTTGCTAAAAGATCTAATAATAAAAATAAAATAATATCAAGTATTAAAATTGGACACCATACAAGAACCGTGATCTTTGGCGTTTTTAGCTCGATTTTAAAAATGGTATTAGGTAGATGCTTGATATGTTCACAAAATGTTTTTTTTTATTGCCGCTATAACAACAAATAATAAAAACAAAATAAAGCTAAAAACAAAGAGGGATCCGCATACAAAAAACGTGTTTTTTCGCGACTTTTTGCTTGAATTTAATAATGGTACCTAATAGGTAGATTAATTCAATGTGTATTTCTATTGTTTCTATTGCCGCTATGACAATAAGTAATAAAAATAAAATATAGTTAAAATTGAAAGATTGTCCCCATAGAGGTACAAGAAACGTATTTTTTTGGTATCTTTGTACTCGAATATGGTACGGAACCCTTCGTGACATTCAGACTTTAAAAAATTATAGATAAGATTAAATTTATAGATAAGTACCTAAATACAAAAAACAGTTAAAACTTTGCAGGCATCCTTGCAACACCAGTAAACACCTCATACCTTTATAAATATATAATACCTTTACCTGTAATACTAAATTACAAGGAGTGTATTTTTAGAAACCTTATATCCATTTTAAGTAATCACTTTTTTATCTCAAAGTATATTTCAAGACTTGCGGTAGCTTTGCCGTTATCAGAGTGTAACATTTGATAGGATAATAAATAAAATTTTAGAGGTGATTCTTACTCAATTGGTACACTTATTTCACTTAAACATGAGTCACCTTTTTACGTTCGATCCTGCATTTTACGGACGTTTAAGATTCCTCGAGACATTGTTTTTATCGAAAGTAAGTTTAAATTTTTAAAATCGTACGAAAAATTACTTTATGTCTTGAATTAATTCATGACAGAATCAATTTAACCCCAACTGTCACACCAACTCTTAATAATATAAGTAGAGTACAATAGCGCAGTATCAGAAGACATGTTTCTTCACTGAAAACTAGTAGGTGTCTGCTCTCAATATACAACATTGCAATGCGGTCTAAATTGTAGCTCCATCTAAAGTTCAAGGAACCCGCAAGGACAGAACCCGTCATCCGTCAGGTCAAGGTCACGACATGTCTCAGTCACATATCTGCATCTGTGATCGTCTACATTGATGCTACAATGCAAGTGTGACCGAAAATGAACTCTATCACTTTGTGTTAAGGCTTAGGGTCCCAGGATGCAGTGATCCTGGATAGCTTGATTGCACTGAATGTTACTTTCGTTGGTATTTTAGTCTGTAGGTTACTTGGTTTCGGTAAAGTTGTGTTAGTCTGCCACGTGGTTTTGAAAACAAACTGGTTTATTAAAAACCAATACTATTTCCTCAAATATGATAGATGATCAATTTCCTATTCCTTGCTTCATAGCCAAAGTTCAGATTTAAAACTTCAGAACCTTTGTTCATAGTTAACGTACTTGATTTTAACATTTAAAATACTTACATGTCATTATTTACAAAAATTTTCAGCTAATTGTGAAGTGTCCACTCCACAATTTTATACACAATAGTAGGAAGCCAGACAGACTCAAAACGTCCGAATATAATTTAGTACTAACAAAAACCTTCGACGACCCTTAGACATGATTATGATCATAAAAATGCTGATTTGAAATAAAAATTATACATTCGCCCAATCGCATAAATAAGGGTACAACATATGGCACGTCGGGGCCATTTTTATTCCAATTCCGTATTCTTATTTTACAACTATAAATTTGGTAAAAAAAGAAGTGCCGTCGGCAACACAAAGGCGAGATAGATAAAGTTGTTATCTGAAGGTGGTCTTTGAGTAATTATTTAAGCTGGGGATATGTAAAAAAACTTAAATAAGTTCATTAAGCGCGTTGAGGCAATTTAGTCGGTGATAAATAATTTCCACGTACGTACCGACGTCGGCGTAAGGCAATGCTTATGGAAATTATTCCAAAATGGTAGATATGAGCACTGATTAAGCACCTTTAATTGTTTCTATAGCCCTTTAATTATAATTTAGATATGTCATTGTCAAAAAAATTACTTAAATAGACAAGTGGGGCTCATAGAACATGAACAAAAAGAGCAATAAATAGTTTGGAAAGCTATAGATTTCCATGGAAATTACTCTACTTATAGGATCCTAGTCCTAAAGCCCTCAAGGGTTTTCAGAATACTGCATTTCTGTACAAACATTTAACGCTATTCTTATATTTAATTAATGAGGGAAAAATACCTAATATAAAAGAGTCAGAGGTACCTACGTACTAATCTACATCATCATATCTCAGAAATAAAAATACATAAACACATAAAATAACCTATGCTTACGCAGGCAGTCACCTATAACATTATTTTTCGTTTCAAATGAAGAAGTTTGGTAAGTTACTGTTTTTCATTAAACGAAATTGTATACGTGAATGCGGGATAGAAATGGAAATCCGTGACTCCGCATAATTTTGAATATTCTCTTTATGGGTAAAACAATATTAGGTACGTCTGCTAGTATTAAATGTTTTTCTCAAACATGCAATGAAATGTTGACATTACGTGCCTTATAATAAATAGGCCGCAAAGTACCTCGTTTCCGATGCAGCTATAGACGAGACCCCTTTAATGGAATTTCATACAGCATTGCCGGCTTAGGCCTGCAAGATGTTTTTTTTTATATCCGTTCCACATTTATTTGTGACAAAGCATCACGGCGTTCAGCCAATAAAAAATCAATAAACGATGTTTGCTATTATTTTGCAGTTTTATTTATATAAACAATGTCCAATAATTGTAAATTGTAAACTTAACTACAAGAATACACATTTAAAATAATTTATCTCAATATTCGCGGTAAAAATGTATACTGAAACAGTTTTTGGAAAGGAAATTGAAAATGTTTCATTCTGTAATTCTATATTTTGTCTATTTTACTTTTAGTGTCTCTAGAGAATAAAGTTTGATTTTTTGGAGTATTTTTAATTTATTTCATCGCACATTTGAGAAAAGCACTATACACACCTACATACACACTATACCCGGCGTGAAATGGAGTTGCCAGCCTCGTAACCATCTCTTCAAATCTTGATGTCATGAAAGTATTTCTATGTTAGATGGTATTTTTGATTGACTTGTTGATCATATCTTTTAAAAATTATCTATTTTCTAGTATTGTTTTCGATTCCCGCAATAAAGAAAATACAAATAAATAAAGCGACAAATTAAAAGGACCTGTTTTTTCAGTTTTCGCTTTTGGTGGGACCTACAAGTAAACATCAAGTAGGTATAAAATAATAATTTTCATCACACTTGCTCGAAAATGGTGTCATTACACGTAGGTTCTGCGGGCCGTAAATGGCCTATTACGCCCTACTGCGTAATGGTTATCTTTTTAAATTTGAAACGCTGGTTCTGTTTTACTCTTATTTGTCATGTTCAAAGGAAACGCCAACTTACTTTTTTAACTTTTATCACTAAAATATTTCTTTAAAGATAACAAATTGCAAATACATATAAACACATATTTCGGTAACATTAATTAAATTTTTAAATAATGTATTTCTTTATTTTGCAAATATAAAATCAACTAAAATGGCCGTTACCGCTATGGTTTCCGAACGTGACTTGACGTTCGCATTGTCTATGGACATATGTGACAAATGTCACTGTCTGTTTTAATATTTTCTTGTCATACTGGGTCGAAAAGTAAGGTTATTTGTGACGTCCTACGTGAAAAGGTACCTTATGAGGGTTTCTAGTTACGGAGATATGAACGGTTTTGTGAAATCCTTCAAAATCATCATTTTTTTCTTTTATGCAAAATTGTAAAATATAGGAATAGACGTGTATTTGTAGCTTGGTTTCACTGCTGTACGTTAATTTTTTCTATATAAAAATTGGGTTCAAAGTTTAGTAGAAAAGGTACCTTATGGCGGATCACATACAAAAATGACAGCTGTTGATAAAATTCATTAATAAAATTTACTAGCAACTTTTGCTTATTTCTTTTTTATACCACGACGGTGGCAAACAAGCATGCGGCCTGCATAATGGTAAGCAAAAATTTTCGAAATGATCCTAGAAAGCTGAAAATTTGGAAAGAAAGGGCCACTGGGTGCCACAGATTCGAAATTGAAAAAAAAATAAATACATTTGTGTCGTTTTTTTAAATTTTTAATTACTAAACATTTTTTTAAAACAGATAAAAAAGTGTTTTTGACGAATCGTACAACTTTTTGACCATTTTTAGAAAGACCTTGTTTTTTTTAAAAAAATTGACAAAAATAAAAAAAACACAGGCGAATGCCCATCATTTTTGACCATTTTAGAAAAAGTTTTTTAATTTTTTTTTCAGAAAAAACTTACAAAAATAGACTTTTTTTGCGGTTTCTATAATTTTTTACCACTTTGTCATGTTTCCCTTTCAACCTTTTTAGAAAAAGTCTTAAAAACATTTTTTTTAACATAAAAACGTGTTTTTGGCGAATCGTGAAACTTTTTGACCATTTTAGAAAAACCTTGTTTTTTTCAAAAAAAATACAAAAATAAAGAAACACTTTTTGGCGAATGCCTATCATTTTTACCATTTTAGAAAAAGGTTTTTATTCAATTTTTCGAAAAATTTACGAAAAAAGACATTTTTTGGCGGTTTCTATAATTTTTGACCACTTAAGGAAAAGAATCTTTTTAATTTAAAACACGCTAAAATCCACGACGAACACTTTTCACAACTATTCGAACGAAAAGGTAAGCAAATACCTACTGCTCATGCCGGCCGGCTGAGACTCCGAGCGGCCAGCAAGACCGAGAGAGAACGATACGTAAAGTGTTGGTGAGAGTAGGACAGATGCGTGGCGGTACTGGCGGTGTAGCCAAAATAATACCACGGCACGTGACGGCACGGCGGTATGAAGGACAAAAACTGAGCAAGTTACGACAAGTATTTCTAACATTTTTAAATTACACCGCCATAAAGTACCTTTTGTACTAAACTGTAGAAGCATATTATTCAGCCTTTAATTCGCCTATAACAAAAATAAAGATAGGCAAAGACGTGTCGTAACATATAATTTACTAAATGGAAATACATAATAAAAAAAAACACAATTTTTACACAACATTGAATATCTCCGTAACTAGAAACCCTCATAAGGTACCTTTTCACGTAAGACGTCACATTTGAGAATTACTCTTAATTGGTCAAGATTTGAAGTAAATTTCTAATAAGCTTTTTTCTTCAGTTTTCTGTCTTAATACAAGATTTGTCAATAAATAATGTAAATATCGTGCCATACTGTAATTATCAATAATTTTTGCTTATGGCCCGCCATAAGGTACCTTTTCTCAAATGTATGGGAATAATTTGTGATTTTTACGTAACTTCAATCATTTATAAATAAAAAAATACGACTTGTAGAATAATAATGACACTTTTGAGATACTTGTGTAGACTGATTAAATATAATTTAGAACTCATTATACGAAAATTGTGAATATTATAGGAATGATGAAACATATAATAAAAATGACATTTTAATTAAAATAAAAATATTTCGTTAACAATGTGATTTTATTTCTATCCCAAAATGTGCAGTCTAATATCTCTAACTATATACAATGGTTCAGATTACAATATGTTAAAGAACAGGCCGAAATTTTTTTTTTTTAATTTCGGTCTCATAAGCGACTTGCTCTAATCAAAGGCTGATTTTTCACGACCTGGAAGTTACATTAAAAAAACCATTACTGATTTCCAAAGAAAAATACCTTGAGATACATAATCAATCATCATCTCCATAACTTCCAACGGGAACATACTTAAAATTAGTTTTAAACTTCTTTTGACGATTTCTCAAAAGTGCAATTTTAGCATGTGCAGGTTTGATGTTTTTTTAAAAAAAAAGTATGGGACTTAGGGTCGTGATTCTTTTTGTATTAGATAGCTTATTTAACACAGATTTAGGATCTGTGCTTAACTCAATACCAACCATAAGGTACCTTTTCCCGTGGAACGTCACATTTTATTAAGATTTCCTCACAAGTGTGATGAAAAACATTGTGTGTGCCACGGGCGGTATTTATAACAAACACTTGTTTGTAATTCCTTACTTACCGCCCTAGATACACAATGTACTATTAGTTAACCATGTTGTTAGGTGGTAGTAACCCTGCTAACGAAAGTAAGTGTATAATTATTTTTTAAATCTAGATTCCTAGTAGGTACAATAGCTACTTATATCTTCGCCCAGTGTCAATAACACAAGAATTGCTTAGTAGATCGACTGTAACTTTAAGTTACAAAACATAATATACTAAATATATTCACAGATTATACAGTATCAATCCACTTAACAAATTATTTATAGGAGAACGGATTTACAAAATCCATACCAAGGACGTTGTACAATCCTCTCATACGGACTTCCCTTTAATCTGCTTTAAAATACGACGAGACTCTGGTGATAAAATGTGAGAAAAGTCAGTTAAGTGAGTACATAACGAGATATCACCAAGAGACCGCCCACGATTAGGTAATAACGCACATACCTATATGAGATGTAGATACATGTCTACGCACTTTATACGGAAGAACCGCTTCAAATATTATAACCTTCGATTTTTTTTAATGAGGTTAATTATGACAGTATCATGAATAATGCGGTGTGGTATTTCTGTTTGTGTGACGATTTGATTCATGAATATTGAAGCATGTAGTTGTATAAATGTTGAACAAAAGCATAGATAGGTACCTAACTATGTGATTATGAGAAATACCTAACTTACCTACACAGGTAATCTATTATTCCTATATTTAAATTTACTAACTAAATTAAACTAAGATAAAATAAGTGTGTAACCGACCGTAATAAATACACTCCAGGGCAATGAATTCGGGTAATTTTCTATGAAAATCATTCATTTTATATAGAAAATGACCCGAATTCATTGTCCTTGAGTGTCTTTGTGCCGTTTTAACTTATTATTTAATTTAAGGCAATCGTCTTAGTGTTTGACACATAAATGCTCAACAGTTAAGAGGAAATAGTAAGGTCGAGAGAATTGAAAATTAGGTATTTGTAAAATGTGTCGCTATCCCGCACTGCCCGCCTCTCACCCGCAGAGCGCGATAGACACAACTGCAGCTTGGACCGAAAATACCTTTTAAAATATCACGAAAACAACGTTTTGTAGTCCCCTGATTTCTTCCCCAAAACTTAACCTATTTAACTATTTTTTTCATTAAACATTAAAGAAAGGCTTTGGCCGTGTCCCTATGTTTTCCTTTTTTTTAATAATCTAGTCAAATTTGTTTTCTGGATGTGTGACCACAGCGGAAAATCTGGCATTTTTTTTAGGTTTTTGAAGGTTAATATCTCTTTTGAGAATCAATTTATCGTAAAAAGGAAAACATAGGAACATATCAATAGTAGCCATAGATTTTTGGACTAAAAATGATTGCTCTACTGGCATTATCCAGGGAGGAAACAGGGGACTACGTTTGTATGGAAAAACTGCCCTCCTGTTTCCTCTTAACACTCACTGTCACCTCTAAGTATTGGTAGGTATAGGTAATGACTTCACACTCGAAATGGAAACAACTAGGACAGTGTCAAGCACTCGGACATTTAACTTATGTACTATTTCTAGTTTATTGAGCTTTAGTAAAAGCTCTAACACTAACTAACAACATTTACCTTGCCAATTAGATGTAGGTAAACTTGCCTACGTGTAGGTAGGTAGATAGGTATGCCTGTATTATTTCAACTGCAGGTAAATTGAATGACAATTTATTTATCTCATAAACCAGCAACCTTAATATTTTATGTCATCCAGAATGTTACATCCAACAATAGTGTCACTTTTAGTTATTTCTTGAGATCTTAATGTGGAGTTAAAATTCTTTAAGTAGGAAACAAAAAATAGCAGTCAATTAAAATCCTTCAACCCGTTTTGGAGTCACTTGAAATTTTAAAACTCCCTTTTGCCCGATTAGGGTGCATCTTAAAAGCTTCAAGCGATAAGTCCGGTGTAAGAATGTGAGATGACGAGCGTAGGCCCAGATACCAACCTAAAACCGATTTAAATACGCATCATGTGAGCCTTATTACTTGGTGTTATGATATATTATCGAGTGATACATTAGTAGGGGCAAATTTGTAAATGAAGAGCAATGGTAGCATGCTGTGGCACGTATGACGTCACTCGACCAATGAGCGTGCGGCGCGACGGCAGCGCCGCAAGATGGCCGCCGCCGGTCGGCCGCTGCCGCTTCTCAAGTTTAGGCCTAAATGCCATAGATTTATTAGTTTTTATACCAATTGGGTATCACTAGTGTTTCATTTTGTTAAAAAATATTAATTTTCGAAATCTGGTGAAGTCAGAACAGTGGAAAAGTGAATCTTTGACGAGAACGGTACGTATTTTCCTTTGTTTTTCTCTTAATATTTGTCCGTGACAGTGAAATCAGGTTTGTTTATGTAGTTTAAAATAACCATACTTTATTTTAAAAGTGTACCTAATGCACGAGGATTTATTTGAAACATTTTGATGTAACTATTTGTTACGTTCTATGAAAACTCATTGTGCATTTAATAGCGCCTAGCTGATTTTGTTAGTGTTTTTTCTTAGTCTTTAACCTTATTCACAAATATTGTGTCAAATACAAATTTTACTTTATGAAGTGAAATAAAAGGTGTAGTTTAATGTTGTTGAAAAATAATAAAGTAGATCCAAGTAAGTATACGAGAATCTTTGCTTCTTGTAGGTGTGGGTCGAACATAAGAAATAATAAATCAGATTATTTGGAAGTAAAATAAAAAATATTTATTTATATCTTGATGTAAACCAGATAAACCTATCAGCTGTGCATTCAATTAGATTTCCAATAAGACTAAGTCATCTATTCTGATACGGGTTGTTACGGTTTACCTTTATGAAGAGTAGGTATGCCTACCTACTCTCTAAAAAAAATTGGTTGCTCCTAACAAGATTGTGATAATTATAATCAAGCATCTTGATTCCATACGAGCCTAACAAGACGTTAGATGCACCAACTAAGATGATATTGATTGTTTAATTAACCATGTTCTGATTTGATTCAACAAACATTGATGTATAAGGTAACTACTTAAACATGATCGAATCATACAAAGGAGAAAATAATGATAGAAACAAGGAATATATTTATTAAAATTATCAAGATTCTAGATTGTTGTTTTAATCACTAATAAACTTGCTGTTTTAATTAATCAGCTTTCGGTTATAGGTATGTTTAATATCTTGTTTGTTTTATTTAAGTTAACGCTAACAAAGAGAAAATCTCTCTTGGTTGGCTCAGATTTCTTAGAGTGTACCTACCTTTTTGGACACAGGGTCAAGGAAGGATTTTAAAATTGAACACGTGCTAGTAGGTACGTTAATTTATAATATACTTATCAATGGGCCATGATTTCAGTTGCAGCCCGAGATACCTACCTTATCATGGTGTCACTTATCTTTATGATCAGTGGTCACAAAAATATTTTACAATGGTAGAGGTAATGGCTCTCGTTGACCCAGGTTCCCTAACTGTGAAAGATAATATTATTTTAAGATTTCCAGTAAAAAATATACCGTCTATGTGTAAGGTATTTTTATCCGTAATCATTCCCTTCAAATTATGGCTCTAGGCCCTAGAGCCATAATTTAAAGATAGTGGGGTACCCCTAAAGTCAAGCGGATATGGAGGGATATGGAGGGAAGGATGAGGGGGCACTATGGTGAAAACAGAGAATTATTTGATCAATAGAATAGCAGTAGCCTACTTACCGTAGGTACCTATTATCGTTTCTCCTCCGAGAAAAATTAAAAAAAAAAACACCGAAAAATAGATGACTCTCTACTGTACTTATAAATATATTTTTTCAGATATTTTGAGTCCGAGGAATATACTATTATGTACCTACTTTCTACTTAGTTAGGTATATTTTAAAATAAGTCCCTATGTACTTATATAGCTTTCACCCTAACTGCTTTAATTCAACGGAATCTCTTATATTATCCATGAAAGCGGGTCCGATGGTTCATCCTGCTTATTAATCATTCCGGGCAGGGGTTGCCTTAAATGATTCTACCTCGTTTGGCTAGTGTCCTATAGGTCGATATGCACGAACACTGCTGTAGGTTATCCATATGTAGCTTATGTACTTTATCCATATGTACTTTATGTAGCTAGCTAGAGTTAGCATTATAATCACATACTCATAAGTAGATATCCGACATAGGTCGACAAATTGCTATACTTAAGTGGCCATGGGCCATGCGCATTGATGGTCGCTGGGGCCGACGAGTTCTTGAGTGACCACGCACCGGAAGACGCAGCGTGGGTAGGCCCCTCACAAGGTAAACAGGTGACAGCGTGAAGGTCACTGGAGTCCAATGGATGCAGGCGACACAGAACTAGTTATGGCGGCGTTCTTTGGGGGAGGCTTACGTCCTGCAGTAGACTTTTTTCTTCATTGATAATCTCTTATAATGACTGCATAAGAAATTTTCAAAAGTGTAGAGGTACCAAAATTTTTCCAGGTTTACTGTCTAGATTTATTCACTGTATGGCCATGAAGATAAACTATTTTGGAAAAAGTTGCCTAGAGTCTGGCTAATGAAAGATGAGACTGACATTTATTCCAAACTTTTTAAATGGCGACATTATACAAACGTCAAATGTGTCAAACGTCATTAGATTTCTGAGGATAGTATTCTGTGGTGATTTTGATACTCAATATGCAACATAAGAAAGTAACAGTTTCCGAAAATACTTACTGAATTGTTTTTGCATTTCTTTCCGTGGCTAATGTGGGGAGTAAATATATATCACAAATAAACACTAACACTCTAATAAAAGCTATGTACTTACCAATTTTCACTAAAATCGGAAGAATTAAAAAGGTGACTACAACTCAAAAAACGGCTCAAGTATCATTACCGTTTTTGTCACCCTATAAACAGTGTTGCAACCCGTTGTTTTTTTAAATTTGCCGCTATTTTTTAGTCTCATCTTTCATTAGCCAGACTCTAGATTAGTACCTATATCGCTAGGTACCCAAAAAAAATTACTCAAAAGTATGTTTATACCTCATCCTTTTGTTCTTATTTTCATCATATTTACACAATTCCTTGCTTTCCAACTTTCCAATTCGACCAACTAATCCTATAAGAGCTACTTACTACTATTCAAAAAGAAACCCCGAGCTATGAACAACCGATTTGGTTACTCACACAAAAGTACTATTATTACTATTTATTGGACACGGGTCGGCAAATAAATCTTAATTTTTTTGCTTGCAGGGGATGGAACCACCCTCCTTTTTTGTGACCGCCCTCCGACCGTTGGGTTTGTATACATTTGACTGCTAACTACCGAAGTACGCGCGTGTGGACGGACGTTACCTACACAGAATGGTAATTTTGATATTTTTATATTTATGTCACCGCCAACTAGCTTAATTAGCTATTTGGTTTGCTGCCTAGCCTTTTCATTAAACACACTCCTTATTTTAGGTTAGGTTTGTTAGTCAGCTTGTGTTTGTGTCCCTCAGAACAGAAATAGAAGCCCCGCATAAAGGGGCTTCGTCGACCTGTTGGCGGGTCATATTCAATTATATTCAATCATTTATTGGTAAAATATAGTAGTAGTAGTGAAAATGCTAGGTAGTTAACCAAATGACTAATTAAACCAGTTGGCTGCGACATTTATAGTAAGTACCTATGTTTAGTTCTTCCTGGTAAAAGTAGATAGGTTCATCGGATGGTACGAGACGCTTCGCCCGCATCTTCTTTTCTCGTGAAATTAGTTACCTACGTAAAGAGTGGATTGCCAGCAAACCTTTTGTCTTAAAGATAAAGTATGCGGGTTAAAGTCAAACGTGATGCTATTCTACGTACACTGCATCGACATATTCAACGATCACTGACCATTAGATGACAGGTCTAATGCATAAAAAAGGTGAGATGATAGGGTTTCATATAACAAGAATATTGAGTGCCGGGTGTCGAGTTTAGCCTATATTCCCTATTCCACAAACGGTTGTAGGAGCAAAATTCAGCGTGGGACGATTGCTCTATCTTCAACCCGATCTTTCTTTTTCACATCCTTTTTAGCATTCTTACAAGACTTACAACACGTGTTTGACTTTTGAAAATATTGGGATTCTCTATATTAATGTGGCCATTCGTAGATAGCAGGGTTACTTTATTAAATCATACACTTCCTAATAAATAAATATTATTTTATGGTTTATGAATGAGCATTGATTATAATTATAGATAAGCAATGATTATATATGTCAAATTAAAACGATTTTGATGTCACATATTCGTGTTAGGTGAAGGTAATACGAGCATATCTCGATTGCTTATCAGGCGTTATTGCCCATTTTCTTTTAACTAAGTGTTAGGTAGGTACCGCCGAGTATACAAACAAGTTGCTTAATAGGCGCTTGATAGTTTGGCTGTCGTATCGTGCATTAGTTATCATAAACAATTAATATAAGTACCTACACAATACGAATAGGTATACTTTGAGGAACTTTGAATGTATGGTTGAATATTTTATAACATTACGTATAATATGTTCACTACATTATTTTTACTTGCATAATACGAAACGAATATGATCACTAGGTATAAGTATATAACCGTCGGTCTAGTTACCGTGTCGCAAGGTAAAGAGGTCGGATGATAGTCGTTCCAAAGTACTGCCTAATATTACCTAACCTGCGAGAATCTGTTCTTTTGTTCAAAAGAGTGCTCCGAGAGAAACGGGAATAAAATAATCCGAGATAAGCGCTAACATGATTATGATTTAATACGTAGGCGAAAGTTATGACTATCTTAATTGTTTGCCAGAAACTTAGAACTTTATTGCACAATTTATTTTGTAGTATATTGTTTACATTAGGTATATATACTTTCTAATAACTACTACACAGAATACTTAATAATGATTAAACGTACTACTTAGGTAATGATATAATACGATACAAGTACACGTACATATTTAAACTAATTGAAGTTAATTCTGCAAATAAAAATACATTTAATTAAAATATTGTGACTTCAATTCACAGTTTTGAAAATACGAACATGCTGCTAACAGGTATAGGTAAATTTCTTTATTTGCATCTAATGGCTACAACGGATGAACCACCCAAATTACATAAAATTAAGTTACTTTAAGTATACATAGAAATACAATGAAATAAAAATATAGGTAAGTATAAATTAACTATAAAGATATCTACATTTAGGTACCTACTTATCACTAAATTTAAAGTTTAAGTCATATATAAATAAAACATTTATTTTCTCACTCTAAAAAAACCGGAAGGAGGATTCTTTATTTAAGAAGAATTAAATGTTCCTCCACGGTTAAATAATAGGCAAGTTGGTGGGAATCGAGTTCTGTGGACACCCCCCGGTACTGACTTGGTTTAACATTATATCTCAAAACTTTTTTGTTGTAAAAGAACTGCGTCTGCATCTTTTTACGTGTAATGTTTTTGATAGGATCTCATTTCTTTTTGTAAGTGGTCTTCCTTTATTTATTACATTCCAATCCATTATTTTTCCAATTTGAACTGCAAAACTAACTTTGTAATCGCATGTATTTGTATAGGATTACATGGACTCGATTTGAAGAGTGCCAAAAAAATAGTGTTAAAAGCCATTTTAACTACTGACTTAATTTATGTATCCGTTTATTACCTTGTGCAATGATAATTACTTTGTTAATTATATTTTTGTTTCATAATCTATATTTTCCTTAGGGATGTAACGATACATAATTTTGCCGATACGATACCGATACCGATATAAATAAATTGTCAACACAAAATTATTTTTTTAAATGATGAACCAAATATGTAATTAGCATAGTAATTATTATTGCACAAGGTAATAGACCAATATATAAATTAAGTCAGTAATTGAAATTACTTTTTGCAGTTTTTTTTTCATACAACAAATTCTTGTCGCGCTCTTCAAATATCGGTTGTATATAATCGGCGATACCGATATAATCGGCGATACCGACATATCGGTACCGATTTTCTTTGAATAAAATGCCAACTCAAAAGTTGACAATTTATTTATTTTTACTTTACACTTTCAAGGTTGAGTCTCTGTTGAATATAGCCAAGTTTTAGGTGTAATGAGGATATCCAAATATTTTAGGTACCTATACATACTTTATTATTTAGCCATCGATAACGGTATCGGTATCGCCGATTATTTAGTACAATAATCGGTATCGTTATCGTATCGGCAGAATGATGTATCGTTATATCCCTAGTTGACATGTTTAATATCTTTTTTGTTTTATTTAACGCCAACTAAGAGAAAATCTCTCTTAGTTGGCTCAGATTTTTTAGAGTGTAAGTATCAGTTGCGTGGCGTCCATAGAACCCGATACCCGCCGGCTTGCCTATTTTAAAGTATATGACCGGAATATCTACTATCCCTAAAGAAAAATTAATCCAAATCTGCTCCGGCTTTACTAAGAATATATTTAACGCCACGCCACTGGTAAGTATACCCATATTTTCTTTAAGTTGCCATGACTAGTTTGCTTAGGTAAGTAGGCATGTACCCAGAGAACAATCTATGCTAGATCAGCACAGATGTGAGATACCTACAAATAGCTCCTACTTTTGTTACTCACAGTAGCACGCGTCGGTACCGTCGGCATGCGAATGAGTTTACAAAAACAGATTGCTTGAGCCAACATCCTGCCGCCCAACTTAATAAGACTTTTTTGCTGAAAAAATAAATACGGCAGAGGCAGCGTCGCAAGGGTTCGGTTCACCTGTTAATCAGCATAAAGGTATTTGTACCTGGCTTATGAAAGTACGCATATATTTAAGGTTCAACTATTTCCCAACAAATAGAGATAAGTGCTTAAGATGTTTTGACAAATTATATCCACAATTTAAAAGTAGACCTTTCTTTAATCTGAACTCTTTATAATTGTTCCAACCGTACCTACCTGATGCCTGTAAACTACAGGCAGGTACGGTAGAAATAATTTTAAAGAGTTTGGATTTAATGAAATCCTTAAAAGACGCATTTGCCCCCATATACGCAAGAAAATGTTATATTAAATTACTCCTTGACGTAAAAACAAAATTATTACAAGATTTTATTTTTTTCTATTTAAACAAACTAGACTGAACATCTGCATGGCCTTTAGTTACCTACTTAAATATAGTTATCTCCTACTATACTTATGTATACTAACTGGGAGAAAGTTAACAAAGATAGGCCTGGATACTAGTAAACATACTCTTACACTATATATTGAAGAAGACGTTTCGCTCCTCCACCGCTTCCCCGGCTTAAACAAGGTTTCAGTATTTTACAAATTTATTATTTATCTAGGCATAGGCGCGGGATTAAACTTCCGCCGAGATAGGAAAACGCCGCTCTATTTACGCAACTACTTCCATATTACACACTTGAGCTGAATATGCGTATCTTATCTACTCGGGTATAATGTAGGTAAGGTAATTTAATGAACACTCGAGGGGACCAGGTGGCGAAGGGAGCATTCTGTCTAATGTTCATCGACTTTTTATCTCCCAACATGCGAGTTAGAGCGACGCTTTAAAACTATACGACGGCGATGTTGACGAATACGTTAGACCCTGATGTATTTGTGATAAGTAATAATGTTGAGGTAGGTTTTGATTGCTGTGATTAGGTAATTTCTATCTACCATAATAAGCTTTGTTTGATAACGCAGCAGCAATATTTGCGCTTAGTCCGCCTAGGTAAACTATCAAAAAACATTACGGGGTGCAAATAACAACGATCATGGCGTATGTAATGAAATCTTGCATTGGGATTAGTCGTGGGTTGGTCGGCGCGCGCCGGCGTAGCGAGGGCGGCAATCGATGTCGGGCCGGGACGCTCGTCCCGACGCCAGCTAGACCGACAGACGCCCGTCGACGCCGTGCCAGCTCACACGTCCCACGCCTGCCACACAACCACCATCCGTCAACCATCCTTCACTGTTTACTTATCGGACACGCCGCGCACAGCTGACCGACCGGTAAGTCACGTGCTTCCACCCCCGACAGTACTTCGTTCGGAGCATTTTAGTGCTTCTGTTCGCGCCGTTCACGTGATTTTATCGACACTCCTAAACGAGAAGCTTTCGTTTGTGCATTAGAATCAATAAAACGTTGTTGCGGACCCAGTCTATTGCGAGGAGTCGTAAATTACAAATATAATGCACCCTTGCGCTCTTTCATGGCTTTAGAAATCCCAGACTGTCACTCGCTTCCAGTCAGATTCTTTAGTTATCTTTACGAGTGGTGGTCCAAACGGCGACTCTTTTGTAATTTATCCTTTTATGTGCAACAATAGACGGTGGACAAAAGACGAGCACCGAGGCGACGTTCCCACCTCGCCCGGAGTCGCTAAAAGACAATAGCCCTCTTCGCTACCGGCTCGCAATGTTGCGAATATAATTTTTGCAAACCAATCCTGTCTTTTTGCGAGCGTCGTGCGCTCCCATTGGTTTTACAGCTGACAATAGATAGTTTCACGACAAAGAATGTGTATTTTTAAAACAATTTTCCATTATGTTTTTCTATTTACGATGGCACAAGCTCGATTCGCTCGGGGCGATTTCCGATAGCGGAACTTATGTGCTATCAGTGTAACCCTTTTCGCGTTGAAAACCCCAGCGTGTTGTAAATCGGGTGTTTTATTTTATAGGTGGCAGTCCCGGGGGAGGCCGGGAGCTGGGCTGCGGTCGGCAGCTCTTAACTTATTACCAGGACCTCGGAATGGTGCGAGAAACTTTACATCGGCAATAAACCGATTGATTTCTGACAATACGAGGAACATTCGACGACCCTCTCTATTTTCGCCAGCCAGTTAACACTTCAGTAAGTATACGCTAACAATCTTCGAGTTTTGCAGATTTCAGCCAGCCGAGAAGAGAAGAGAAGATGCAGCCCAGAAGAGTACGCGTCGCCTTCTGTACGTATACTGAATGTATCCTGAGTGCCTCATTCTTTCCGGTATACCTTCAGTATACGTAACAGAAGATGACACTTGTCGACCGAAGATGAAGATTTCTGAAGCTTTGAATTAATTCTGTGGAGAAATGCTATTAACATGCCGTTTGTGTACCGTATTATATATATATATATATACCTATATTGTAATGTACATATTCCTTTTAAAACCAATTGCATATTAGTTGTTAATATTAGTACCGATTAACAAGTGTTCTATAAACGCATTTGGTGTTAAATGATATGTTTTTACAATTTAACTCATGTAGGAGTATAATATAATCAAATTACCAATAAGTACATAAGTACATAAATACATTTGTACTTGTGTTGTGAATTTAATTTCTATTTGTAAAAACATACTTTAACCTCTTTAATATTACTTTAGTGTCCAGCCTTATCATTGTTATCTTAACTATTCATACTAATCAATTTAATTATGTACCTACTGCTATTATGTTGTGCAATAAAGTTTAAATAAATGTATATAGGTAGGTTGTCAAATGACATATTATGGTCTGTTATCAATTTTATAGCTTGTAAACGTGTTTTTTATGTCCTTGCCACACCTGAGTATATTATTATTGTATTAGAATACAAAATGTTAAATAGCCATATGGTAGCTGCTTATTTTTGACTGAAATGCATCATCATCATCATCATCAACATTACATTATCAATAAATAATATACCTACTAAAAGCTTGTTTTATTCATATTCTTATATATTCAAAAAGTGATGTCCATCAGACAATACCTACAATATAAGTACAACTATTTCAATGAATACTCCGATAAAAGTTGGTGTGAAGGTACCTATTCCATATTTACCTTTATAATCTTATAAAGTAACACCATGCCTGTGTTAGCACGAATAAATTTGTCAAAATATATTTTTATGCCACACCTGGCCATAAGGTGGCTTTTACCGCGCGCTACGCGTACGGAAAAAGCCGCTTTCTGGCCAAGTGTAGACAAAAAATGATGTACTACATTTGAAAATATAGTGCATTACACAACACGGGAGGTAATAAAGAAAGCCCTCGATCGCATATTTACGTCCACCGCTTTCAGCTCGGGCCGCAAACTGCGCATCTGCGATCTCGGCCTTTCTTTGTTTTACCACCGTCGTTGTGTAATGTACTATATTTTCAAAGGTTAAAAGATTTTGCTGCACTTCATGTGCTTTTTTTAAAAGTCAGATACCTAATATTATATTTGTTGCTGACTGTAGGCAGGTACCTATAGTACTAGGAGCTACTACACCATAGCGGTTTCGTCTATAGAATTCTAGCACAGATAAACGCCTCTGCGGTAGGTATGTGATGTGGTTGTAATAAATCACCCAACTTGGTATAGCTGCGGTAGGGTTTGCATAGTTCTGTAGCATAGGTGAGCAAAGTTGCCATTTTTTATCTCTACAAACTTTTTATTAATTTTTACAAACATGATTGAGCTCAACTCGCTTAATTGATTTAATTACAAAGGACTCAGGTTCGATTCCCGCCCTCTTATTCTCGTTAAATTAGTATAAATAGTTTGTAGCGGCGCGAGTTGAGGGCAGTTGGCGCTGAAGTTATAAGTCGGTAGTACTGCATTTAACTCGCAGGTCTATTGACTGATCATAGTAGGTACCTACCTAATCAATTTTTTGCTCGCCTTCCAAGCAGGAGGAGGTTCTATGTTCCAATGTAAGTATGTCGGTCTTTTTATACCTACCTTGAATCTACATATCGTCAGTACCTACTGATAATCACGTATGTGATACTGACTCCAGGTAAAAACGCAGTAAGTGTAAGTATATGAAGTTCGTATGTAACTTTTGACGTTTTTCTTTACGACGCTTTTAGAGTTTTTTTTTTTCAAAGTAGTGACGATATATAATAGTAACGGGGATTCTAGACATTACTTTCTTTGTGCGTGGCGCATTTCTTCTACGTTGGCTTATTTTACTGTAATAAGTCATTGGCCGCTGTCTTCGACAACTTTTGAGTTATTGTAAGTAAACAGATTTATAAATAAATAACCTTTGAAAAAAAATAAAGCTTAAAAATTCGATTTCATGCTAAACTAGTGTTCATGACCAAGTAAAAGACAGATAAAAGTACAGGAGTAGAAAAACTATCTAGGGTACTTGCTGTTATATTAGCAAATTAAAACAAAGCATTAATTGAAAATTTTACAAAAAACTTTCATTAAAAAAATACTAGTTTGAAACCTGCAGGTCAGTAAGTAACAGTGGTAATAATATAATTAAAACTGTATCGTGTACGAATGTGAAAAATCAGCACATCACTCGTAAATTTTACTGTCACTAAAATTTACTTCATAATTTGAAAATGATTTCTAAGAAAACATAGGGTGAGTCATGCGCCATCGAATACTTATTAGTTGCGAAAAGGCCAGCAGCAGAGAACGCCCGCTCGGCTTTTACGCTGGATAACACCACTGTGAGCTGGCAGTTGTGTGCTTAGCCTCAAAAACATTAATCGACGTTAAATAATTCACACGCATCCATCTTTCAGTCTCGTTCGAGATCTCGAAAATATTAATCGAGATCTCGATCGAGATTGCAAAAATCGAGATATCGTACCGATGAGATTGAATCTCAAAAATCGGCTCGAGATCTCGCGAGATCGAGATTGCATTCCCTACTACTGGCTTAAAAGTAGGTACCAGAAAATGGGCTTATTACATAACTTACGATTCCTTTACAGTATGAATGTAAAGTACTAGGTACCGTCAATTGGAGAATTTTAGGCACCGTGCTTAGGCTGCCCGTCCACTGGAGCAGAGCGGTGAAAAGCTAAAATTTGATTGGTTAACATTACCTTCCTCCCCCACTCCGATGTCCCTTTCTCATCAGTGGATGTGCCCGTCCGCCTTGGGACAAAACTTACTTGGGATAAAAATTAGATTAAAAATCCTTTCTTTTGGCCAGTCGTGTAATAATGTCTAACGACTATTGATATGTGTGTGTACTCTCAGTACACAGATCAATCTACAGAGGAAATGATATTCTCAAATCGAATAGGAAGTTATTTTAAATACAATCACATGCCTGAATTAGAACATAAAAAAAAATGTTTTCATCACACTTGCTCGAAAATGGTGTCATTACACGTAAGTTCTGCGGGCCGTAAATGACCTATTACGCCCTAGGGCGTAATGGTTTTCTTTTTAAATTTGAAACGATGGTTTTGTTTTACTCTTATTTGTCGTGTTCAAAGGAAATGCTAATTTACTTTTTTAACTTTTATCACTGAAATATTATTTAAAGAGAATTGTTATTGCAAATACATATAAACACATATTTCTGTAACATTAATTTAATGTTTAAATAGTGTATTTCAGTATTTTGCTAATATAAAATCAACCGTTTTAGGTCTTTACCGTTATGGTTTCCGAACGTGACGTGACCTTCGCATTGTCACTAATGTCACTGTCAGTTTTACAATTTTATTTACGTTAAGTAAGGTTATTTTAATTAGATTTCCTCACAAGTGTGATGAAAAACATTGTGTGTGCCACGGGCGGTAAAGGAATTACAAACTCGTGTTATTAAAGCCCTCGGCTTCGCCTCGGCCTTGTAACAAACACTCGTTTGTAATTCCTTACTTACCGCCCTTGACACACAATGTACTATTGTCCCTATCGACACTAAAGTACCTACAGGTAACTATAGAATTAATAGTTTTGGATCTCAATATCTATCTGAATATACATATATGTTTAATATAATACTTCGGTTTAATTTTAGAAGTTTTAGTTTATGGTTCTAACAAACAAGTTTTCAGAAAACATGAATATTAAAGCCTAGAACAAGAATTTGCAGATTCAAAAGGACATCGATAGAGCGCCATCTCTGCAGTATGCTCGGAACTTTTAAGAAACTGGAAAGCTCACAGAGCCTAGGAAGTGGTAAGCTTATAAGTTTCGATGAAACCTAAACAAACTAGATAACTTTAAAATAAAACCAGTTGCCATTATAAAAAGTGCGTTTCGTAAGCCTTTAGTTAAAATGATAGAGTAGACTCTACATTAGAACCAATGTTAATAAATTAAGTGTCAAATCTATATGGTTAGTGTTTGGAAAAGGGCACCAGTAGGTGTACCTACTGTATACACATTTTACAACAAACATTCATTGAATTACATATATCTTAAGCGTAATAAGGTTTATCAGATTACAATATCCGACATAAACATTTTTATGACTTTCCCAAAGGTTGAAGTGTTTTTGCCGAATTATTTTTCTGTCCGTTTGAAAAATAAGGTTTTCGTTACACTGGCAAGGTCTATTTTACGACTTTTTCTACTGACTTAAGGTACATACCTACATAGTTAATTATCTCTACAAAAGATTAGGCAATTCTGGAAAGAAACCAACTTTTTACTAATATGTCTTATAACTTCGAGTTAGAGTACAATATTGAATGGCAGGTACATCTGATAGGTTAGTACAGTCAAAGAAATTATAAGGAATGTAAGTATAAGATGTCCTGTACTGTATGTACCTAGGGTTGCCAGGTCGCCAAACCTAATAGCCGGACAGACAAGTCAGTTTCGCTGGACATTTGGGTAAAAAGGGCTGACGGGCAATCTTTTTCGATTTTGTGTCTCAGTATTAATAGGTATGACAAAAAATCGGCCGGACACCGTTTATTTTGGCCGGACAGGCAATCAAAAAGCCTAACTATGTCCGGCTATATCCGGGCGTCTGGCAACGCTACCTGTACCTATACAGGTAAATTTATATGAACAGGTGTTTGACAAAAATTGGTTTACAAAAATTGCAATCAATATTTTAAGTATTATATAACGATATTTAAAAAATATTATAGCAACCAATAACATTCTTTATGACTATAAATAAATAAAAACGAGTCAGCTTTAAAAATGTGTTCCTATTTGTTCACGTAGGTCTAAAAAGGATTCTCCACAAAACACCGAACAAATTGCCTTCGTTAAAACATCTGGCCTTTTTAAGGGTGTTAAGGAACAATAGACTTTTGTTTCAGAGTGAAAGTCAAACCCTTCCGCGTTCGTGGTAAAGGTATACAGGAAGAATGCAAACTGTAACAAAAAAGAGAAAGTTTGAGGTAAATAAAAAATGTTCTATTTTCAAATCTGACCAATGGGAGAGCGGAGTTTCAACTTTCTAATTTAGGTCAGAATTTTTGTTAGCATTTTTATGATCATTTGCACGGTAGCTTTTGAGAGTAACGTAAGCAGTTTTATTAAAAATTAGAATTTAAGTCCTGAACAGTGTTTTTCGTGGAAATTAGATTAATTAAAACAATGGGTAGTTTCAAAACAATGAACTGAGTGTTTTATATCCATATGTGGTATAATGTGTCAGTTTAAAAGTTACCTACAACAAAATATTTTCAACAACATAAGTGTTAGGTGCTCAAGGTAAGCAAAACGTAGTGAAATAAATATATTCCTGGATTTTTTATTTATGTACTTATGTATGGTGTTTCTTATAACACCGATATCATTTATCATTATACATAATGTATCTATTTTTTTCTATTAACAAATACGTATGAGAATTCCTATCTTTTTTATAAAATGTGTTCATTGGAACATTTAAATTTAAAAGTAACCAAGTGCACATTTATCTAACTTTGCTCCTTAAAATACCATCAAACTAGAAACCCTCGGTATATAGCCAATTCGATAATTTTCTTGTAAGCCAATCGTTTTCCAATCAGTTATGATTGTACGTGTCTGACTGTACAAGGCATCTCCGCTAAGCCGTTCAGCTATCGTGGCGCGAATGAAACAAACGATCACCCATATCCTGTTCCAGCCTCTGACTAGTTAAGGAGTAAACGAGATAAATATAAGTTTGATTGTGCGGCTACGAGGCAGCAGTATCGAGCGGGTGGTCGCCATGGCAACAGACAATGGTTTTTGGGTGCATATTTTAGGCTGCGTCGGGGTGTGGTGGGGCGGGGCGGGGGTAGGACGAGAGCGGCAGCCATCTTTAAAATTATATTTCCAGTTTGGGCGAACTTCGATTTCAGCTCAGCGTTTTCTTTCTCGGGCGAAGGATATGTAGGGTTAGGATATGCTTTTTATTTAAAATATTTTTTCTAATAATACCAATGAAAAATTGAAAATGAATTAAATGGTCTTACATTAATTTAATATTTTAGTTCGTTATTAAATCCTCCTAAATAAAACTTGACACTAAAAAAACAATGATAAAAAAATGTTTACTTCTTAACATTATTTTTCGGTTAATTATTTTGAATACTAATCCCAAATTATTATAATAACAAGGCAAGGCAAACTCGACAATGAAGCATTTATTTAAGAGATTCAAAGTTCGATATCTAAAAAACTTAAAAAAGCTCTTCGTTTTAAAAATGAAAATTCATGTGAAAACCTCCCATATACAGGGTGTCCCTAAAACCAACTTTTATACGATCAGGGCTGATAGACCAGCTCATAAGAACCTAGATTAAGCAAATTTGACCTCAGTAAAAATCTCTTAGTTTTCGAGATATTGACGTTTTTGTAAAACTCGTGCTAAGTGATACCCTGACTCGGTGTTTTGAGTGTCATTGCTAAAATATCAAGTATTTTACAAATCTGTTTTTTGCTATGTGTGGCCAAATAACTATGCTATTGAACGTATTTTCTATTTTTGCTAATTTATTCATGCTGTGGACACAGTACAATAACAAAAAAAAATTATTCGATTTTTTTCAAATTTCACCTCTGACTTCGAACTAGCGTGGTGAAAAAAAAATGTACCAACATAACCAGGCACTCAACGTAAAAAAATTGCGCATTTATTGTAGTTTCTAAAATGGTATAAAACTTACTAAACACTGTAATAATTTTTGAAATAATGATATTTTGTTACAAAATTAACTGTCTGCCGCCTTCATCTCATACGATCCGGTTGAACTAAGTTTGCACCTGGCGTGCTTGACATCACATACAAATTAGGTGCAAACTTCACGTAATCGTCAATATCTCGAAAACTAAGAAATTTTTATGAGGTCAATTTTACTCAGTCTCGTTTTTTATGAGCTGGTTTATCAGCCCTGTTCGCCATTTTGTAAAAGTCGCGAATTTTGATAGCCTGGATCAGTCTTTCGAAAGTCATGACTTCAAATTTCAGTATTTTCTTAATCTGCTTTTTGTTTTAAACATTACTTAATAATTATGCTATCATACCTTTTCTGTTCGAAATTCAAATTCTGGTACGAAATTTAACCAATGGAATATTGTAGTATAACCTCCTTTTGAATTAAAATGGTATTATCTTAAAAACTACGGTGTCTAGTGTGTAAAATCTTACTATTTTAAACTACATTACTTTTTTTATTTTAGCATGGTAAATTTGTTTTAAGTATTACACGATTCAAATCCGAGGTCATATTTTGAATCACGTAAAATCTAATTTATTTTGATAAGGTATAATAGCATAATTATTAAGTAATGTTTAAAACAAAAAGCAGATTAAGAAAATACTGAAATTTGAAGTCATGACTTTCGAAAGACTGATCCAGGCTATCAAAATTCGCGACTTTTACAAAATGGCGAACAGGGCTGATAAACCAGCTCATAAAAAACGAGACTGAGTAAAATTGACCTCATAAAAATTTCTTAGTTTTCGAGATATTGACGATTACGTGAAGTTTGCACCTAATTTGTATGTGATGTCAAGCACGCCAGGTGCAAACTTAGTTCAACCGGATCGTATGAGATGAAGGCGGCAGACAGTTAATTTTGTAACAAAATATCATTATTTCAAAAATTATTACAGTGTTTAGTAAGTTTTATACCATTTTAGAAACTACAATAAATGCGCAATTTTTTTACGTTGATTGCCTGGTTATGTTGGTACATTTTTTTTTCACCACGCTAGTTCGAAGTCAGAGGTGAAATTTGAAAAAAATCGAATAATTTTTTTTTGTTATTGTACTGTGTCCACAGCAAGAATAAATTAGCAAAAATAGAAAATACGTTCAATAGCATAGTTATTTGGCCACACATAGCAAAAAACAGATTTGTAAAATACTTGATATTTTAGCAATGACACTCAAAACACCGAGTCAGGGTATCACTTAGCACGAGTTTTACAAAAACGTCAATATCTCGAAAACTAAGAGATTTTTACTGAGGTCAAATTTGCTTAATCTAGGTTCTTATGAGCTGGTCTATCAGCCCTGATCGTATAAAAGTTGGTTTTAGGGACACCCTGTATACACTTTCATATAGTCAAGAGGCCTCGAGTCGACTCGGGTAGTCGTAAACCGCACGATTAATGGCATCCAGCTCCAGCCTTCCAGCGCGCCGTCCCGTCGACCATCCAGCGTTCGATATTAAACATTGACTTACTTGACTTTGGCCTCACGTTGGTACCCGGGTCAATTGCAGAAAAAATGTATCTTTTACTTTTTTTGTCTGATCATGGTGTGTCTTATACCATTTTACTCAGAATCATGAGCACTTTTCATTTATGAAATAAAAAAAGTTTGAATTTCAGTTTCGTTATACACGAACTAATTATAGGAGAAAATCGTAACGAAACTGATAAAAAAAAACTCAGTTTTTTCCCCTATATTTAGTTTGGGCGTAACGAAACTGAGATTCAAAATTTGTACGGAAAAGTTGGGACAACTTATATACGTAAAAAGTACACTTTTTCTGCAATTGACCCACCCATCGTTTTCTTTCAGAAATTACGTTTTTTATATATTTTTCTATGCAATCGGAGAGTAGGTAGTCTTAGAATAGATTAGGTTAGGTTATGCGTAGTGAGTATTCGGACAAATAGAACATTCAGACCAATAAAGTTACCTATGCTAAAACAAGGGGATCCACTAGCAATAGGTAGGTACTTTTTTGCTTCAAAATGGCAAGCTTTGTACATGGTTTAGAATAGATTATATTATAAGATATTTTTAAATGTGTCTTAAAATCTGCAATAAATTTATTATTGAATAATCTATGATTAAAATTATGAACCGGGCTGTTTATCATGAATATCTGTATACAAATACAAAGGTACATATATTAGTTATGTAAGAGCTAACTAATGTATCTCAACCCTAGCCGCGTAATAGAACCTTTGAAGAAACATTATCTGACGTTAATTGTTAGGTTGGAGAAATTTTAAGGGCCACGTACGTAGCACAGGTAGGTATATCTATGCGGGCAAAGAACAGAATTTTCTCTTAGATACCTAAATTAGTGATAATTAATAACCAAATAGAATAATATATATATTAATTTTAATATTTGTCACATATTCTCAGACGGATTACAGTTGACGTACCTACCTACCCAAGTAGCACAGCTGGGTGGGAAATAGCTCGTATATCATATCTATTTAGGTACTTAAGTGAAATATATAGCCATGACTAAGTTCTATATAGGTGGAAAGAACCCTTATGCAACCAATATAGAGCCACGGGGAGAAAAATTGCAGCCTATTTTTGGTTCTATATTGAATCCATAAGAGATCTCACGATTACCTTAAGTGGCAATTAGAACTATGGGTGAAAGTTATGCGCAGTGAACGACGATTTTTATTGAACGATTTTAGGTTCTAAATTGAATCCATAAGAGATCTCACAATTACATTAAGTGGCAATTAGAACTATGGGTGAAAGTTATGCGCAGTGAACGACGATTTACTGAACGATGAATATTTCAGTTCAGTCAATGAGTGATAAATGGGACGCCAAAGTTCTTTTGAGTGACGTGGCAACAATTAAGTCGGTAAGTTGTGTTTTTTTAAAGTGAATGTGATCTGCCATTTTAATTTTGGATTTATACATCTGTTTGGTAACTGATTAAAACTTCACGTTCAGGCATTGAAATAAGCACGAAATTCTTGCGAATGTTTTTTTACCGTGAAACTATAGTATGGTTTCTTTGTAAATTTCGATGCGCCCTTGATTTGATCAGGAATATTTAAAAAGAGAGTGTTAAATTATATAAGGAATTGATACTGATAAGAACTAAAACTGTAAAAACCTGACGTAATGATTGTAGGTTACGTACAATGTTAAAGTAACATCGTCACAACTATCAAAAGTCTGTGATTATGCGTCAGTGTAATAAAATTCTGTTTAAAATAAATCATTTTCAAGGACTCCAATTTGTAAAGATGGCGAAACAAAAAAGATCTTACACTGTTTATTTCTACTTATTTGTTCTCTATTTGAAACTATCAGGTCTGAAAATCACTTATTTGTATCTTGCGAGTGGCAAAGCAGTGAATGCTATTACGAATACTAATTATTTTCTCTTTTGTAGATCGTCCAGTGCTCGTGAATTAGGCCCAAGCAGCACATTAGTGAATTTTGCAGCTTATCTTATAGCTTTATGTTCTAAATGAGTGGTTTAACAGTGTTTGACTACACTTATAGCTTAAACACAACTCAACCTTATTTACGAGTTCATCCTGTCACTTATAGTTGCTTAGGAACGTTTTTTGTTTCTACTTTATTACTTATAGTTGAGTAAAGTCGATTTTTCTACTTAAAGTTGCATGCAGGTTGTAATTGTCACTGAATAAGAAGCAATATTGATATATAAGGCCCTAAAGTTACTTATGAGCCACTTTTATATATAAGTGGGAACATACCCTTATTTGGAACTTTTAATTCCAAATTACTAGTATAATAGAGTAGTATATCACCAATAGTGGCTAAAGAGATAATTTTACGGCCCTTTTGGAACCTAAAGTGATTGCAACTTTAAGGCCTAGAAGGGTCGTAAAATTATTTCTTTAGCCACTATTGGTGATATGGGCTTTTTTATTTAAAGTGCGTTCTCAACTGACAGTTACAGAACTGACGGTTAGTGTCAAACTCCATACATTTCGTTACGAACTGACAGGTTAGACGGTATTTGAACATAGCTTAAGTTTTGCCTAACCGTACATTTTAAAATAGAAATGCCCATATACTACTCTATTATACTAGTCATTTGGAATTAAAAGATCCAAATAAGGGTCCCAAGCAGCACATTAGTGAATTTAGCAGCTTATGTTATAGCTTTATGTTGTTCTAAATAAGTGGTTTAACATTGTTTGACAACACTTGTAGCTTTAAACACAACTCAAATTGTATATGAGTTCATCTTGTCACTTGTAGTTGCTTAGGAACGTTTTTTGTTTCCACTTTATTACTTATGGTTGGGTAAAGTCGATTTTGCAACTTAAAGTTGCATGCAGGTTTTAATTTTCACTGAATAAGAAGCAATAGTGCTATATAAGGCCCTAAAGTTACTTATAAGCAACTTTTACATATAACTGGGAGCATACCCTTATTAGGAACTTTTAATTCCAAATGACTAGTATAATAGAGTAGTATATCACCAATAGTGGCTAAAGGGATAATTTTACGACCCTTCTAGGCCTTAACGTTGCAATCACTTTAGGTTCCAAAAGGGCCGTAAAATTATCTCTTTAGCCACTATTGGTGATATACTACTCTATTATACTAGTCATTTGGAATTAAAAGTTCCAAATAAGGGTATGTTCCCACTTATATATAAAAGTGGCTCATAAGTAACTTTAGGGCCTTAAAATATCACTATTGCTTCTTATTCAGTGACAATTACAACCTGCATGCAACTTTAAGTAGCAAAATCGACTTTACCCAACTATAAGTAATAAAGTAGAAACAAAAAACGTTCCTAAGCAACTATAAGTGACAGGATGAACTCGTATACAAGTTTGAGTTGTGTTTAAAGCTATAAGTGTAGTCAAACACTGTTAAACCACTCATTTAGAACATAAAGCTATAAGATAAGCTGCAAAATTCACTAATGTGCTGCTTGGGTAATAAGTGGTTGAGTAAATAAATAGGTAACTGATTGATTTTATCTACTAGAACAGCGGTCGGCAACCTTTTAGCAGCCAAGGGCCACATAATAGCTAACGAAATTGACGCAGGCCGCACTTTGTTAATAATTTGTGATTTTATACAATTCGGAATATAGCGACCTTTACATACAAAATAGCCAGGGAGGCCCGCGTGCCACAAGTGAGCGGTTCACGGGCCGCATGCGGCCCGCGGGCCGCAGGTTGCCGACCACTGTACTAGAATATTAAAAACATTTCAATACCCTGAATGGATTGATTGAGCTACCAAATTTATTGCCTACAAGAACCTACACCCATTCTCTATTTTTAGTGTTTACTTAAATGCAGAGTTGTTTGCTTCCTTTGTATGACAATAATAAAAATATTTTCTACTAAATTTCTCCTTGATTTCGATCTTTGCCATTTATAACTTACAGGATATAATTAAAAAGTCATACATTTAAAAAAAAACATAAAATTTCGTTATTTATTAGACATTCAATTCGGAAATTAAACAACAAATATTGCCTTAACATAACCATCCTTTTATAACACGTAATACAATCGTAATGCGTCACCAACCCTTCCACCGCTCCTTCCGTCCAATTTAAACGTATTACATAACACATTTAGCCGTATCTTGTACAGATAGCAAGTCGTAAAATAAAAGTATGAACGACAAAAACAAAAGTGCTGCTCTCCGCGACCTAACATCAAATTTTCATGAGTGGATTACTTGGATATACGACTTTGTGTCATCTTAATAAGGTTCAAAATAAAATGTACGGAAATCGTGGCAAGGGGCTAAAATTATTGTCATCACTATGTTAGGGTACTGGTGTTGCGTTAACCCTAGCTTTTAAGCTAAGGCTGCTATAGATGGTAATCTATAGATAGATATAATAATACGACAAGTCAGAGCAGATATGCCAGTACAATATTGCATAAGTACCTATAGTAAGGTACATTATAATTCGAAGTGTTATTGATAAAACGGTGGCAGTAGAATTTAATAGAGATTAAACAACTAAACGGTCAGCATAAGATTAGGTAGGTATGTAGTATAACCTATTACCAATTTCACAGATTGGCATGATAAACGCATTCTTGTTCAGATCTCCATAGTAGATAATTTTTCAGTTGTCCTCGCCTTGAATATCTAATAATAGTACATTACACAACTAGGGTGGTAAAACAAAGAAAGGCTGAGATCGCAGATGTTTGCGGCCCGAGCTGCAAGCGAGGGACGTAAATATACGATCGAGGGCTTTCTTTATTACCTCCTGTGTTGTGTAAATCATTTTATGTCTACACTTGGCCAGAAAGCAGCTTTGTTCCATACGCATAGCGTGCGGTAAAAGTAGGGAATGCAATTACCGGTAATTTACCGAACTTTAGTATGAAAAGACGGTAAATTTACCGGTAATTTACCGGTAATTGCATTCCCTAGGTAAAAGCAACTTTATGGCCAAGTGTGGCATTAATATTTTTTACCCGACTGCGGCGAAGCCCAAAGGAGGGTTATGTGTTTGGCCTGTATGTAAGTATGTATGTATGTCCGTTCCTGTGTCCGCTCGTATAACTACTCAACGACACATCCGATTTTGATAAATGATACATCATTAGATTCGTCTTGATGGTGCGAGTGTCACTGGGCATGAAGTTCGTTAAAATAAACAAAATGGCGGATTTAATGCAGTTTGAAAGTGCACCGCGGTCGGGCTTTTTTTTATTAAAATGTGGTTATTCTTTTAAATTTTTATTAGCTCTAGCGTTAAAACGTACGTAACTGATAAACGGTAACTCAGAAGTCACAGCATGTACAAAGCTATACAATTCAAGAACATGAATAGTTAGGTACTATTTAATCTTTATAGCAGACCTCAAAATCTAGTAGGCTTATGATGCTACGTTTTGTCACGCGATAAATAAATGATAAAGCATCCGTCACTCTCACACACCATTTGTCAGAACGTGACAGATGCTTTAACATTTATTTATCACGCGACAAAGCGTAGCATCATAACAGTACGTAATAATATGTATCAGAATTTTACGACTAGACCAAGAGGGAATTATATTTTAAGCCGTTTACTGAAGGTGTTGACTTTTAAGCAGGTTTTCTTTTCTTCCAATATTGTGTGTTAAGGAGTGTACGGGTGTGTTAGGTGTGTAGTGTTTTCGGATTTTCAGGTATACTATATTACTTGAATCTCCAATCTTAAGACGTGCCGACTTCTGTAGGTTGTATCAGGCTTTACGGTCGAGCGCTCGGCACATCCGTCAGAGTCACTCACTATACCTATGCATCTAACTCTGCCGTCTAGACGGGCTCCCCGTTCGATGCTCGGTCAAAGCCCGGACGAAAGGTCGCCACAAAATTGAAAACAAAATGTCCCAAATCGTCTCAGTGTGGTGCCGCCGCGTTCTCTATTTTTTACTCATCATTCGTGAGACGAGAAAAAACCTCCTAACGCAATTTTATGCCGCCGTTTCGTAAAAATTGAAATGTTTTGTGATGACAAAAATATTTGTTTTCTTTTGTCGGAGAAAGTAACCACTAATTTTCTTTTGTATATATTTCGTCACGTAAATTACATTTCAGTTTTTCTCAAATATAGGGGCTAAATACGCAAAGTATAATTCTTTATTTGTCATCACTAAGACGGATATGTTTGGCTAGTAGACTTAATCGTAACGTAGACAAAGCTGTTGTAGCATAACTTACGATGTAGTTGCTCATAAATAACGTACCTATCCCTACTCTGTTACGAAGCTAGAACTACATAAAGTTAGCAAAGATATAGTCAGGACCTAAACTATTGACAGATGCTATAATGTCCTTAGATTCCAAACCTATAAAGTAACTATTTGAAAGAGTAAGAAGGCAATATAAAGTAGTATTTATGTAGGCAGGCAGAAAAATCGATGTAATTTATTCCGAGTGGGGAACCGTGACAGTTAGGCCCGGCTCCGGAATATGTTCCAGATAATACCATTCTTTCGGATCACTTACGAACACCTGATGCTCGTTGCTCCGCCATCTTGGGGAGCGCAGATTTCTTTAATTTTCCGGGATTAGCAATTTTTTTCTTAAAATATAACATGGAATTATTAAATAAATGAAACAGCTGCTGCATAATCTTCGTAAGGGGGAGAATCCTGCTTAGAAATACATTATATATCTATTATATTAAGCTACATTGCGCATTGATTACGCTTTAATCAAATCATAGAAGGCACCTACCTATACCTAATAAAAAATTACTAGTTGGTTTCGGCTTAGACTCTACACCGAAACTTTAATCTATATTAAAATACACTTGCACCGTAGTGTATGATGCTAATATATAGGTACAATATTTTATATAAGATACAGAGAGAGATTTTCTCTGTAATATACTTTATATCCATTTACTGAAATTAACCCAGTCAGAAAATAGGCAGATAATGCAATCTAACTACTGTGCATCGGAAATTTAAAAAAAGTCAAGTTAATTATTGCTACTCTCGACGAAATTTCATTATAAGTGCCTACAGTCATCATCATTTGCAGTAAGCCTTTCTGGCATACTTATTAGGAAACATAGCTCTAACGAGCTCGGCACATGGCCAACCAACCGCTAACGCTAATATTTCCAGTCTGATGTAAACTTAAAACTTTCAGGCAAACTTATGTCAAAGACATTAGTGGAAAAGGAATATCGTATGATTAAAGCTAGCTTTAAACTCCATAAAATAAATTAACACGAATATTTTATTTCTAATTGAACATATGGATTGTCACAGGACTTTACATACATATAGAAACGAAACAGGTAGAGTCGTAGACAAACTGCCGAGGTTTCATTACAGTACAATCACAGTACAAAATTAGGTATATTTTAAAGTTGGTACATTTCGCAGTACAGACCAATGCATATCTAAATCTCTATATTCTTTCCAAGTGATTTACCTATTCAAACCGGCACCAATTACAATTAACTTTTTAATTGTTTACGTAACAAACGGTGGATTTGTGTACCCAACCCAGTCCTTAGCAAACAACTCTAATTATGCTAACCTCAAAATAAAGTTATGCCACCGTTCTGCCGAGGGTCCGTCCTCGACCCTCCTTACTTATGAAACATTTTGCACACTCGCCCTCTTGAAGCATACCTACCCTTCCAGTATAGCAGCGGTCGGCAACCTGCGGCCCGTGAACCGCTCACTTGCGGCCCGCGAGCCTCCCTAGCTATTTTGTATGCAAAGGTCGCTATATTCCGAATTGTATAAAATTACAAATTATTAACAACGTGCGGCCCGCGGCCGCAATTTGGTTACCGACTATGTGGCCCGTAGCTGCTAAAAGGTTGCCGACCGCTGCAGTATATTAACCAGGTACATTTCAATTTTAACTAAATATATCACGCAAATATTGTATTCAAAATTTATTACAGTTATTAGTAGGCATGCAATGTCTTGGAAAATTCAGAAGGAGACTTTTAATAATTAATTTATATGTCATACCTGCTGCATCTGCCTATAGGTATATAGGTGACATAGTTGTGAAGTTACTTGTCGTTTCTTTTACGTACCTAATAGCGATAAATAACAATTTTAATGTGTTGAGTGAACAAGTAGGTACGTAACTCATTACAAAATATAGTCGATGATTAGTCCAGGATATTCATTCCATTATTAATAATTCTATTACAAATTAGGTTCTAAATTATAGAAAGCGTAATCCAAGTTAACATTTTGTTTAGTAGTTATATGTCGTGTGCGAATGAACCTATTAATTTCTGGCAACTTAAATATAAACATTAAATAAAATAGAAATTCTGCACAAACCAATGTGTTATAAAATACATACCGATGTATGCATAGCGAAATATGTAATGTAATAGGCGTTGGC
Organism: Eudemis profundana; assembly: GCA_947034925.1. Classification (NCBI taxonomy): domain Eukaryota; kingdom Metazoa; phylum Arthropoda; class Insecta; order Lepidoptera; family Tortricidae; genus Eudemis; species Eudemis profundana. The sequence goes on from OX344797.1 coordinate 9,990,622, forward strand.
TCGGGCCTCTTTCATTCAAACGTGGTTGGGGAGCGCGGGGCGAATATGAAACAGGGCACGTCTGCGGCGGGTAGCGTCGGGAAATGAGGAAAAGGGAATTTGAAATTTGAAATAGTGATGAATTATTATCAAAAATTGTGATTGGAGAGTGAAGACTTTGCAATCCTAATCCTATCCTATGAATATTATATTGTACATGTGCAAATTTGTGAATATGTTTTGAGGTTTGGTTGGATGTTTGCATATTATATATATAATACGCAGTAACATCTGAGCCAATTAGGATCAGATTAGGTCAGATGAAATTAGTGATACCAGTAGACCAAGTTCTGGATTTGAACGTACGATACTTTTTCCCGGGAGTTCTCTTGGGATAACAAAAGGAATAAAGCAGGTGAAGCTGGAGGTAAATGCTAGTATTTTTATAATATGCATTTAAGAAAACTTAATACTTTAAAATTCTTTGCGATTTGAGCTATTCCCTGACGTGTTTTGTCGTATTTTTTCGTCGTCACTTACCTACACGTTCAGGACTATATTATTGTATCCTAATATCATGTAACCGATACGTAATTCCCAATTTATGAATACATATACATATTGTGGATTGCCAAATTGCGAAAATCAAGCTAAATCTTTTTTATTCTACTTACCTAACTACATTTCAGAGATACTGTAGTTCAAATAAAACAATCATGTACCTATGTTAATGCATTGGCTAATATTATCAATCATCATTTCAATCCAAAGACGTTCACTGCTAAACATATAGGTCTCCAAAACGAACGGTCGCACGTCGATAATTGCAGAAAGCTGAAAAAAATTGCTAATACTCTGGTCATATTTTTTTTCTAATAGCCTTATCGTATGGAAATTCATGCATAATAATTTCATAGTTATTGCAATTTTAATTAATGTATTCTAAATTGAACGCTAAACCACGCCTCCGATAGTTAATGTAGGTAACGGACGAACTCAGGTACCTACGAACTACGTTTCTTTTAAAAATATGAAAGCGTCTCGTTATCAAAATACCAAAGCGCCCTTTCATAATACCGCGTCGACATTTAGTACCTATCGAAAGGTGCTAGTAGGTAGGTATATACAGTAGGTCAGGGTTTCCCAAACTGTGCGTCGCGACGCCCTAGGGAGTCGCGACACTGTCCCAGGGGCGTCGCGACACGGGAGTTTCAAGTCGCCGTAAGTTAAACCTATAACGACCCGCACGTGTCTTAGTTTACAAGGGCGTCGCAAAAAGTTTACAACCTGCCAAAGGAGTCGAAGTGTACATAAGTTTGGGAACCCCTGCAGTAGGTAAACAAAATATTAAATGCCAGCCTAATAATGACTTGTAAAGGGCACGTTAGGTAGCAAATTAAGCAGGTTTTATTGAAGACTGCTGTGTGTAATGCTAATAGCTACACGAACGAATATTTTGATATTTGTTATGAATTGTATAATAATTAAGTATATTAGTTAGGCATGTTACATTTGTTGTGTATTGCCTATCCGTCGTAATAAAATTATATTAAAACTTGCTATAACTATATTTGAAATAACCGAAAATGAAGCAAATTTTCGGTTTTAAACATTTTTTTTTCTAGTTCCTATAAAACCCCAAATTAAACCAATATTAAGAAGATACCGCTTCACGTAATTAAAACGAATGAAAATTTATTTACTTTTATCAAATATTAAGCGCCAGTGACTCATAAACCTTGAATTTAAAAATCTTGCTAACAGAGACAGTAAAGTACATAGTTTTATGTAATACGTATGAATGGTATTGTAAGTTATTAAGACCCTCCGGTTAAATCTAAACTACCTACATAATACTCTGTACTTGTCTAGTTTAATTTCCTAGCTAGCTAGTTTAAGTAGGTACCTACACACAAAGTGGGTAATGGTGGTGTTAACAAAGTCGTTAAATTGTTATTTACACAGTATACCTACCTACGTAAATTGGATATAAAATGACCGATCAGACTTTTAAATACCGTTTTAGTCGTACACAAAAATCTTTTTGTAATATTATACTTACAATATTTTAAAGTTATTTTTACTCGGATCAAATTCAAAACGTAAATGAAACAACTTGAAGCACCTCCGTTAAAGTTTTTTTGTAACCAGTACGCAAACGAGATGGGTGCCGTAGATAACAACTATCAACACAAATTTGGTCCCATCCTCCAAATTGGCTGCATTTTCATGTGAAATTTCAACACATCAGCTTTGTAAACACTGCCTTTTGCATTATTTAGCTAAATGAGGTGTTCTTGACTAAACAAATTTGCGCCGGGCCGCTATTTTGTGCATACCTTTGTCATGTTTAATGTAATTAGCTACGCGTAAACCACTGAAATAAATTAAGTAGGTATAAAAAACAATCTATTTCTTGTTGTAGGTACCTATAACCCAAAACAGTAGGTTCTAAAATTCATACATACTCATAAGCTAAAGATTCCGAGCCACAAAGTAGCCTAATGTTTATACAGCCAATCTGTAGAAAATTTTCTCTCAGTTATCTTTTATGTAACCAAAATAAACATCGTCGCATTGACGAAAATTATAAATACTTAAAAGACAATGTCAAGGTTCTCTTAATGGATGTTCTCTTCACCCGTCGTATCTACGCAGGAGGTAAAGGGTTTTATTGAAACAAGACTTTAAACTGAAGGTAATAAAGTTCAAATTCTAAACACATGTCGTGGATGTTAGGATTTTTTAAGCGGGCCGGTGTCAGTAGTAGCTACACCACAGCTCGGGCCGATGACAGAGAGACCACAAGAATCGCTACGTATAATCGCCGCACATTTTATAGGTCATAATTGTTGTCATAAAATGGTAACAAAAGATATTTTACGTTCGGCACGAGAGGCGTGTTTATCATCTCGTAGAAACGACTCAGACTTACACGACGATTATGGTGGGAATCCACCGCTTTTATGACTATTTAATTGTTTTTAAACACTTTATGAGCGCTATCACACTTTTTTTCGGTGAATCTGTTTTAAGACACGCGGTAGCTATTTTTGATAACAATAAATACGTATAAAAATCTAGTTTGGAAGATTTTTTAATTAAAAGCTTATGCGTAGAGGGAAGTGGATGTTCCGATTTAATATTCCGCTGGAGTATTTGATGCCTACGCACGGGAGTAATTCGTAGAACGGTGGGAATATATTAAAATATTTAATTAAGGTTAACGCGAAACAGACTTCGCGACACGACCCATCAGCCAAGGGCCCGACAATGTTGCCTTTCCTCGGAACGGATCACGTCTGGAATAAAACTCTTCTAATCAAAACTTCGTAATGTAGGTAGGTTTCCGCGTACCAACTTACTTTCCAAGAAGTTTCAAGATCGATTTGAAACTCGATCTCGAATGGAAATAGCCTATTTGATCGAAAAGCATTCGAGACCAGTTTGCTACTAGTTTAACTAAACTAAGTTTTGAGATTTCACTCTTAGATTAGTACTTAGACGGTTTACCTACTGAATCGACTAAAAACTAATGTCACTTCGGCTCGGGATTCAGTTTGCGTAGGATCTACATACTCGGTGTTTATTTAGTAACACATGGTAAGGGCAATGTTTTCCGATTTGTAGGCGTAGTTTCGAGTCCGTCCTCGGGCGCCGACTGACTCACCGACTACGGCCGATTGTTCCACACTAAATGTCGATGGAATCGGTAACTCAGGCATTTTACGGCCGCCTTTAATAATATATGGGGCGTTGCGTAATTCTCCTTCGGCTCCGGCGTAAGCGAGACTTAGTGCAAATATTGTTTCGGAATGTTGTAAGTTTTAGTCTGGGGTGAGCTAGCTTGACGCCTTAGTAGTGAACGTAAATATTTCTGGTCGTTAATTTCCTCGAGCCTGCGGATGCGCGCCGCTTATTTTTTTATACTATAAACAATTCTCGACGATCGTTAACAAGAAAAATGAGCTCTAACAGTTTGGGTTTATGGACAGTAAAGTCGCGGCACGCGCCGAGCGCAGTGCAGGCGCCGGCACCTGATAAACCCAAATTAACGACCCCACGACATCTCGCGATCCGATGATGAAACTTTACTACTAACAGGTGGGAGGAAATTAACGGAACAGTCACATTAATGTGCCTGAATAAGCACGTTTGTTCGATGGTATGGCGATATGCTTTGATTTCAATGAGATGTGAATAACCCCTTTTCAAAACTTATCTTAGAAGATGAATGTAATAATGTGACTTGTAAAAACATTTGCCTTTACCAATAAAGAATCTGTATCTGTATCTGTATCTGAATCTAAAAGATGGTGAACTAAAGAATAATGACAAATACCTCCCTACCAAGTGTATGTGTAAACTCTCGCGAAAAAGCTATCAACGTACGTTTGTTATTTTAGTTTATAATGGGCGTTCGATAGATATATTTTAGCTTAACAAGTTCTTATTTCGCTCTTGAAACCGAAAAAATTGGCCTGCATTAACGATAAATACATTTACTAAAGTTTGTGACTCAGACATTAAGTTTTCCACAACATTGGTCTGCGCTCGATTAACCCCTTTTGTTTAGTCGTCAATGTTAACAAGACTGATATGGCAAATTCGTCCTTACAGTTTCCCATTCATACCAATACCAATTTAGAAAAGCATCGGATTCTAACGCCAGCCGCGCCGCGTATGTGACCGGTATCGCAGGTAGGGAGCCCGGTTGTGATAGCTCGCTTTATAAATAGGTAAGGAGCGTAAATAGCAGCCGTTGTATCGGCCACTACCAATCGATACACGATACCTCCCAACCATAGAGACCAGAACACCACCCACAATCCAATCCTAAAAGAACCAAAGTACCCGAATCACTAGGTCGCATTTTCATTGCTACGCTTCGGGAATGTTAACTTTAGATGCTTGTGGCTGATAGACGGAAGCACACAAACTCGTTATATGTATGTTGTGATAGTTAAAAGTTAAATACTCACATGTCGGATCTTTCTTAATCAAACTAATGGAAACTAAGTTTCGGGACCGAGACGATGAGTAGTGGATGGATAATTACGTTACCTATGGGTAGTATTTCTTGTGCAGGTTGTTATTGTGTTTAACATGAAGAGGAAGAGAGAATTTAGGAGTACCTACTACTGCTACTTTATAGCTATCAACAAGATACCTACCTTGTTAATGTTTAATTCCAAATCCTTTGATTCCAATTTTATTTTACTAAAAGTAGGTAATTTGAGGCATGTAGGTACTTGAATATGTTGTATCACTCATGCCTTTGATAGCAATACCTACCGTCAACAAAGACGCCTCTTACCCTATGGCTGCGTGAGCCTAACATATCGTTTTAATTACCAATTGGCCATAATTTTACTGGAGTACGTACCGAAATTTTGATAGTAGTTTGCGAGTTCAGGGAGCCAAGTAGGATTACAGATATTTTACTCAGTATCCGAGTCGCCCTCGCTCCGAGCCGGGACCGTTATTGCCAAAGTTACAACGAAAGGAACGCGTTCTTAAATAAATTCTTAAAACTTTTATCTTTACTTCGATAGGAATTCGTATTGAGTTTCTTTTCGAGATACGGATAAAGCCGAAATAAAACTCAAAAATAACAAAGATTAGCCTCAAATGTATAAAGCGCCTTTAGTCTGAAACTAAACGTCTTTTAGGTATAATAACATTAAAATTGTATCGGTTTTTGCACGTTTTCAGTAATTTTATATGGGTGAACTTAATTTTATTCGCACTGAAGGCTTTGCCAAGTGTATAAAATAAGAAACGGTGTAATTTAGCCCTTATATAGCGTGTCGTAACAGTTAACCCTTTATTTTACCATCGGCAAAACGACTGTTTGTAGAAACCGCTTCTGTTGCAAGGATATAACGCGCACCGGAATGACAATTCTTTTACGATCGATTTTATAGCTTTTTTATGTTTTTTCAATTGCCCTCACTTGACAATCCAGTGCGTGAATTCTAGCAGGGCACGTATGTGTGAACGTTCCAGATCCATTAAAATGCAAATTTTATCGTATTTTTGGTTAAGTGGCTTTTTTCTACAATGACAAGCGTAGGAGGTTTCAAATATTGACATGAGCACTAACGCGCATTAGTTACTAATGTTACCTATGTCATAATCATCAAAGTGTTGTTACTCGTTAAAGATTCTGTGGCAATAGGTACACTTTTCTTGTACATTTAATATGTTCATTAATAGAATTAAATATACCTTAGATGTTTTATATTTAATGTTTTTGTATTGATGTTTAATTTTATACGTATTTAAAAATAACTGCTGGTTATATGTCGGTATGCCCACTTCTTGTTAAAATTAAGTAGGTAACTTATGATTTTGTAAGTCGCACGTTGTCACATATTATTTTAATTAGTCAGCAGCAAGCAACTAATATCATGGAAATAGAACATTCCACTAATGAATATTTCTGCAACCGTAAATACCTCCCTTAGTAGGTTTTATTAAATTTTAAATAAACGTGACTACTTATAAAAATGTCTTAATCTTAAATAGAAAAAGTTCTTCTAAATAATGTAAATATGTAGACGCATTAATTATTTCACTAAATACCTAAGTAACAAAACACTTAAGAGATGAAAACAGTTGCATATTAAATTTTCGCACACTAAATTAACTCATTTTAGCTAGAATTTTGCAACAAATCATTTGTACGAGCCATGAATATATTAAATATCATGAACATTAAGCAGATTTAGACATATTTACATTTAAAGTAGGCGAGGCTCTAAATAACGTACGTACCTACTTAAAGTACATTTTAGTCTAAATTATTAAGTTAAGATTTATATCTTATGCCTACCTAGTTATTTAATTCGTTTGGTTGCGCGTTTGCTCTCACGATCTCTTCGTTTAATCTAAGATCACAAAACAATGAGATATAGTAAGTAAAACTTTGATGTTTAATTGTAGAAAATACATTATGAAAGAAACTGGAGGAAACTAATTTTACTCATGTTATAATTGCGTTGTGGAAGTTATTTTAATACATAGTAATAGTCTGTAGGTATAAAGGTAAGTATAAGTAATAAAATTAGATGGTGTGGGTTACTAGAGGTACAACTGGTAAATATTGTCACTTTACCATTAACTTATACCTATTAGCAATTTTAGCGCCACCGATTAAAACAAGACATAAAAATTGGATTAAACTTTATAGTTCATCTGTTTATTATTAAAACAAAACTAAACGCTTTATACCTACATATAGAAAACTTCAAGCGGCTTCGATTTAGTATTCCACGCAACGCCTTTTAAGCACTAAAACCCAAGATTGCATGCTACAAAAACTCATCCCAGAGACTCGCCTTATCTTATCTCATATTTAATCCAATATAACGTACCAGTATTTATTACACCGTTCACGACGTTATCCCACTTATTTTTGCATGATCGAGTTACAATAATACTTCAGTGCCCATTTTGGACGATTTATATCATAGAAAACGTAATTTCCCCAAAAAAGATGCCGCTAGGAAACGGCGGTCGGGATTCGGGATGGAAAAGAATATCTCATTATGGCTTTAATAAAAATGTTAATAAGGTACCCAGTCGATTAATTTTAAGCTTAAGATCCAATAGCACGCCAGCCGCGCACGATTTTGCCGAAATTAAATCATTATACACATCTGTGTTTTGTACACTCTTTTCACCGTAAAGCCCAGTACTCATTAGTGAAAAATCCGCCAAGACTTAAATTTAATCTTCGATAAGCTGAATTAATACATTTTGCGTAAATCCTGCGATAGACATCTCTCTTGGTAACATTAAATTTATCCGCATATCCCGAAGCAATTAAAATTAATTGGTCAATACGGAATTCTCGTGCATGAAAAATCGCAAAATCGATGTGTTATGCCAACTTCACCAGTGTTTCGATGACTTTAGCGTTACTGGTTTTGTAAGAAGCCGTCAGAGACTGCTACCGAGCTTCATAAAACGCTTGATTTCTAGTTATGAGCCTCTCACGTAAGGTATATATCTAGGTATTAATATTAGCTTTTAATTATCCAACAGGCTTTCGTTAATAGGTATACCGTTTATATTACCATAAATATCATAATTTTCATGAAATGTAATCATATATTTAGTTAAGAATGTATGTAACGTTATTCGATCGAATTCAATTAATTAATTTTAGTTAAAACACTTTGAAACGGAAACGAAACTGATGCATATGCATTTTGTTAATTTACCTATTGCAACACGGCTTATTAAATACTGAATAACGTATTGGTCGATGTAAAATGGTAACTGTTGCTGCAGTGAGTAATCTTCGTTAACGACTTGTCGGGTTGATCCCTAGGTAAGTGGTTGAAAGAGTAATTCGGGCGAGGGCTGATTGAACTCGCGGTCGCCGGCCATGATCGGCCGATTGGCTACACGTGTCGGCGCGGCTTAGGCCCCCATATTTATTACACCCCAACATTTTTCCGCCTCTGAAGTTTTCTTAAAAATATTTATCCAATATACACAATCAGTGCCGCCTCATCATTTATGAAAAATCGTTTCTCTCCCGAAAGTCCTCTATAAAAAGCTCATTCCAAATTAAAATAAAGGTCTAGCGTAACTAAAGTAAAGAATCCCATATTTTCTTCAGATCCCGCAATGCGAAATGGGCTTTACTGCGACGAAAAAGGGAAAGATCTCGCTTGTAGTCTTCGGTATTTACGACCTGTTTAAAAAGACGAGCTGTCAAAATAACTGGTTGTTTTTCAAGATCCATTTGTACGGTGAGCTATAAGTACTGAATTATAGAATGTTAAAAGAATAACAACAAAACATGTCGATATTTCGGTCGTGTTAGATAAAGCGTTAATAGGAGCATTAAGCTCGCGGGCAGGCGGTCGGGTGCGGGACGGCTTCTATTTTCGTTTTGGTAAATGAAAGACCTTAATAGATTTCATAACAATTATTTTCTCGATTAACAGTCGTAAACTGTTATTTTTATGTTTAATTTAAAGGTCGATCGAACAGCCGTTAATAAACGTAATTTCTTAGCTTTGCGATAAAGTTCACGGTCGTCATCGATGAATAAAAATAAATTTATTTAAATTAAAGTGACATCCGCATTTTACTTTACAATTAGGTAGCTATCTACGCCAGGTATTACAATCGCGTAGAGCCGGGATTAACCTCGCGGCTACGCTTTTGGAAGCCCTCTGAGAAAATTCTCTGAATACGTGGTAGTAGAGGCAACTATACCTTCGTCGTAAAGTAACAAGCTACCACATATGAGTTTGTATAGCACTGTAGGTACGTTTGTATAGGTGGCGGCAAGTAATCGGAGGGTTAGCCCAGCCCAGTCGCACCTCTATCGGACGAGTCCATTAACATGAAGCGTTATTGGGGCCGTATCTCGAACCCCGGACATTTGTACAGCGCCAATAGCCCCGACGTTCCATTAAAAGGAAACATAAAAATACATTATTATGTGTTAATAATTTCGAAAGAAAGGACGCCTGCTCAGTTTCCCATCGATGACAAATTAAAAATTCATATTTATTACCACTTATTCATCTTTTGAATTCGTTATGAACGGTTAAGCCTTCGAAATACGAAAAATAATTGAGTTTCGCCGTATCGAGCGTGAAAGCTCGGCACCTCGAGTAGCTTAATTTTTTGTTCTCGTGCCTGACCTCACTGTTAAGTGTTTGCGCAATTTGCGATTTCCGAAGAACCTTGTTTCGAAAAACGACTTTCTTAATCTACCCAAATATTAACTCGAAGGTATCTTCTTTATTATCGAGGCATTCTTAATTTTTTGTAATGTAAACAGTTAGCATGTATGAGGGTCGTTAAGGCTTTAAAATCATATCTCGGGAGGTAAATAAGAGAATATCAACAGTATAAGTTAGCTATTTTATAGTCGGTGCATGTGTGTCAGCCGAGCGGTGTCAACTTGAATAAAACGTAGGTATTTAAAAGCTTTTTGTGAAGAGCCGAGGTAAACGCACTCGGAGTGATGCAGAGGTCTTGTAACGGCTAAGTAGGAGGCGGAGCGGTGATCATTCCCAGATATCTCGTAAAATTAGGAACTAACGACAGCTTGCTTAGTATCAAACCACTTTAAGCCAAGAATACAATGCTTTGAATGATAAGTATACATCTGAAAATTAACAATCGCATACTTTAGGTATATTTGATTGTAAGTAGGTAGGATGAAGTATCTTCTTCGAATATGTTATTAAAATTGTATGTCTAATAGTTTCCTATCCCTCGGTATATTTCAGAAGGTACCTACGTTTCGATTTTGGTCGATTAATAATCACTCACTTTTCTACAAAGAAGTGGAGAAGTTTTTGAAAGTTTGTATAAACACTTTAAAAAATCATTTCACTATGTAAGTAAACTATATCATCTACTTATTACTTTATATAATACTACTACTACTACTAGTTTATATAATACCTCATGGTATTATATAAACTACCGAAATGTAAAATAAATAATTTTAATTATTATTTTGACGACACGTTTAGCATAGTGGGTAGTGGGTTGGGAGTGACACCGCCTACGAAGCTAGAGGTCCCGGGTTCAAATCCTGGCATGGGTAAATATTTGTGTGATGTGCACGAGTATTTGTTCCTGAGGCTTGGATGTTTTCTATCTATTTATAATTATATATTTACCTATACATATAAGTATGTATCGCATACTGTACCCGTAATACAAACATTGCTTAGTTTGGGACTAGGTCGATTTGTGTGAGATTGTCCCCACAATATTTATTTACTTATTTAACCGGTTAAAGGTTATCGCACACATAACGGCTCGGCACCGGAACGGCATCGGCAGCGGCCCGTCTCGAGCCGCTCAGTATTCTCTGTAAGTGCGAGATTCGACAGATGGGTATTTTCATATAAAACTGTATCTTTAACTAATAGTTAGTGGTCGTCACAAAACAGATGAACAATCAACTAATCAAGCAAACAATCAATCAAATAATTTATTGTGTACTACAAGTAGTTTATACGTGTTTTAGAATAGGTACAAATTCTTTGTAATATAACTTGCGACGTACAAGAGTTAATTATATCAAACGGTTAACGTCAAGCGTTAAATATATTTTCAACTATCAATCAATCATTTATTGTGTATATAACAGGTAGTTATACAATAAGTAAAGTTTCCCTGTTATTTGTCTTACGACGTACAATGAGGCAATTAATTATATCAAACGACATATTATGTTTCGTCACAAATTTGACATATTACGCGTTATTGAAATATAACAAACCGTAACCGTAACCGTAGGTACATTACTGTCCTTTTAAGCCTATAATCAAGTGTAAGGAAACTTAGCGGTTCGAACCTAGAGATTAAAATTTAATTAAACCTGCATTGCATGCAAACCGTCAAAATATTCAAAAGCACACACATTTTTTTCTCAATTCAAAGAGGCCTCAGGAGCTCTTTTACAGGATTACTACCAGCGCTTCGAAAAATATGACCTCTGGTGCGAAGACATGAAGCAAAAAACTTACCAGTAGGTTTTATCTTATCAATCTGCCTGTCTTTTTAAAGAAACATTAAGCATAACAACGTTATCAAGTGACATAATAACATGACGATTCATAGCCATCTAGCATTTGAGCTGCATAAGAGTCTATACAGCCATTACACCTGTCCCCAGTTTGAGCGCTATATAAGTTCTTATAAAGTTTATCTAGTGTGCTACTTAGGTAGTAATATATAAATGAAAAATGCAAGTGACTGGCCGCAGTTTTTGTTTTTACCGATGTTCATTCAAAATAAATCAAAAGTGGTAACTGGTAATGTAAGCAGAACGTTGCAAAAAAACGTAACGTAAAAAGGTAAGATAAATTAGGGTCCGCGAATCGATATCTACTCGTACTTCCTAACCCTCCCAACGCGACGTGTTTGCTCGGCAATGAACCTCCTACTTTACTGCAGCCGCCGCCAGTAACTTAGGACAACGAGCGCTGCCTCTTGTTAATGAGACAGCATCGTTTGCTGTCAAACGTTACTTGGTACGTGCAGAGAAAAATGTTGGCTTCCAAGTACATTTAGTTACTTTTGGTACGGTTTTCAGTTTGATTAAAAGTGAAGGCTGATAGGGGATTTAATTGACTGCTTTTCAAATTGAAGTAATGAAACATTCCTCAAGTACTATCACAGTTTTCAACTTTACAACAAGGAAATCATAGCTATCTATTACCTACTACATAATTTTAAATATTGTTAGGCTGGGACTTGAATAATAATAGTGTAATGTAGTGTAGGCAACCTAGTGCAAGGCTTTCTTATCAAGATGGTAGTTAAATTATGCACTAATGTTATTTTTGTTAAAAGCAAACCTCTATGGATAAGTGAAAATGCCTATAGGTAGATTTCTGTAGCTAAATAGTATTTAAATATAATACATAAATACGAATATCTTAAGTAACTTAAGGAAGGACTTAGATCACAGCGGGCTTCGACAGTAAATTTCTGAGCAAACACATTGTGGAAACCCTGCAGTGGCGTTTTGATTATTCGACCTACGCACTTTACTCACTAAAATCAAAGGAACAATTTTTTTAAAGGCAGTATTGGCCCAAAAGTAACACGACATGGAAACATATCGCCCATCAATAAAGGAAAGGAAAAGTATAAAAATCCAGTTAAACTGCCTTCTGCACTACATTTATTGCTTGCTGCTTTTAAGTGACGCTGGCATAAAATCAGTGAGTTGTATTTTCTTATCACAGCAAAAAAAATTAAGAAACCGCGTAAAAGATGTTTCTTAAGTTGTCACCACGAGCCTTGCAAATTATATACTTTAACGCTACGAAATATTATCAGTGCTTCGTTTTTCATAAAGTCAATTGTGTCCTTCATTTTTGAACCCCTTAGACACAACAATAGCCAGTGATAAAGTACAAGACAATTTACCACGAAGGTCTGTTGCTACTAAATCAATTAAACTGCGAGTGTCATTTACTCCTGTTATCGCCAACACACACATTTCGAATTCATTCCGACACATTTAGAATTAATTTATGCTAGAGATACGCCCTGGCAAGTGCCCGCTATAGTCTAAATCAATGAGTTGAACTGGCCTGTGTGATTACACATATGATTTACATTTGATTTATTTATTGTAAATAAATTTTAGAGTTATTGCGCGCTTTTGCTGTTTCGCAACGCAACACATCCAACTCAATTCCTATGATTTAGAGTGCGGGGAAATGGGTCAATTATTAATATGAATAACTTTAATTCTCCTTTATAATGTGTTACTTTATGCAATGTCGACAAAAATTATGTCTAATAGGTACCTACCATCCTCATGACTTTAGTTAACTACAGTAGTGTTGGTTATATATGATTTGATAATAGATATTTAACTAAACAGATTACCTATATAAGGAGTGTCTTTTTAAAAAGGGTATAATATAAACGCTATGGTTTTCATAGAGAATAAGCCGTTTTGAAAATACATTCCTCATATGTAAATATTATGATTTGGTAGTTGAATAGATCCTTTGCCTTTAAATACTTAAACAAGTTTTTCGAGCAGTTGTGTAACATTTCCTATACCTAATAAAAAACCTTATCAAGTTATCACATAAACGAAATATTCTCAAAATTAAGACATTTCAAGCATGATATACGAGCAATCACCTGCTAAAACCGCGAACCATCACATCTACATGTGTTAAAGCATTTTTAGTGATACTACGGAGAATGCATAGAAAAAATACGTTCTTGTTATAGGAAAGGAGAGAGGGCACAGCCTCGCGCGGCGTCTGCGTACATATTTTATTGACCTCGTGCACTATACATGAGGCAGAGAGCATGAGATGGATCCGGAAATATCAAGTAAGCAATGGAAAATTTCTGTTCAAAACTGAAGTGTGAAGGTATGAAAAAGATAAGATGAAAGTTCGTCGTGCTAGTATTTTATGCCGTACTAAACATGTTTTACGTGTAAAGGTATAGCAATAGGTATTACTAGGGACCGGATTTGAAGTAGCGATCTCAATATTAATATGGATATGACTAGTGCAATTTGTTATCAATATGTCATGTTGGTTATATAAGTTCTTAATTTTTACTGTGCATTGTGCAGAAGAAATATTAAAGAAGAAGAACTTAAAAAAATAAACTGTTTCAAAAATTAACAAACGATGTTTTTATTAATTATCACCATAATTTTTGCCCAATATTTACAAAAGCTTCCAAAAAGGTTTTTACTTTTTTGGTCCGATTAGCTACATTATTTTTGTGTGTAGAAAAAATAATAAATTATACCAGTCATATCCATATTAATATTGAGATCGCTACTTCAAATCCGGTCTCTAGGTATTACATTTGATGGTTTGTGTTGAAATAAGTACTACCTTCACTTTTCAATTGCTATTCAAAACACTCAATAAGAGATTATTATAAGTACAACATAAATTAATATGTCTACAATTTATTTTATGACAGTATTGTCATAATGGGATCTTGGTATCAATTTGATGGCTCAAAGTATGAATATGTTGTAGCCAAGTCATTCGAAATGACACACATGCTACAATGTAGCGTCACAAATAATAAAGGTCTTGTTATGTCATAACAAGACCTTATTTTAAAACCAATATCTTCAAACGCGTCTATTGCTCTTTTCCCCACTGCGGCGTACCTACTTCAGTACTTTACGGGCGTATCAGTCGGTGCGGTATTCCCAAACTGCACTTCAGTGTTCCCGACCGGCACATTCAATATACATATGTGTACTATCGTGTATACCACGCAGGGCTCATTCGGAACACGTAACGCGCCTATGTTATACGCGAATGTCTTATACGTTACGTACGTTTGTTTCGTTGTGTGTAATTTTGCGATTTTATATCTTTGCAGGTTGGATTTCGATGAGAAAGCGGCGGCTGAGACCCAGATGGGAGTGAAAAGCGATTCGGCGTGACGGGACCCTGCGGCAGTGAAAAAAATTCGAACAGCGTCGGGTCGAGAGCATGAAAAAATCATAGCTTACAATCAAGAACTTGTTATGTAACGCTATGTGTTAGGATTGGAACGGATCCTAGAAAATGCCTGTGATACGAAATATTTATACTTACTTTTGACCACAGGTTTCGTAAAAGTGAAGCTACGAGTAACTCAAGTAACTGCAGACTACACAGGTCGATTTTATTGGGCGGCAGATTTTACTGATCAGTTTCAAACTGACATTCATGCCTTACTAAACCGTCAATTAAACAGTATGTGTTATAATACTTATTCAAATAAATGGTTTTATTCTATTACCTACATGCATTCATAAATATGTCACAATATGTTTTTAGGTGAGACGTAAAATGTAATAATAAAACTCATTTTTAAATAAGATTCAAATCATTATTAAATTAGTATTGCGATATTAATAAATGTTGTTCAACTTTCATTATCAAATTGTCTGTGTTTGGATAGGTAGACAGATATAAACAGTTAACGAGAAGTAATTGCATCGAAATTAAAGTCAACCCTACCAGATTAACTGTTTAAAAACAACCAATCAAGATTTTCAATTATGTGTAACTTTGTAGATGTTATCATAGAGAAGTTGCCGCTTCGGCGACTGAGGGAGCGTATTTTCTCTGATTCTATGTGAAACCGTAACTTGTTTAGACAGGCACCTACGATTCCACCAATTTATTGGATTGATCCCGATATTTCCCGTCCAGCGTCCGCGTGGGATAACGTTTAATATGTATTTAAAATCATGTCAAATGCCCACGTAAAATCTGATTAAAATAGATGCATCTTTCATTAAAATTAGATTTCATTCATTTTGTAAAAATAGCGGAGTATTCGGCGTAATGAAATCGAATATAATAAAAAATACGAATAACTAAACGAATTCTTTGGCTCACGTTTTGTTGGATCAGAAGTTATAAAACGACGTTCGTTAGTTATATCATGAAGGAACTCTTATTTGATTGATACCGTAAACTTACATTATTTACTAATCCAGGGGTTAATAATCTTTTTCAGCCCGTGGCGCTCTTACAAGTTTAGTACTTCGTCTTGGCGCCCTACCCTAGTTCGCTCAAAACAAAATAGGTATTGTTGCTTTATAGGTACCCGCGAATATTTGTGGTTTTAGATAATTATAGAGGATCGACTCACGGCGCCACTCTTTACTTTCTACGGTGCACCAGGGCGCCGCGGCGCACATTTTGGGAACCCCTGTACTAGTCGATGGTTTCAGACAAGCACTTTGTGAAGTAGAACATATTTAAGAATAGAATAAGAAACATTTATTGCCACACTGAACACAGAACAGTTACCTACAGAAGTTACACAATATAGAATAACAATGAGAAACATATACAGACAATTTTATGATAAAATATCTAATAACTAATAATGATTCCGTGTAACAAAAGGAACGGATTCAGCGTATATGCTGTGCTGTGACAGCCTTGCTATTTATATGACTGTTACCACCAATTAAACCAAATATTGTTAATAAACCGTCTCAATATTTATATTATATAATATAAGTACCTGACATAAAATGTAACACTTCATACTTATGTATAACTTTAGATATGAGGGAAATAAACATAATTTCAATTTTCGTTTTATTGTGTAGGAAGTACTCCTAACCTACTTAAGTCGGCGCCTGTGACCTCAAATGCCGTGACAAATAACAGAGACATGCATGTGAGATCAATTCCCACAAAATATTAAAGTGGTTTTATCTATTTCATATCTGTTTATTTACTCTTAAATTGGAATAAGTTGATGCTTCTTTTATTCATAATATGCAAGTATCTACGTAGAATCATTATCCCACTAATACCTATTATAAATGTGAAAGTTCAGTTCATCAAGCTAAAATTTGGCATGTAAGTAGACCAAGTCCTGGATTGAAACAAAGGATAGGTACTTTATATCCCGGTAAAGAATTCCTATGGGACAATAACGGGAACAACGCGGGCAAAGCCGCGGGAAAATGCTTGTACCTAATATTATAAATACAAAAGTTTGTGAAGATGTTTGGATGTTTAGATATTTGGATGTTTAGATGTTTGGATATTTGGACGTTTTGTTACTACCTAAATATCAGGGTAACGACTAGATGGAATGAGCTGAAATTTGGCATACAAGTAGACCAAGTCTTGGATTGAAACATAGAATACTTTATATCTCGGTAACTAGTTCCCTTGGGCCAGTAACAGGAACAACGCGGGCGAAGCCGTGGGTAAATGCTTGTCAACTAATATTTTATCTTTGAGAACAGTGTAATACCTATAGATCTAACTCTATTATGTAATCATCATAGCGATTTTTTGTTACTTTTAACCAAGATTTGGCAGCTCACCTCATGAGGTCATGTTCAAAATCATGAACACCAACAATAGTTAATTTAGGCGCATACCTATCAGACGTCCAGTTCCGGAAAAGTTGCCCACGTAAACCTATAACCTACAGTTAAGTAATTCTATTGGTTCCATAGGTACACCTATGCATAGCGGCTGATTTATTAAGGGTAGTAATTCTTTTTATTCTTAGCAGTTAAATTGTTTGTCTTACGTATATTGAATAGATATAAATACAACAGGTATACCTATCTTTTAGAAGTACTCATGAATATGTAAACACTTCATTGTACAAAATAAGACAAAGTACCTACAGTACAGGGTTGTAAAATAAAGGTAAATATACAAAGGCGAACTTATCCCTTTAAGCGATCTCTTCCAGGTAATCTTACTTACCAAGCATTTATCAAGAGTCTGTACCTACATACGCGCATATCAGAGGTCAAGTTGCAGAAAACTATAGCCCGGGTAAACCTGGGCATTTCTCCAGAAAAATGTCTGCGACTCATTCATCTGTCTCCATACATTTAGTATGAAAAAGGGCCAGATGAATGAGGTGACCGCAGACATATTTCTGGAGAAATGCCCACCTATACCTAAGTCTGTACGTAGGTACCTATCCATATATAACTTGCCTCCAGGCAGGTAACCTATACCTATAAGAAATATTCAAAACTCGCCAAAATCAGAGTTTAAATCGTTCGCTTTACGATTATTGCGTACTTCGATGGTAGGTATCTTTTGAATACAAATTTGCGATCGGAGCACTCACGCGAAGTCGATTACCGCTGCGTATACTAAAGTAGACCTATTGCAAGCTACATAAGACATACAATTCCTTGATAGGTCACGAGTACACTATGACATAGGTAAAACGTTAAGTTTACAAGATTAGTGAAAGCAATATTTTGAGGGAAAATCGTCAATTTGCGTGGAAATCGTAACAAAACGAGAACGTAAAGGCTTTTGATATGTGGCTGCGGTGCGCTGTAAATTAAGAGTTGGTGATGCCTAGTAGGTAAACTTTTTTTTAATAATTTTAGCGCTTGTTATGTGTTATGAACTAGCTGGTTAAGTAGGTATGCCTATCTACACTGTTTATAAATACACGATCTTTAATGATATTTTATTTATTTGTATTGCGATACGAGGAGTTGTGCCGTGGTCATCGTCATCTTACAAAGTCATAATTGTATGAATTGTACGTAAGTGGTTATTCACTTATAATCAATAATGCATTTATAATCTGCCCATATCCTTCGTTATTTCGCCAGGCAACCGGGCTTGAACAATAGTCAGATAAAATCTAATTAACAGTTCAGTATAGCTATACTTAGTCCAAATACATACAATCATATAAACCACGTTACTATGATAATGTATAGTCGGATAAAACAACATTAGACTGATAGGAATAGCATCGTAACAATTAAATTCATCATTAAAGCGATAACCATTCAATTGAAACGTTAGATAATGACTTAGGCATCACTACTGAATGCAGAATCGTTTTTATGGCCGATTGACTTACAGATGTTTATGGATTTCGAATTAAGGTTCCCTGGAATTCTATTGTAGAGAAAAATAATAGTAGTGCTAAAAATAATAGTAACACAAACACAATCGAATGGGTTGTATAAATCCTCATCATTGTCCATCAAGGTACGTCACCGGCATACCTTAAATAGGCAGGAGTGGCTCACTTCGCGATTTCGCCTCGTGGGCTTGAGGCCCCTGCAAGGGGGCCTTAGCCAGCAATCAAAAAGAGCACGCGTTATGCGATAGAGAAGGTCGCATCCGGTGCGTTCCGTGTACGTAGACTAGGTACCTATTACCTATTCTCTACCTTAGGTCCTACCTACATGACTAGCAAGGCTGGTACCTGCAGGAGGAGGCCCGTAGATATGTAATTACTAGAGACCGGATTTGAAGTAGCGACCTCAATATTAATATGGATACTTACGACTAGTGCAATTTGTTAAATACTTGTCACGTTGGTTATATAAGGTCTTAATTTTTACTGTGCATTGTGAAGAAGAAATATAGAAGAAGAACTTAAAAAAATAAACTATTTAAAAATTTACAAACTATGTTTTTAGGGTTCCGTACCAAAATGGTAAAAAAGGAACCCTTATGGTGCGACTCTGTCTGTCTGTCTGTCTGTCTGTCTGTCTGTCTGTCTGTCTGTCTGTCTGTCTGTCCGTCTGTCACAGCAAGATATCTCAGGATCTACTGATGCTATCGACTCGAAATTTGGAATAGTGTTAAAAACCGCTAACTTGAGCCTATGGAACAGAAAAAAAATCCTATACCTTTTTTACTTTTTTTTTAAAGGGGACCGAAATGGGATGTCTAAAATCAAAAGTTGAGCTAATATATCGAGTGGGATATCAAATGAAAGGGCTTAATATGAAGATTTCAAAACTATTTTTATTTTTTTTATTAGACGTGTAGTTTTTGATTTAAGACCAAAAACGTTTAAAAAAATACCATTCCCCCCCTATTATCTCCGAAGTTACTGAACAGAAAAATCTGTAATAATTACCGATTATTAATATTATCCTAAATATTACAGGAAAAATAAAACGGTTTTCCTAACTTGCAGCGTTTTTTAGAAATTCGCAAAAATCGTAAGACAACCTTATTTGCTCCTACTAAACTAACCGCGGCATATGTCGATGTATGGGGACAACAATTTTACAAGAGCAAAGTTAAGTTTGTCCCACCATACAATTTTCTTGAATTATTCTACTGACGATTTTGTACGGAACCCTCGGTGCGCGAGTCCGACTCGCACTTGACCGGTTTTATTTTTTTATTACCACCATAATTTTAGCCCAATATTTACAAAAGCTTCCAAAAAGGTTTTTACTTTTTTATTCCGATAAGTTTCATAATAATAAAAAATGTTGAGTTGACAATTTATTTATTTTTACTTTACACTTTCAAGGTTGACTCTCCGTTAAATATTGGCTATATTTAACGGAGAGTCAACCTTGAAAGTGTAAAGTGTGAGTGTTAGGTATAATAAGGAAATACAAATAATAAATCTAAAGTTCATACTTCATTATTTAGCTACGATATCGGTATCGGTATCGGCATCGCCGATTATTTTTACAATTATCGGTATCGGTATCGTATCGGCTAAATTATGTATCGTTACATCCCTAGTTTTAATAGGTAAATGAATAAAAACCTAGCAATCGCATGCACTTCAAGAATATACAGTAACATACTGCTGAAAATAACTTTTATGCAGTAAACCCCTCAAGGTTATTTATCCATAAGTACATATATTTATATTATTTGATAAAATTATGTGATCTAGGTGCTCATTCGTTTTCTAATGCAATGTGTGGTAATTATGTGTTTTTCAGACAAACAAATTAATAAAGTTTTCAAACTTGTGTGGCATGATACCTTTGGGTGTGGTGTTCAAAACTCACAACTCTCCCCTCCCCTCCACCTGACGCAACACCCCCCCTCGCAGTGAAATGTGTCCCTTTTATCGGTTTTATCACATTTTCTCGAAAACTATAATGGATACAAAAAAAGTGTCAAAAGTAAAAATGATCCTCATTAAATTGTAAACAAAATTTGTCCTATATCTTATTTTGATAGGCTGGACGGTTTTCAAGCTGTAGGTAGTTAAAAAACTAAAATGAAATTGTTCATCAGATTAACGACAATATAGTCATTATTTATTGGAATGAAGTAAATAAAAAGCTGTAGGTGGAATCATTAGGGGTGCACTAAGAAAGGATTTTTCAAAATTTACCCCCTAAGGGGTTCAAATAGGGGTTCAAAGTTTGTATGGAGAGTCTACGATTTTAGAAGTAAAGAGGTTTGAAACCTCATGTTTAGACTTTTTATTAGATTACAAGAAAAGTAATTTCACCGTTTTTCGAAATTCATCCTCTAAAGGGTTTAAATGTGGGTTGAAAGTTTAGATATCAACGCACCACCCAAACCGCTGGTCCTAGGAATTCCAAATTTAGCACGTAGGTTCCTTATAAGGTCTAGGGGTGCACTAAGAAAGGATTTTTCAAAATTCATCCCCTAAGGGGTTTAAATGGGGGTTGAAAATTTGTATATGTAGTTTGTAGAGTTTCTTTGGGACAATCCTTTCTTAGTGCACCCCTAGACCTTATAAGGAACCTACGTGCTAAATTTGGAATTCCTAGGACCAGCGGTTTGGGCGGTACGTTGATATACAAACTTTCAACCCCCATTTAAACCCC
Organism: Eudemis profundana; assembly: GCA_947034925.1. Classification (NCBI taxonomy): domain Eukaryota; kingdom Metazoa; phylum Arthropoda; class Insecta; order Lepidoptera; family Tortricidae; genus Eudemis; species Eudemis profundana. The sequence goes on from OX344797.1 coordinate 10,012,196, forward strand.
TTAGGGGATGAATTTTGAAAAATCCTTTCTTAGTGCACTCCTAGACCTTATAAGGAACCTACGTGCTAAATTTGGAATTCCTAGGACTAGCGCTTTGGGCTGTGCGTTGATAAACAAACTTTCAACCCCCATTTAAACCCCTTAGGGGATTAATTTCGAAAAACGGTGAAATTACTTTTCTTGTAATCTAATAAAGAGTCTAAACATGAAGTTTAAAATCTCTTACTTCTAAAATCGTAGACTCTCCATACAAACTTTGAACCCCTATTTGACCCCTTAGGGGGTAAATTTTGAAAAATCCTTTCTTAGTGCACCCCTAATGATTCCACCTACAGCTTTTTATTTACTTCATTCCAATAAATAATGACTATATTGTCGTTAATCTGATGAAAAATTTCATTTTAGTTTTTTAACTACCTACAGCTTGAAAACCGTCCAGCCTATCAAAATAAGAAATAGGACAAATTTTGTTTACAATTTAATGAGGATCATTTTTACTTTTGACACTTTTTTTGTATCCATTATAGTTTTCGAGAAAATGTGACAAAACCGATAAAAGGGACACATTTCACTGCGAGGGGGGGTGTTGCGTCAGGTGGAGGGGAGGGGAGAGTTGTGAGTTTTGAACACCACACCCAAAGGTATCATGCCACACAAGTTTGAAAACTTTATTAATTTGTTTGTCTTTCCCATACATTGATTACATAGAATTAGAAACAATTCCAATAAGAATGCGAATTAAATAAATATATAATACCTGTTCGTATCTGTAGTTAAGAAATGGACTTCACCCATTTTGTTCGCAAGATTAACTTGGAATTTGGTGATGGATTCTATGAATATATATATATTATGCAAATATGTATCTAACTTATTAAATCCTAAGCTAATTAATTACATCAATCAATTTGTAATGAGAGCAGTTACGTACTTAGGTATGAGATAAAGTACGCTCTTTAAAAGTATTCTTATTTGAAACTACTTACTAGAAACGGCTTCGTCCACATTACCTATTCACATTTATTATCTCAAGGATACCTAGTTACTCCTTACCAGGCAACTTGGTCTTGGTTAGAACTTGGTCTAGGTATATACCTACTAATTTATGTTAAATGTCTTCTCTATTCATTCAATTATTTCAGCGTTATTTAATACTTACCTAACAAACATTTTCACAAACTTCCACAATTATAATAAGTATTAGTAGGCGAGGATTGGATTAGGTTAACGAACTCTTTTCCTGATTACTACGGACGATTATTACGGACTGTACGGTACGATTTGCCATAGAAACTATCATTATTATTTAATTCACAGAAACATGGACGGAACCCGCCTAAATCCAGCATTTCCATCAAAGCACTAGCCTGTTAGCCATTTTTATTGCCTGTCACGTAGTTTTATAATTTCACAAATAGCCGAGTTAAGTCTGACGGCGGTAGCACACGCGACGTCTATTTATTTATGGTTAACCTAACTTATCAGCTGTCAAATATACCGTCTGCGGCTATATAGTTAAAATGGAACTTTGCTTTGACGTACAAAACGGAGTGTTTTTGTTTTAATTGTAATTATTTTATTGGTGTTATTGAACTTTTAGGATTTTTCAATTTGATTAAGTGAACAACTGACAGACAGGTATCTAGGTACCTATACCTAATTTCGTTTCAAATTTGGAAACCATTAGTTATACCAGTTTAGTGTGTTACCTATCATAAGTAGGTACATTATACGTAAAATGTAAGTGAACGTGTCTTTAAGTAAGCTTTCTCAGAGAATTGTCTTGGGATTGAAGGCAAAAATTTCCTGTGCAATAAAAAAATATAAATATCTATTTCCTACACTTAGGAACTTAACTGAGTGTTATGAGCTAAGAGGTTATGTAATAGGTCCTTACTGATACATATTTGGCAAAAAAAACAAAAGGCCAAAGTAAAATGCTTTTACTCAGATTTGTTAACTCAATACAAACATTAACTTTTAAGAAACTGTCTCTTTTGCCTTATTGGACTGGTGAATTTTGGTGATTTTCTAATCAGAAAATTATATTTATTTTGTAGTTAGAATTTACATTGATAGTACCTTTTTGCCTTTAATTTACCTGTATTACAGGAAGTTAGAATTTACATTGATAGTACCTTTTTGCCTTTAATTTACCCGTACAGGAAGTTAATAAGATTTTTCCAAAACAGATTATTATTAATTAATTAAAACAGCCAAAGTACCTATTAAAAAAAATCGCATCGATTACGAAACAGCTGACACTTTATTCTCCTTAAATCAGCACTTGCCTAACGCCATCTAGCGTACAGCGGCCGGACTACGTGCAAGACAACGCCATCTATACGCAGATTTCTACAACAGATACCAACCTCACCACTACATGCACATTATTATCTGCACTGCTCACACTTGAAGTAATAAGGGAGATAAGCGAATAGAGTTCTAAATTAGAATTTTGGTACCTCCGCGGCGTTGATTGGTCAATACGCATGGGGGCAAACAAGTTTTAGTTTATTAGACCAATGAGGATGCGAAGGCGTGTGCAAAATAAGCGGCCATGCTATTTTAGGCGGAGCTTGGCTCTAGATCCTCCTTTATATTCCAGACGTATGCTGCAGTCATTTGAGTTATGCCCTATGGCGCTGAGCTACGTGTTTCTTTAAAGAAATGTTGGGTCGGTTTGTTTTGGTGAAAGACATGAGCCGAGGCTTAGGTTATTTTTAATGAAATAATTTATAACGCGAAGGAGAGATATATTTTGTTTGGACAGATAAGATCCATAGTAATCTATTGCTTAGAATTTATTAGTAAAAATAACATTAAATTTGTGGGCGGGAAATAAAAGCGCTTACTCTTAGAAATATTTTTTACAGAGCTTTCATTACCTAGGTAGAGAAATAGGATTTTTTTTACTCCTGTATACGGGAGTACCTACACAGGAATAAAAAAAATCATAGATTGAATAAGTGAGATAATAAATAACCTTGTAGATTTTTTGTACGTCATAAAAAAAAGGCAGTGATATATAGGTTAGGTACCTACCTACTGTTCTTTCTAAAGTTCAATACATTCTTGTCCGACGGAAAACGTTTTCTAACGCGCAAATAGCGTATCTAGTACCCTCATAACCTACCTAAATATCATACTTACCTATTCCTAGATACCTAAATACTTAAAGTAGGATGCATCATGTCCATGTCATTTTAGCGTAGGTATGGACCTACGCTAAAATGACTGCTAGGTCATGTTATGAACAGTAAAAATAATTAGGTATCTAGTACCTACCTACCTACTATGTCAAGAAACTACTAAGTTAAGCTTGAACAGCAAGCATAGTTAAACAAAACCTTACCTAAGAATAAAATGGAATAAAAGTGTTCCTTATATAGCAGTTGAATTATACCTACTACCAAAAGACAACAAGATCGTCACCTCGTAAATCCAACGTGAATGAAAGCGTACTAAAATTGGCGCATTAAACCGTTTAACGGATATCAAATGAGCGTTGTCGAAATTTTATTGACCCCAACAGGTGACCGTGTGTTTTATAGACGTGACGAGTGGTTAACGCGCGGGGACCTCTTAGGTTGAGCCTTTATTATAGGGTTTTTCAATGGGCTGTATGAGAGGTACCGTTGACATTTAAAGCTCCTATAGTTTTAATGATCACGCGGTAGTAATTTTAAGCGGAAAATAAAGGTGGTAAGCTCCTGTATCCCATCTAATTTCTAGCGGGCTTTTGATTTTATTATGAGAACAATAACATGGCGATATAAGTAATAGGTAGGTACGTATTCCACACACAGCTCACTTTTACAGACACTACCTACTAGTGTACTTATAAACTAATATTGTACAGTAGTAAATTGTACAGTAGTAAATTGTACAGTACAAAACGTGTGAATTAAATACCTACCTAGTATTTTACTATGGATATCAATAGATAGGTAGGACTACGGACAAGAGCTATTTGACCTACAAAGAGAGATAAGTAAATATTTCTGAAATTGAATCGGTTTCATGGCTAGCCGTTTCCCATCACAAAAATGTCCCAGGACATTTGAGCTGCATCTTATTACATTTCTGCTGAGGGGCCATGGCATCATCCCGGGTCCAATAGAACAAATGGCTTGAATCTTTTCGATGTTACTTCATCTTGGGACAAAGTCTTCTCAAATATGAAAATTATTTTCTTTTAGGTACCTACGTCGGTGGAATTTCGTGCCATGTGTTTTGAATAAGGACAGTGTTAGGTTCATTAGAAAAGTGGGACAGGTTCTTCTTTAGGTCGGTTTTAAAAAATTGGATAAGTTATTTATTATTGTAGCATTAACGACTGCCAAGCCAACGATTCCAAAAAAAATTAAAATAAGTAAGTTGGATGACTCGGGTAACGTTTCGGTGGCGTAGTTGGTAGAGCGCCTGTGTTGGCCCGGATAGCCGTAGGAGATGCAGGTTCGAATCCTGCACGAGACATACCTATAATTTTTATTTTTTTCTCTTCTTATAAAATTTTTATTTAGGTAAGTTGTACGATACAAAATTATCAAACCATTTTTCAACCACTTGCTGCTTTCCGATTCTATTGAAATTTGCATTATGGGTGGTATAGGTATTACGGTACACTTATGTAAGTTCAATACCTAATAATGCAATATTATGGCACTTTCGTGCTGATCTGATGACGAAGCCAGGATGTAGAGACCGAAACTCCCTGATAGGAGTTACTAGGAAAGTTCAATCTGAATTAGTAGGTAGGTAGGTATGTTTTATTATCGATACTTTAGCTATAGGTACGAGTAGGTCACCCTATACCTAGGTGTAGGCACCTACCTTTCTTTTGACATGAGTCACACATAAGACGATTCCTAATTTGCATATTAATGGAACTTATTTACAAGGTCCTGGTGGCTTTTGTCTGGGGACAACACGTAGTAGTGAAAATTGATTTTCATAGATACCTATATGATTAATTTTATACACTAGTATAAACGACCAATGTTTTGTACATAATAACTAATAACAAGGCCTCATCGCATTTTAAAAATTTCAAGATAACATAAATAATAAGTAACTTCAAGCAGTTAGTAATTTGATATAGCGACCCAAAGACCTACATTGTATTATCTTTTCACTCCATTGCTTACAGTGCTGCAGTGCTGTATTCACTACAGTCAACCATGCGTAGTTTTATTTGCATTTTTCAATTGATTTAAAACGGTTGCAAATACTACTAGCGTACAAAGCAGAAAATTGTTTCTTGTCACGCAAAGAGCTTAGTAACCTGTTTCCGTAGAAGTAGATATAGATGAGGCAGTTCTGTGGCATTTACGTAGATACCTATTCGATCAACCACTAGAAACGAACTTTATTGCTACTACCTATATCTATGGAATCGGAAGTAAAAATTAAAACTGAAAGGCTCACTAGTTTCTTAGTGTTCAGATGAATAGGTATTAATATTCCAGGACTCGTAACTAGATAGTTACGAGTCCTGGTGTTTCAATTGTTATCTCTATGTACCTACGTTAACTTTTACGAACGAAACAATTAAGATTATGTTACCTACCTACCTACTGAATGTTGCACCTTGTATTTTATTTGAAGTAACTGCTTTCAAACGGAAATGGTGTGACCTTTAATCACGCAGTTGGCAAATATTCGAAATATTTCTTCAACAACGTTGTAAACGCTCCTAATTAATTTTCTTACCTTACATCCTTATCAGCCTTTATCTCTTTGCATCTGAAACAAATAACACAATACAAAACGTACGTCCACATTCCACGTATCCACTTTACATTTTGTTTAAATGAATATAAACGAGGCTTAACTAATAGGTATTTATGTAAATTTGCAAATGAAAAATTCATAATCAAAGTTCAACGCCAATTAGGAAGACAAACAGTAGTACTTGTGTAATTAGTCAGACAAAAGGCTAACTTTGTATACGCAAGGATTCGGTAGTTCTCAAGTTTAGTTAACACGGTCGTCGACAGTAATTATGTAAGTTTATGCATGTCGTTCCCAGTTGCCACACTCCTCCCGAATTCGCCTACATTGTCGGAGTCGAGTTGCCCAAGGCGTGGACACTTGTCAAATAATTGCACGGCAAACCCCGCCGCGTCATACCGTAAAACCGTCTGCCTCTAGTCTACTCTTACTTTTACGAGCACACCGATACTGATAAATATACCTAACCCCGCCGTATAACATGCACCCGCTATTATTATAAACGATACCGTTTACGATGGTATAATATTTACGTTTTTATTCACTGTTTATGGGCTGTTGTGCAACTTAACAGCGCACTTGAACTTGCGGGGCTAGTGACACCATTTGATGGAGTTTTATTGTTTTGCTCAATGGACGAACGAATTTTACGAGCGCGTCGTAATCTGTGACGTCACGGTTTATAAGTCGGATGCGTACGCTACGATTCTGACTCACGACTCATTTAAATGCGACCGTAACTTTCCATTTCTTAGACGCATACTAAACACCTGCACGCGACCTAGGCTATTACTGGTTTTAACCACTAAATTGGTGAAGCGAATCTATCAATGGAACATCCAAAGTATTTAAATTTAACTACCGCTACGGAACGATGGATAAATTTGCTGACCTAGTAGCTAGCTCGTTATTGTAACAAATTGCACGAAGACCTTTCGTATCACCATCTTTCGAGATAAAGGAGATGAAAGGTTCACAAAGTAGGTACGATCCTTTTCACTGTAGATATCTTGCTCTAATATCATTGCTCCCTGCGGTGTATTTTCATAGATAGAAGGAAGAAAATCGTGCTCGCAAAGCGTTCCTCCATCCGGAAAGTAGATTTGCATTATTTACCTATTCATATTTCTTGGGCAAGGTAACCTTTTCTGGGGAAACAAATAATAGGTCGAATGCATCTGGGTCCGTATTAAGGGACGTCTTTTTATTCGCTTTGAGGTTTGGTAAATATTTTTCTTAGCTATTACGAGTAACCTACGTCTCCCCAGCGAGGGTTGGGGTGTTTTCGTTTTCGAAGGGGTAGGCATGGATCCGATAGAAAATTGGATAAGTAACGTATCTATTATTGACAACGGTACCAAAATACGGAGGTTTCTTCCTTTTCTGTGGTCCAGGTAGCCGCTCGGTCACGTCCGAGGTCAAAAATCTTGTCATAGGGTTTCAGCAGTACAAATTTATTTTTACTAAAGTGGATTAACCAGTTACAAACTTACAAATGTACACCTAACATGAGTTACAAGGTTAAGAGTTTTATAGAAATATATTACCTAGGTAATATATAGTACCTCTAAAAAATTAAGGCCAACTAAGAGAGATTTTCTCTTAGTTGGCGTTAAATTAAATAAAACAAACAGCATACTTAATATTAAACATATTAAAACAGCAAGTTCAATTGTAATTAAAACAATAATCTAGGTTCTGATAATTCTAACAAATATATTCATTGTTTCTATAATTATTTTCTTCTTTGTATGATTCGATCATGTTCAATTAGGTACCTTACATATACGTTTGTTGAAACAAATCAGAACTCGTTAATTTAACTATGATAAACAATCAATGTGATCTTACTTAGTTGGTGCATCTAACGTCTTGTCTTGATAGGCTGGTATGGAATCAAGATGTTTGATTATAGCCACAAGATCTTGTTAGGAGCAACCCAATTTTTTTTAGTGTACAGTAAAAGAATCTGTGTCATACTAATTCTGAATGACCCAATGCTATCTTACCAAATTATATGTATCCTTGATGTTCATCGAAGACATGAAAATGTCGTTCTCTCACAATCAGATGTTTAAACATAGGTACCACTGGCACAAAAATAACTGTAAATTATATAAATTACCTAACATTATATTGCAATCAATTAAGATTCTTATTTTTAATATTTGCATCTATCAGAACAAAAAACAGTATTTATTTCATCAATAAAAAATTACATAAAATAATGTAACACATCCAAGCAGGTATAACGTCATGCTGTGCAAATACTTATAGGTATAAAATGCTTCCACAGAGTTAAAACACTCGGAATACACCAACCGATCTTGGAGGAGTTCTGCAAAAGATTTGCATTAAAATCTGGCAATTAGCTTGACTGGCTCTTTGGGAGAATCGAGTAGCGATAAACAAATAATAAATCGACGATAACTTGCGCTTTAATAGCCGTCACTAAAGGAGGTGGATCTTTCAAACCATTATGGCCGAATTTCGGAAATGAAAAATGCCTGTTGATTTTAAAATTCTGCAGTGTAGGTAATCAATTTCGTTTTATACCTATTCGTATTATGCAAGACTTCGAAATATTTTACGAATTAAATTTAAAACTGGTAAATAAAAACAGGTTTTCTATCGCGTTTTAATTAACAGTAACCTGCTATTGAATGAAGACTGATGTATCGTGTCATACCTATAGGTATCTACTACGAGAAATTTATTTTTCCAAACACCCACTCTGTGTTTCATCACAAATATGATAAGCCGGTATAATGGATAGAACTTATAATTAGATAGGAAAATCCTTAGAAACATTAAGCAAGCTAAAAATAATTAAAAAGAAATAATCTTCTTCAGGTACGACATCACTTAGGTAGGTTGGTACCTACCTATATGCAATAAATAACGAATGCATATTACCTAAAGTACGATCCTAAATTGGATTTCCATAAATGACAGAATCAGTAAAAATGTTTTGCAAATAATGTTACCAATATAATGAGTGCGAGGTATTAATATTTGACACCATGTCCTCATTGGACATTATCCAAATTAATATAATAAAACCACTCAAATTATGTGACAAGCGTGCACCTTTTCAGATATTTGGGTATTGAAGAGGATATAATGTGGCGCCCTTTGATTAGATAGGTGTATGTTTCGTTTGTGTTCTTATTTTGAAGCCGAGTGAGATCCGTTGTTATCTTTTTACGCGATGGGGCGCGGAGATTGCAAGTGCAGAGGCGAGTTGAGTATCGTTTGCAGAAAAAACGTGTATCAAATTCATATATTTATTGCCTGAACTTTTCGTACAAAACAAATAATGTGATTTTTCGTTTAAAACAACTGTGATTTTGATTTATATGTTAACTATACACCGTGGGTACGAGTAACCTGACAAACTTTAACTATAGATTCTAACAACTATTAGGAGTAAAAAAAGTTATGTGATGTATAGTCGAAAAACGCTTACTTTCAGAGATATTCATTATTTTTTAAATGAAAACTCCCAAGTGTGTTACAAGCCCTAATAAAAGTGACTAAGATAATTTTACTAATTTTTAAAAATCCTTTAACTAAACAGCAGTTAACCTTCGCAGTATTTGATGGTAAGCGACTACGAGGCCAAAAAATTGACAATACGGTTCCATTTTAGCTTTTTTTTTTTTGATAACTTTTTCTCCAGTAAGGACATATTTATAACGAGGAGCTGAATTTACTGATTTATTTTGTTCCATAAGACTATTAATGTAAAATTACAAAATTCGACCTATGTTGATAAAACGTTATTTACTTGTAATACCATCAGGAATACGTGGTTAAAGTTTGTCGGGTTACTCGTACCCACGGTGTATATGTTTAACGAAGCATTCAAAATAATATCATGGCAATTTAATATTGCTTCAGAAGTCCAGACATTCTATATCTCCTCTAACGCCGCCATAATTGGCTAAAGGTAATCAGAGTCTTCAAATCTAAGTGAAATCATCTATATCGGCCTAAATTTATCACTTGCATAAAAAAAAATTATAAGCCTATTTTTTATTTAAAGTGCAGATGATGAAGGGCTTCTGTAAATAATTTGAATATGAAATCAATCTGAAAAGCCGTGTTTGCGGACCGTACTTAGAAAACGAGATTGCACGCAGTGCAGCTCGGCTCTGAATCGGGAAATGAACGATATCCCTACCTCCGGCAACGTCAAACGTCTTTAGGGATTTAGGGAAATGTAGCCGACTGTACCTACCCTTCAATAGACATGTAGCACCATGGGTGTAATCACTGTTTAGCATTATAGTTACAGCCCCACATTCAAATGGAAGGAGAATGTGTGCCATAATCATACTTTGATAAAGAACAAGAGAACAAGGTTAAAACCTTTAGTTACCAGCTTCAGGTTAAAAGAAGTTACGTTAAGATTGTTTCTGAATTGTATTACCTCGTCGACTTAATCCTGTTCAGTCCTGAGGGTGATAATTGCCAATAACAGTACGTTGAGTGGGACAGAAGAATAGGTATGAAAATGAGGGGTTATAAGGGAGTTAGGTGGAAAATATGAATCGTTTATTTTATGAGAATTTATGAGATAAGTCAACAATGCACATTTAAATGATGAGCTTAAAATAGGTAATGGCTAATGACATTTAGACTAAAAATCTACATTTAAGTACCTACCTATTTTTTAAATTAGGGATTGACACAATTTTTAAAACAACAACGTTATAATATGATTAAATATGTCTACATGTGAGTTCCTGTAATTGGCTCTGTATTTCTACTGAAGTTTCTACTTGTATTGTAATAGCTGTTGGTTCTCCTGAATAAAATAAATAAATAAATTAATTAAAGCGGTAAAAATATAATAAAAGACAATACATTACATAACTAGGGTGGTAATACAAAGAAAGGCCGAGAACGCAGAAATTTGCGGCCCGAGCTGAAACCGAGGGACGTAAATATGCGATCGAGGGCTTTCTTTATTACCTCCCGTGTTGTATACATCATTTTATGTCTATACTTAGCCACAAAGCGGCGGAAAAAGTCACTTTATGGTCAGGTGTGGCATAAAAGATTTATAAAAATTAAAAGAAATAGAAAACTGTATACTGTAGGTACCTACAAGCATGTAGTTTATTCTCAAGGAGCTCAATAGAATCACAGTCGATTCAGTCGTAAGCTCCCAAACAGTGGATAAAGAAATCTCTGAAACTCATAATTTAATATTAACCTAAAAGCAACCGACACTGGTCTTACAGTTTATAAACTTCAAAGAAGGCTTGTTAGTCGCGCAGAACAAGGGGCTTTCAGCGTCGAAATAGAATGTAACAAGCTGGCTTGTTAATCCCAGTGCTTCTATATTTATTCCTCAAACGCCAACGGCTCCGGAAAGAGCTCACAATACATGGTCACTGAATAGCTTGGCAAGATTGCGGGATACCAATTCTATAACGTTGAAAATCACGGATAGATACCTAAGTACTATCGCATTGTCGTTTTTAGTTTGTTGATAAAATGTTTGTTGATTATTCTGAAACCAGGATAGGTAAGGTATTATGTTTTAAAGAGAACATAGTTTATTTTTTTATCAATCGTCTTACTTAACTACAAATTCGCTGTGAAGCATAGGCTCAGTGTACGGGATTTAATCTTCGATAGCGGAGAAAGAAAACCAGGCAGTTGACTTTACCAATTATATTTGACAACTGACGTAAAACATAAGATGTAAAAATAAAACAAGAAATAAAAAATACATAGACAATATAAAATACAGTACAAAACCTGGACTGTCAGTTTGATTTACCTAATGATACCTATATATCGACGGTAGAAATTTCAAATGTCGTAAGGGACATTTTGTTGTAAGTACACTAAATATACCATTGGAATCAGTATTTTTTTCTATCGATCTGTTCTATTGAAATTTTGACAACCCTTCAAATAAAAAAGTTATGAGATGATTAAAATTTGTCGTAACTTCCTAACACTTAAAGTTGACTCATTCAACATAGTGCCCTCTACGGTCACTATGTTGGTTGTATGTGTCAATTTAGTATACAAATTTATATTTTGATATATTTTATGGTTCCCACAACTTTTTTATTTGGAGTTATATCAAAATTTCCAGGTTAATGAAGTAAGTAGGTACCTAACCATAAAATATATGAAAATATAAAATGTCTAATAAATTGACCCATACAACATAGCCATCATATGGGCACTAAGTTGTATGGGTTAACTTTAAATTTTAGGAACATACGACAAATTTTAATAATCTCATAACTTTTATTTGAATGGTTATTAACATTTCAATTTTCAATAGAACAGATCGATAGAGGCCAAATCCTGATTTCAATGGTATATTTAGTGTGCTTACGACAAAATGTCCCTTACGATATTTGAAATTTCCAGTGTATGTTTTTAATTTACTTTACTACACAACAATTCGCAATTTACAGTACTATTTTGGTAGTTACCACAAAATGATAATTTTTAGGTCTAGGGCGTAAGTGATTTTCCTATAAAAAGTAGTTTTTTTCAGAGTCGTAACGGACATTTTCTTTTTAAATTTACTCCGTAAGGGCCACCATTTCCTAAACTATTGAGTTTATAGATTTCCAATAATTAGTTCGGTGAAAATGAACTTAAATGAAGTTATTCGAAAGTATATATCTGAGAATCATCCTAATCGGTTAAAAATTTACTGGGTTACGAGTTTTTTTTAATTGAATTTTGTTTTTTAGCTTTCCTGAAAAGTAGACCTTTGTCCTTTACTACAGTGGAAATTTCAAATGTCGTAACGGACAAAGATCTACTTTTAAGGAGAGCCAGAAAACTAAATAACTTGGTAAATTCTTAACCGATTGGGATGATTCTTAAATTTATCCTTTTCAGATAACTTTATCTACACCGGATTAATTATTGGAAATCTCTAAACTCAATAGTGTAGGAAATAGTGTCCCTTACACCAGTGCATTTCAGAAGAAAATGTGCGTTACGACCCTGAAAAACTTTTTTTTTAATTATTTTTCGTATCTACCAAAACAGTATTGTACATTACGAATTTCTGTGTAGTAAAGTCAAATAAAATATTATCATATTGTCGTAACTGCCAAAGAATATTAGTAGGTTAGCATAGCGAATTTCTGTTGTACAGCCATAGTTATAGTTTATCGGTTAATGAAGAGTAAGTACCTAACCATAAAATATATGAAAATCTACATTTGTATACTAAATTGGCCCATACAACATAGTGACCGTATGGGTATGTTGTATGGGTCAATATTAAAATTTAGGAAGTTACGACAATTTTTAACCATCTCTATCTTTTGGTTTGAAGGCTTATCAAAATTTCGATAGAAAAGATCGATAGGAAAACAAATACTAATTTCAATGGTATAGGTATTTACTGAAATTTTCACTGTCGATATTTTAACTATTCAAACATTATAAGAAAGAGGACTGATGGCCGATGGGGCGTAAAGGTTCTCGAGTGGAGGCCACGAACCGGAAGACGCACAGTGGAACGAAAATCGGCTCCCATAGACATAGAAATCGAAGTCTTCAAATTTAGGTTTTTTTGATTGAAATGGGTTTTGCTAATAGTTATAATGCTAAAATATTAATATGGCACGATTTGGTTTGGAAATTGATGAGTAATAATTTTTTTTCTTAAAAAATGTATGGAGCTGAGCTGGGTTGAAAAACTCAAATATCTCAAAAACCGCAAAAAAAACCGTTATATCCTCGTAGGCTATTATAAAACTAATTATTTCTGATTTTTTGGCATAGCACATATTTCAGTCACAGCTGCGGTTTTTTTTTTTAAAATCGATGTTTCTTTTTAATATTTTTTTTCAGTTTAGTTGCCTTATTTTGACAATACATGATTTCAATAGGTACCTTTTGCCTCTTATTTACTTAAATTGTGAACGACTCTATTTATTAATGAATTATGAACGGTTAAAAATGTGGATTCAATATTTTTCCCGGTAAGGACGGGATTACCAATAGGTTTGGGATTATTCACGAACTATTAAATTCAGTAATAGATTTTTTATTTTAAGCGGTAATAATTTGTAGTTATTACTACATCAATTAGTAATAGGCCTTCATAAGATTTAGTAATTACATACTTCTGGACGAATTGTTTCTCAAGGTTGTGTATTTCCATTTGGTCAGTTTTAACGATATGAAAATGCAAACTTTTAGAGAATTTTATCAAGTATTTACACGAGCTACTGTTATGGCAAAAAAGTAACCCGAATACTAAAAACTTCAGAAAGCACTACGAAAGTTGGCTTCTAACTATGTACAAACTCAGAACTACCAATTTCACGATTTTACTGTTCTGAGCCTTTAGAATCGTACGAGATAGCCAGAACTAATTTCACTTCACTAGAATGTTCGACATTATCAACTTCAATTGGAACAAAGACCCCGTTGAAGATCTATCAACCAAGCACAAAAAGAGAAGATCCGACAGTTGTACAGAGGAAGACTTAACTGAATTAACATTTGTAGTCGCAAAACTCTTGAAAGAAGGCTATCGTAAAGACATAGTATTTGTAATTGAGCACAGTCGAATTCATCATTATCTGAGCAAAGATTGGACCAAAAATATCTGAACAGGGCCCTATTGTCAGAGGCATATGAACTAGATCAGATATTTTTGATCCGTTCTTTGCTCAGATAATGATGAACTCGACTGTACATGCTCAAAAACCCAGAAGCAGCAGGAAATTTACAATAAATGATCAAAAAAAGAATATACTTAGTTATATATCCACCAGACAAGGTACCCGGCCTTTTCATTTCATTAAATAAAACTGACCAAATGGAAATACACAACCTTGAGAAACAATTCGTCCAGAAGTATGTAATTACTAAATCTTATGAAGGCCTATTACTAATTGATGTAGTAATAACTACAAATTATTACCGCTTAAAATAAGAAATCTATTACTGAATTTAATAGTTCGTGAATAATCCCAAACCTATTGGTAATCCCGTCCTTACCGGGAAAAATATTGAATCCACATTTTTAACCGTTCATAATTCATTAATAAATAGAGTCGTTCACAATTTAAGTAAATAAGAGGCAAAAGGTACCTATTGAAATCATGTATTGTCAAAATAAGGCAACTAAACTGAAAAAAAAATATTAAAAAGAAACATCGATTTTTAAAAAAAAAACCGCAGCTGTGACTGAAATATGTGCTATGCCAAAAAATCAGAAATAATTAGTTTTATAATAGCCTACGAGGATATAACGGTTTTTTTTGCGGTTTTTGAGATATTTGAGTTTTTCAACCCAGCTCCATACATTTTTTAAGAAAAAAAATTATTACTCATCAATTTCCAAACCAAATCGTGCCATATTAATATTTTAGCATTATAACTATTAGCAAAACCCATTTCAATCAAAAAAACCTAAATTTGAAGACTTCGATTTCTATGTCTATGGGAGCCGATTTTCGTTCCACTGTGAGACGCAGCGTAGGTCGGCCTTGTGCGGACAAGATGGTATGACGACCTGGTTAGGGTCGCTGGAGGCAGGAGGCGTGCGACCGTTCGTTGTAGAAGTCTTTAGGGGAGACCTATGTTTAGCATTGGACGTATCAAGTTGAAATTATGAAGAAGGAGATCTATTACCTATGTGTCTAAATCAGCGGTCGGCAACCTTTTAGCAGCCGAGGGCCACATAGTAGCTAACGAAATTAACGCGGGCCGCACTTTGTTAATAATTTGTGACTTTATACGATTCTGAATACACCTTTATTTACGACCTTTACATACAAAATAGCCAAGGTGGCTCGCGGGCCGCAAATGAGCTGTTCGCGAGATGCCGGTTGCCGACCGCTGGTCTAAATAATGAATTTTTATACACAAAAGTATCAAATTGTCTAAAATAACACTATTATGTTCATCATTTGACTGTATTTTTTGTTTTCGCCTTTGCTTGATTAAATAGTTATTTGACTTCAAGGTTTTCCGGAAATGAATGTTTAAAAATAGGGGCATTCTTTAAAATCCGGTCTGAGAATATATTGAGAACGTCGGTTGGCGTTCAGCCAGGCGATGTCGCACGACAAATCTAGGTCCGTCAACCCGTTATATTTATATTTTTAATGAATTGCTTGACAAATAAATAATTGACGGGAATCTTCACAACCTTGGTCACTAAATTATGATTCGGCTTGTTATATTTTAAATTATGATTACAGTAATTTGTGAAAAGACGTAAATTATAGCTCCAGTATCATCAAGGATGTTCTTTTGGTAAGTATCAATTTAGTATCAAAGCGGAAATGATAATATCTCGTGTGTTCATAAGTTTTGAGACGATTTTTTGATAGGCCAAAACAAATTTTAACTTGATAAAAACTTTTTAAATTTTAAATTTAAACGTTGTCATAAAAAAAATTGATTCGAGTGTTATTTTTCGGTGAACCGGATATTGAAATATCATCTAAAGGTAATATTAGGTATATGTATTTAAATATGATCTAAAGGGTCTACAGTTGAAGAAAACCGTACTACTTAAACGATCGTTTAAGAAAATTAAGGCTCGCATGCTGTCAACAGTTGCTATGGAGACACGATCCCATAAAGATTTTGTTTACCAACGGAAAATCTTCACCGACGAAGAAAAGTTTAATCAACTAAATCAATCCGTGCCTCTATTGACGAATGGCCCACACGATTAAAGGCCATTTTGAATAATTTATGTCTAAATTTCGTTTAAATACGTTAAAGAGTGTTCGAAAAAAAAATATTTTGTTCGTCTCAAAACTTATGAACACACGAGGTATTTATTACTTTAGCAGTACTAAATTTTTGTTCACTCAGACATGCAAGCAGTTTGGCGTCGTGCTCGCGCGTGAGAACACGAAGATGAAATTTCAATATATACTTTAGCAGAGTGTAAATCACAAACAGATGACATCAAAGTGACTGTTTAGAGTCTCGAACACAGCATATATGTATTAAACATGTAAACTATTACGTATATTGAAATTGCCGGTTACAAACCGTATCAACCGTATCAACTGACCTACTAACTGACCCGTATTATGTATACAGATAAAATAGCCGCAGTAGTTTTATATCAGCACACTTCAAACACTATTTTACAGCTAATAATTAGCCGATGGATTTGTTTATAATTGATATCCTATCTAAATTGTCACTGAACCAGTTAGATAACACATTTAGCTTAGCATAGCGTCATAATGAGTATTCACGGTATTGATGAGTGACAACATTCAGACTTGCAAATACTGAACAGATTAAAGCAGTGAATATTAAGGTGATTTAAGCCAATCGGTTCTCCTTAAAAAAAGGGTCATCATTCACTTTCAAGACAACAATCATAGTTGATATGTTTTCTTATATAGTTTGATACATTTTGTCTGCGCGAAACAATATGAGAAATCTGAAAATACTTGAATTAACATGCAATCAGCCATTACGTTCAGCGCCATCTATAAGCATCATTTGGCAGCATTTTTTTTAAATTATATATTATTTTGACGCATCACTTTAAGAAAACAAAAACAAGCGATATTTTAAGAGGCCTTAGAGTATATTTTCCAATCGAGAATCCGACAAAGGTATTAATAATATCAGCCAATAATGGAAGTAGGTACCTACTTATACGATAGTGTAGATACTTAGTAGGTATAAGTTACAGGTGCTGACAGATGTAATATTTGGCTTAATTGAAAAATATCAAGACTCATCGTGAATCATAGAGAAAATGGCCGAAATCGATGGACGTTTCAAACGGCTAAGGCCAAGAAGCCTTAGCGAAGGAAAAGGTTCCTTTGTCTCAGTTAAAACTTAGAGTATCATACAAGACATTTAAATATCTGACTCACCGTGAATCATAGAGAAAATGGCCGAAATCGATGGACGTTTCAAACGGCTAAGGCCAAGAGGCCTTAGTGAAGGAAAAGGTTCCTTAGTCTCAGTTAAAACTTAGAGTATCATAGGTACAAGACATTTATCATTATTGATATGTGATATAAATGACTTATATCATTTATTATTATTCAACAAGGAACCCTAAAACAATTCAAACAAAAACTCGCCTTCAAGGGATTTAATTCAAAACTTCTGTTTGCTTCTAACGTAACTAAAGCGGGAGTACGATTTTGGCAGCGGGCCAGTTTGGCATGGGCGAGCCGATCGGAAGCGTCCATACTAATCTTCTAAAATAGGGAAATCTTCAGCGAGGAAGTTTCAAAGAGGGTTCATTTTCATATTGAATTCGGGGACGTTTGCAAGGAATGTTGGGATCTGATTTCAACTTCCTGTGTGCGCATATGTTACATGCAAGAAATTTCATCGACACTATCATCCAAGCAAGTTTATAGATACCTATGTCTTTGCTTCTCTCTAATTTGCGATCATTATAAGAATCTACCATTTGAAATCGTATAATAGTCTGCAGTACAAAAAGCATGCAATTTTATTAATTAAATATTTAAGATGAAATTCAATTAACGTTAATTAGTCAAGGCGATTACTTTTATCTTACCTTAAAGCTTAATTATAAAACAACAAAAATAACGTTAATGGAAATTCTGTAAGCACCTTAGGGAAAAGTCATTCGTCCATTAACATTTTTAATTAAAGTGCCTACTGGTACTGGTGAATCGGTAATAGCGCCGTTTATAAACAGTCGGTTCCTGCCGCCTTGCTAATGAGACGACTTGATTCACGACTCAATGTTCTCACCGAAAAGGACAAAACGTTATGTTCTCATGAACACGAGGGCAATGCTAATACGGCCATCGTGAACGTGTTTGGTCAACGAAAATAGATGATCCGAGGCTCCGACATCAACAATGCTAATTCAAGAATGGTCTATGTCTGGTTGTTGCAAAGAATAATGTCTACTCTTTTAATTTTATGCACCTCACGTCATCGTTAGAAGGAAGTTGAATTGTCAAGTCTTTTACAAATAGACAGAATGTCTACTTGTCTTCCCGTTTGGTCAGTCACCTAACGTTTCTTGAGAACCAATATGGTACCGTGATTGTCACATACAATACATAAGGCATGATGATTAGTTTAACAACATTGTAAGTTCTTTTTTTATAATAGTGAACACTGTGTTTAATGGCGTAGAACTAAGTGTTATGAAGTAACTATAAATCGAAAACGTTCTGTAATAAATATGGGCAAAACATATCCGTACAGAAAGAGAGACAAGAATATTGTGTATTAAAACATGCACGCTCATCAATAGACATAAATATACATTTGATAAGTAAAATTCCAATAAATAACCCCAAAGGTTACTGAAATGACTTATTTACGAGTGTTCTTCGATGTCTTAACTATCCTCTTAACATTTATAAGAAATTAAGAAATCAATTAGTAAATAGCGAAACTAAACACGTCCTATTCATAGATAAATATGCTTATACAAAAAATAACCATATAAGAAAGTGCTGAAATAAATAATACTTCAAAGGATCAAAGCAGACGAGTCTTATGTATGATAATAGCAACAATATAATATTATTTATAGCTGATACCAATATCTACAAGTACTTTTACTTAGAAGAATGCTATGATAAAATATTGGTTTGACATCATCTTATGTAAATGGTTATACGCGGGCACAGCTCACATCAATAAATCTATAATACTGCAGTGCAATCTATACATATCCCGCCAAGTTGATATTTATTGTGATTTATTATGATAACAGAATTAATCTGTACGACTAGACTGACAAGATCGTCTTAATCATTTATTGCCTTCAATCCATATATTTATCGTTTGAATTCATATTTTTAACCGACTTCCAAAAGAAGGACGGTTCTCAATTCGTCTGTATGTTCTTTTTTTTGTGTTTGTTCACCGATTACTTAACCGACTTCCAAAAGAAGGACGGTTCTCAATTCGTCTGTATGTTCTTTTTTTTGTGTTTGTTCATCGATTACTTGAAGACGGCTGGACCGATATAGAAAATTCCTTTTTTGTTTGAAAGGGTAGACTTTCAAGGTGGTCCCATTGCAACCAAATCAGGATCCGATGATGGGATCTTGGAGAAATCGAGGGAACTCTTCAAATACTTATTATAGGCACACATATAGCGATTTCGGTATTTTTCGTAATTTCTCGTCCATCTCTTATTAGCAACAAGTTTCTAGTGTTAACCGACTTCAAAACAAAGAGTAAATTTGTATCTAGGTTTCTTCCCCGATTACTTGAAGATGGCTGAACCTATTTGGAAAATTCTTTTTTTGTTTTAAAGAGTATACCTCCGAGGTGGTCCCATTGCAACCAAATCAGGATCTAATGATGGGATCTTGGAGAAATCGAGGGAACTCTTCAAATATCATACATTGGCACACATATAGCGATTTTGGTATTTTACTTACTTTCTCGTGCATTTCTTATTAGAAATAAGTTTCCAGTCTTAACCGACTTCAAAACAAAGAGCAATTTTTATGTAGGTTTGTTCCTCGGTTACTTGAAAACGTCTAGACCGATTTGGATTTTTTTTCTTTTAACTAAAAAGACTTAAGTCTATTTGGTTAAAACAATATTTTTCCAGCGCCACTAAACATTTAAAAATAAAGTACATTTTTAAAAGAAAAATAAAAACCGACTTCCAAAAACTTAAACTAAAAACCAAAAAATGCTGGCACCGACTTCAAAAATAACAGGTTAAAAACTATAAATATCTGTATATGTATATATGAATCGTTGATTATCCATTTCTTTGGGGTAATTAACATATTATTTTTTGGTTTTTAGTTTAAGTTTTTAAAAGTCGGTTTTTATTTTTTGTTTTAAAAATTTACTTTTATCTGAAAATTTCTGTCTTTCACAAGTTTGTCAACCTTAAAGTCAAATACTTCCTTACTTTTTTCTAGCACTTTATTAAGCCGACTTTAGATAATTGATTCGCTGTCTTATTAACTACATTTTCATTAACAAACATCAATTATCGAGGTATTTATGGCAGATATTGCCGCGCTTATCTCCAAAGATAACTTAGTCTTTTTAGGATGCGCTTCTTATGTTATCAAAAAACTTGTCGGTACAAAATATTCTCGGAATGACGGGTACAAAAATGATCCAGTATCACATGCAAGTTTTACGGAATAAAAAATCTGTATTCAAGTTGAACAAAAGTTGCGTAACATTTCCATTGTTTTGTGAATATCAAAAAACACCTCAACCCGTCCTTGCTAGGCCTTTTGTTGGCCTTTTATAAAGAAATTGAAAGTGTTATTGTATGACCGGCCTTTTTAAGTTTTTGCCGACATTTTTAGTGGTCATAAAAATTTGGAGCATAAACAAAAAAATGAGACAACCCTTCCGCATCCCAATTGTGCACTTAGGTGTGCATCAGTTAAAAATTACAGGTGGGATAGTGAAGGTGGCTAGCTTGTATTGTGATAATGTGCGGTTTTGTCTCCGACGTAGTTTTAATTGCTTTCTTTTATACAACATCATTGATTTATTACTGTCACGTTTTAGAGAGACTCCGGAACAATGCAGGTACGGTTCTAATTTTATATTGTTAATGTCTTTCACTTTATTATAGTTTACGCAGTCGCGGTTACCCCGTCCGCAAATGCAGAGGTGTCAGTGAAGTTAACATTAAACGTGCTATATGAACAAAAATAGAGGCGCTACAAAACAAACGGCAATAAGTCGCACATATCCACACAGTGCCGCGAGCGTACGATTGCCAAAACGACACGTAATTTTATATCGACGTGTACATTTGCTCTATATTATGATACCCCACCGTTTGCTCTGCACCGGGGCAAACGCTCATTCTGAGCGTATTTGTAGAGTCTGTATCACAATATTTGTAGAACGTGTCAACCGTCGTGTCAAATGCCACATATCTAGGCGTGACACGTTGCCTTGCACGACAATTCCAGTTATTACATGTGTTACTATGTTATTATCCCGTTTTCTTTTCTTTTTGGCGCAATAAAGCGTTGATTACCTCGCATTTCGTGTAAGACGCGACGCCAATTGACGCTGGCAGCTGAAATAGGGACTGTGGGGTGCCGATAACGTAAATGTTCCATCGTTTGTGTTTATTTTCGTGTTACAAAGAAAATGGCAATCAAAACAAACCGCATAAATAGACTTCAACTTCTGTTACCTATACTCTTCGTCTATGGGTGCGATCTTATTACCGAAGAGAAAAAACGAAGAGTACGACCCTAACAAACTTAGTTAATGCAGGAAAAGATGCAAATGGACTCTTTCAAAATTGGACGGGGTTTCAAACTTTACCTACCGAAGTCTCAGATCGAAAAACTTTAGATGCTAAAGGCGCCATGATCTCTTTAAGCGTTGTTGAACAATGAATCTTCTTTATAAGGAACTTAAGTTAGTTTTAGGTTGGAACTTTGTCTTTTCTGAGGCATTCCGTTTTTATTATGTCTTTGTGAAATGTGCTAGTATTTGCGGGTTTGGCATGCACAGCAGCCCTCGAGAGGTGATCTCGCAGATTCAATGTCCAATCTTATGTCGGATTTCTGATAATATGCGCTCCGATATGAGGCGAGATAAGATGCTTTTCCTCAGACCCTGATATACCAGTAAGTACGATAAGTATTAAAGTTTGAATACAGTATTAAAACTTGGGATTGCGGCTAATCTCGGGACTTTATAAGTGTCAATTTCACAGATCGCAGAATACTTGGCCAACGTGATAAGTTACTGCTACATTCGCGACGCTTTCGTTGAAATTTTTTAGATTTTAATTTGTAGTTTTTAGTTTTACTCCGACACTAAATAAAGGGCTTATTGTGGAAGTGGTTTTGAGTCTAAAACGTGAAGTAGTCGTCACGTTCTAGACGCGTCGACGTAACAGTAGTAAAAAAATATACTAACTTCAAATTTAAATAATGGTACCTAGTACCTACCTAATATTTATTTTTGTTTGTTTTATTACTAGTAAAGGCGACTAGAGTCAGCTAAAAGGTAAAAAAAATACAAATTTTCATCTTTCTTAATGTTAGACGTAGGTTTGCTTTTTGTTCATCTATTAAATATACCTACAAGTTTTGCAGTTATGTATAACTAGCTATATTTTTGCTTACATACATTTCCTAATCCTATTACAGCCGCTTATCCTAAAAATGCCAATCTGATAGACACGGCACCGAAGGTCGGCGCACGAAGAGCCAAACATAGTCGAGACATGTAACATTTCAAGCCTTCACCATAAAATGCATGATGGACGGCCCCAGAGCTCGCGTGACGCCCTCCGCAGGGCGGGCTATGCCATCGGTAACCAATACACTGGAACCCTTACTCGAATAAGTATCCTTTAAATTTAACAAGGGAAAAAAACTGAGCGGGACCGTTTGGAGCTCTAATAAAAATGGACGCCAAAGGACGTTGCACTTTCGAACTTAAGATATGAATTACATTAAAAATGGACAAAATTTCAACGTGACTTTAACCGACTGCAAAATATATTTTTTGGGACGAACATTTGAATTGAAAGTTTGTTAAAAGATATTAATTAAACGCTTGATACTTTTATTGCATTTAGGTACCGTTAAGTTGGTTCGCAGCGTGGTCCAAGAATCCGCAGGAATATATAATCGCTTCAGGACCACCTGCCTGACATAAGCACATATAAACGACATTTTATGCTCACATACGACACGTTATTGAGAATGAATTCACAATTTTATTGAACATGGAATTAAAGGATTAAATTAAAGATTGCGACGTGAAAGCTGTAATTTTGTTGAAATAAGTATCTTCACCGTGGGAAGCTGAGGTAAATGGCAATTAATTTTAGCAAACACATGCAGGAACCTACCTTGTCAAATGATTACATACCTGAATAAAGTAAATTTACTCAAATACCGATAAATAAAATGTTTCCTTGCGAGTTAGGTTAATGGAATGGTTGCTTCATGCATAAACATGACCTTGGATTTTGGGCCAGGGTTTTCCTGATTTCGGCCCTGAAATCTGTAGGATCATAACTTGCTATAAGATTCAAGATTTACTCTGTTTGTATTTGAATTTGTAAAACATAGAAACGTTACTTCGATTTATTTGTTGTTTAAAATATGTAGGTAGCATAGCGACATTAGGTATGTTACTTGACACACGAATAGTTTTATTTAAGTACTTACCTAAATTGTAGGTATATTTATTACAGAAGCCCGCGTTTTGACTCAAATATATATAATATATAACACGATAACAAGTTATTAAAATAATATTTATATCAATTATAAAAATGCTAATTTATAATATTTAATAAATATAAATAAAATATTTTGCTCCGAAAGAGTTGAAAAATAAAACAATCAAATTATTCCTAATTTTAATACGTACAGTAAGCAAGTCATATAAATACATATATCCACCCCAAACTTCAGGCTTCTCATACTCGTAGATGCGTTTAAAATGCAAACGACTACGTTCCAAAATAACGGTCAAAGTTTGAACCACGTAACCGCTTAACTTTGGGGCGACGTAAACTAATGACTTCACGACTCATAATGCTGGCAGGTTGCCTATACTTAATGATGATCATGTAAAAAATTACATTTCTTTATTCATTTAAAGAAAGCTGCTTCAGACATTACGATGCGGGAAACCGGGACACCCAGCCGTTATTTCTCAAATTTTGATAAATATCTATGACTTTTTGTAGTGACAATGCGCTTTTGTAAGTATTCAAAGAATAAATGATAATAAAATAATAAGGACCCATCAAGTATCATTTTAAGAGCGATTCCAAAATTCGAAACAAACGAATAAATAAACAATCGGAATGCGAAGCGAGATAAAACTTGTAAAATATCGATATTACACTGCATTTACTGAGCATTACACGTTCATTGGCTCTTAGCGAAATTGTTTAAACGTTTCGAATGTTCGTGAGATCGGTAACTGTTCATTTTGCTGATGGCGAATGCAGTTAGTTACTAGGTAACTGAAATTACACATATACGTTAAGCGTCACGCGAGAAGCAAGATGTAGGTAGCATTAGCGTGGCGTCCAATGAACTCGATTCCTACCGACTTGCCTAATATCAGGCATTTGAGCACCTTATTCTACAGCTCTTAAGGAAAATGTACGCGAAATCTGCACCGGCTTGCCTAAGGACATCTTTTACGCCACGCCACTGGTAGGTAGGTATTTCGAACACGTAGGTTTTCGTCGGTAATAAAGGTAAATAGTATAACATAGTCATTGCCTATGTGCTTGAGTAATGGTATAATTATGGCATTCTATTTAGATATTACTAATGCAAGAAATAACCACGCAGAAGACCAATTACCCACATATAATCAATTTATTGTCATTTTGCTAATCGAAACTACGGATAACCTGAAGCTAAAGTCTATTGTCTAAAAAAATACATGTTTATGGAATTGCACTTATATTCTATATTTAATAATATATATTATGTATAATATATATGTTGCGCAATACAATCTATTCGATATTTTTTCCTGATTTATGAAGGGATGCCCCAGCGTACTGCATCGGTAAATCAGCTGTGAGGGAATTGCTCCAAGGCGACCCTCGCTCACTATTCCCAATAACCCAGATGGGTTCCGTTCCACCCACAGATAACATTTACAAGATAGCTATAGGAGCCATTGTACTTGCCGATTACCTATCATGAGTAGAAATAGTGCACTGGGATTCTACAAGCCTTAGAGTATCCTTAATGGATCGATACTAATTCTTTTGAATACGAAAATCTGATTTAATGTCTTTTTAATGCAATAGGTACCTCTATTTCGTTTTTCTGTCGTTTTATTACTTAGCTGCAAGATCAGAAAAGAGTTTATTGTTAGGTATGAAGAGGGCTAACAACAAAAAATCTACATACAGGCACCATAATAAAACAAAATTGTTATTTTAATAAAAGCTTATTAAACAACTAATTACGTTATTTGTTTGGTAGGTTGTTATTTACAGCTCAATTTCGGAGTCCGGTCCCTTTAATTTTAGGATACCCGATCCTCGTCGGAATTGATAGGTAGGCACCTAACGATTTCATTAACTTAAGATCGGTTTAATCTCGACCGGCATCCGAGAGTGGAGTCTCAAGAGGCCCAAATTAATTCAAAGAACAGAACAACATTGAGCGTAGAAAGCACTAGACCTTTTTCAACGCTGAGATTAACAGTCAAGCGATTATAAGCTTTTAGTTCAAGGATTAAGAGCTATAAAACAGTTTGGGGGAGGTAATTATAAGCTGGTGGAGTCCCTGAGATCGTCTACCAAACAGTGGGCAAGAAACAGATGGCCTGAACGAGTTGTGTTATTCAAATGAATCTAAAATTATTATTGGGTAGGTACATAATTGTTCTGTTAATTTCTCGGCGTAGGGCTACGACGGAGTGCATGCAAGCCGTAATTTAATTTCAGTGTGGTTTCTGTTTGTAAATTAGTTAATTTCGGTACAATTTTATGTTTAGCAGATGGAGAATGTTTTGCTACCAAGATATGAATCTGCATAACTAAACAGAAAAATTCAAACACAAAACTTATTTTATTTTAATATATACTCGAAATGTTTAATGTAGTTTAATGAATATACCCACCTAAGTCGAATGGACGTAATTTATACAAACATAACCTTACAGCTTACTGTTATTTTCGACTCTAAAAATGTTGGACATTTAAAGAACAGGAAAAATGGGATTGCTTAAATGCTAAGCTGGTATTCGTAAGCTCAGACATTTTGTACAAAGTCGTACGTTTTGGGGGATGGCCCGTTTGCCACGAGACGCCGACGGCGAAATAAGTACGTAGGTAATCTCGGGATTCTCGGGCGGGTAATGCCAACGGTGGGCGAAGTCACAAGAAACCAACATCTAACACAGAACATTAAATGAATTCGAATTTTATTTAAAACTATCGGACTCACCTGCAACTTCGCTGTCGGAGGTCAAATAAGTCGAATAAAATATATCCTACGTGTTAACCGGGGTTCCTACCTGTATACCAAATTTCATGGAAATCGATCCGATAGTTATTGCATGATGCGCGAACAAGCATGAAATTTCTATGATTTTTTTTATATGTCTAGATTCATTATAGTATTTTATGCAACAGTTGTATAAGTGGGTTCAAAAAATGCTAATTGCGTGAGTTGCGATACGAGCCGCGAATGCGGCGAGTATCGCAAATAGAGACGCAATGAGCGTTTTTTGACTTAATTATACAACGTTGCATACAATACTTTTTCTACGACTAGGTTTTAAATGATTGAAATACAAAATTAATCATAACCTGGAAACAAGGCAAATATGACGTTTGACTGACTGTATGTGTCTATGGTAAACTTTTTTTTTTAATTTAAAATATACTTAAATTAAAAATACTTTTTTTTATGTTGGCATCAATGAATTTAGTTCGGAAAGTTTTGTTTTTCCTAAAAAACCATAGGAATTTAATTGTTTGTTAAGTTGGTAGTTGTGCATTTTTACCGTAAAGTTAAAATTGAGCGCTTAATCCTTGACCTAAGTTTAACCTAGATTTAGAAGTCTGTGGCTGCTAGCAATAACGTAAAGTGACTATAACGACACTAGTGCTGTTATGGGGAATAGAGTATAGACTTCTCTGAACTCATATTATGTATGTTCTTATATTAGTGTTCGTGACCAAGTAAAAGACAAATAACAGTACAGGAGTAGAAAAAGACATATTAATCACAATTTGATACCTACGAGAACCAAAACCCATTTTTATCACTATCAATTAAAATAAACGTAAGCGTTATTAGCGGAATAGCAAAGCTTTTTGCACAAAAAAAAATAAAAGTACATTTTAAACGGAAGTTTTCAATCTCTCGGAATCATTTAAAATATCAATAGCTAGTATTAAATGCTCTTATGCTTTTTCTTTGTCCTTGTCTAGTTTTTAAGCCCATAAGTACTGAACCCTTCAAAATTACTTAATTCACAAGGGCGGCCCGAAGGACGGCCTGGGCACTTAATGCAAAACCCACTTGATAATATAGAACGAGAGAGAGAGAGCACATGAGACAATAAGGCTAAGTCAGTCAACATTCTATACCGTTCCGTGCAAAATTTCCTTTTTCGATTTTGCAATGTAAAATAAGTTAAAAACGAACTTCTGGGTATTTGACACCCAAATATGGATATTTGAATTAGGTTTGAGGAAAAAACCTATAAAACTGTAATTTAGTTTTAACTACAAGCACCGCAAGCAAGCAAAATTATAGGAAAATATATTAAAGTGCTATAATAGAGCTACAATGAAGGAACTTTTCACTGCTGAAAGTTCAATCATAACATACACATTAACACACATACAACACCAACAACACACATAACAACATTTCAGTAATCTGATCTTAACGAGAAAATAGTAGGTACAATTTATCCGCTAACGCTTATGATATAAACCGTAAATAGTGTTGTATGCAGGCTAAGGCATATCTTTAGGTTCTGTAGCTGACTACTTGTCTCGGCGAGGCACATTACTGTATTGTATTGTGCTTGTGTAAGATATGTCTGTTTCACTATAAGTTAAGAAAGTAATTAGAAAATATGAACCATCGCCATCTACGTTAATCTTCAAATGCACTTATCATTAATATATGCTAAAATGTGTACACAAAGTGAAATCAACCATTTATCAAATATAAGGTTTTTTACTTACCTACTGAAAATTTAGTTTAAGTAACATTGGTAAATAGTTTCAAGGGATTACGGTGTATGTTACCTTTAAAATAACCTTCGATTTTCGAGTACATATATTCAACTTTTACTTTATTATCTCTGAGAAAGATAGAAAACAAACTTGTTCAAAATATAAAAGAATTCAAATAAAGAACGTGGTTCAAACCGTCGTTCTATTGCAACCAAAGTAGCTCAGCAAGACTTAATCCAAACATAACTATGCGCAAAATGTCTTCCATCAAAATCTCATCCCGTGTCTGGCTGAATGATCGAATCATGAGCGTTGACTAAATGCGAGTATTCGCATGCAGGTTTGCATGGTGCAACGTGGGACCTTCAGTAATGAATGCACCCTTGGGTGGTTGTGGGTGGTCCCGCCTCGGGACCTCCCCTTATCCCCCCTCGGGAATATCAGAGATGTCGCTTGTTTGTTTATTTCGGAACGCAGCCGAAGTAAGCCTGAAGGTTAATTTCGCTTCGTACTACTCTTGGATCGCGTGAATGGAAATTTGAAAGGTGAACGGGGCATAAATTTGCCGAGCGCTTGCGTTCTATGTTGCCTCACAAATGCCTTTGCTCTGCGATTGTGTTATTCTTTTTATGTACTTAGGTGTCTATTCCAAAACAAAGTAACGCGATTGATTACAGATTGTTTAAATATAGGTGTCTTAGAAGACTAGGAAAGGAGACCCAAATAAAAACGTCGACAAGCAAAATTTAGGCAGGGATATAAGGTAAATAAATATTTACACTAATAAATCCGCTTGACTTTTGCTTTGCTCATTACTTATAGAAAAATCCTAAAGTAGTTTCTACATTATTTTATGTGAAGAAGAATCTTAACGTGCGAAACTAATCTAGCGTCGAATATTCTGTCCATTCGTCACTTCTTGTTTAATCCTAAATTTGTAGCATTTTACTTAATCATGATTGAATGCCTTAAATGAGTTGTTCAATTACATTTTACCAAAGCAACCGAGCAATCTCGTTTACCACTACGAACAATAAGGCCTTTCGAAGGTTTTTACGAAATGGCTACCTTAACAGCTTACCTTTCTCGGACCATTCCCAGGCCCCGTTAAGTGTTCACATAGTATATGTATACAAGTACCTAATGCGTGTTTTTGGTCCATTAGTGTATCGTTGCGCCTGCGTTTATCTCGGAGGGTGTAAATCACCGCGATAGGGCTGTCTCGACGGTATTATCTAATTGAAATATTTGAAACGATAGTAGGGTAGGGTTGTTTACCGTTGGTTTGGAGATTGTCGGTGCGTTAACCCTGTCTTATTAGGTAGCTATAGGTTAGGTACCTTGTACGTGTACGTCAGTTACGTGACCCCTTTGAATGAGAAATTTAATTTATTTTGCTGCAAAACCTTGACTCTTCCATAAGGTTGTGTAAAATGATGGATATGTGTACCTATGATTTAGGATAGCTCGGTTGTCGAATATGTTGGGGTTACAAAACATCCTTCTTCACACTATGGAACTAAAGCGTCCAGTTGTAATATGAGCCCTCACACCTTCCCTAAACTTTGTTTCATACCTTCAAGCTCGAATGTAGTTTTATAAAAAATCTGTAGCTACACAATTCAAAATAGTTCCAAACCATAACCTGCTTAAATTATACTTACACAAAAGCTACGCATAGATGGGTATTTCTTAAGCAAATATTCACAACATGCTTTTATTTATTTAGCTAATATATGCAAAAGACTATAGCTAGATAACACAAAAAAGCTTTTAGTAATACCCTATCTAGATAGGGATCTGTAACAGCCGAGAATATGAGGACCTCGTATATTTAACATGAATGAGGAACCAAGGTGAGATGACTACAATTTCCACAGATTGAAGATAACCTACCGCCTGTGAGATACAAGGTTATGCGTGCCGTCGTTAAAACAGTACATGTTCAACTCTGGACCCTTTTCCGAGGGATTAGAGGCTAACATAAGTAATTTCAGTGGTTTTTATAAGTTGGTTGAGTTATTATGAAATACTGACAGCTTCAATCAGTATAGTTGGTTGAATGTAGGCGTAGGTGCGGGATTTAAACACATCTATTTTGAGATCGTGATGAAACGGTAATGTATTTAGGTACCTAAATTACTATAAAATTTAGTTTCATAGAAGTGGCGTAAGAACAAGCCTTTGGGTGTTGTACACTTGCGGCCAACGAACATGAGTAGAAAAAACATTGTAACGTTAAAATTATAGAAGGTCGTTGATATCCCTGTAGAATTAAAATTTGTTTAAATAATATTGTGTAGTATTGTCATTCTTAGGCTTTTGAACGTAATAAGTTGTGATTAAAAAATTGTTCGCTGAAATCTTTTATGACTACAGTCGTTAACGAACTTATTTGTCTTAAATAAATTAGGCAGTTTATTCAATAACATTCAAATTGCGAGTGACACATACCTGGTCCTAAAGTGAGGGGATTTGAAAACATTAACATTATTTTGCAACCTTGTACTGTTATTATTTTGTGCAATAAAACATAGATACATAACATACCTACTTACATTTGGTTTGGAATTTCTGACACAACGACGTTAGTGCAGTGCGTTATGTAACGTACTTGTTTATGAGCATTAAGGTTTTGTTTTAATTGATCCCCTACAGGGATTAAATAAGGAATTAAAGTTTGTATGGAAATCGCACAAATTACACGCCTTCTTATTGAATATTATTGTGACATCGTAAACGCTTGACCAATGCTAGGTAAAGTAGGTAAGTAAATTGTAGTAACGACCCATTTTCATTCCCCGCGAGTGTAATAGTACTTTACGTTACGATACTGTTCCGTAATTGAAATGGGCAAAGCTTCTATTTTATGGCGTGGAATAATTTAATTTGTTTTCATCGCCATTTTGATTTAGGAGTAGTGCTATCGTTAGGAACTTTAAAGAAATGAATAATAACGTAAGCTACCAGAAAAAAAAATACATAAAGGTGAATAAGACATTTTAACCCCCACGCAAAAAAAGGGTGATAAGATTTTTAATTTTGAAGCCTTTGCTACCCGTGCGTTTAATACAATAATTAGATCTGTTATAATAAAACTATATGGGTATAATTCAGACGCATGGATGGATTTGGATGCGGTTTTGTAAGATATAATTTGGGTATATATTTTACAAAACCTTCATACATATTAAAGAAGAAGTTAATTAAGTACGAAGTGATTCCTTTAGTCAAGTCAGGTTACTTGAGAACACAGGTTACCTAGAGGTACCAACCAATGTTCTCCAGTAACTTGTTCACTACCTACTATAATAAATAAAAAATATATATGATTGTAAAATAAATAACCTACTAATAAAAAAAAATAAATATAAAATACAATTTAGAGGCTTAAAAACTGTTAGAAAATTTTTATTTGACTTTTGAAAAATAATTGTAATTTTGTCCTGGAGTTACTAATAAAATAAACATCTTTAGTAAACCTAAATATGATACCTTTTCTCAGCATAACTAAATTTTGTCTAGAAACTTCTATGACCAAAATTTATAGCCTAAGGCCGATCCAGGACAAAGTCAATATTTTAGTGCGATATATACCTATAACCGGGTAGGTTCGCGAACGAACCCTCTACAAAAACTAGTACATCAATAATTGACAAATATGGACTTAACAAAGGTTTCTATTTGTCTTATCTCATACAAATATTATCGACCAATGCGCCCTTGTTTATTTACCAACAACGATTCAAGTGCGCATGCGTGCTTTATGCATGTGTGAGCGTGTACTTACATAGGACGGCTAGATGCCTGTATGAGTGTGCATATATAGCACACGGTGGCTGGAAACACCCTTAGATGATGGATTGATCTTGAAATGTCTTAACTTGTTTTTGAACTAAGCGTATTTTTTAGTTGGAGTTTTCCAACTAAAAAATACGATCACAAAAACATTGTAACTTGTTTAAGTTACAATGTTTTCGAGATACGAAAATATTTACGCAAACACGACTTATTAAAACAAATTAATGAAAATGTAACAGCCTATCAAATATTGAATGGGTTAAAATTAGACGTTAAGATTTCAATAGATTGATTTATTGGAATCCAGTAGATTGATTTATTGGAATCCAATAGGTGGTTTGACATAAGGTTTACTAAATATTACATAGACAAAACTATTAAAATTGCACGCCTCCGTGAGGCAGGATATGGAGGACGCTAAAATGTTATAATATAAGATCTTTGTACACACATAACCATGCAATAAAATATTTGATTTGATTTTGATTTGATGTATCAATTCGAATTTGGGAGAAAAGAAAGAACAAAATAAAACTATATAAGTGCCTAATTAGAAAAAAAAAACGTTAACGATCCCTTATTAGAAAATATACTTAGATAAGTAAAGATTCTTATAAGTTCTTATCCACAAGAACATGCTAAGGTAAATAGTAATAAACAAATAAATGTAAACAAATGATACAGAAAGGAAGTTTAAAAACGTTTCAAAACTTAGCTCTACAAAAGAGTTAAACCACGCTTGTATTAACAAAATCACCAAATTTATTTAAATCCATTACCATCCAGTATCTTCAAACACACGCGAATGCCAATGAGCAGATTCGCCAATGCGATATTTAAATTTATTCAAACCGAATTCTTCTTCGAATTCTAAATTTGCATGTTATCAGCCAGAGCGTTTTAAAAATGAAACTATTTTGAAAATTGTTCTTTTTTAAAGATTATCGAATATTAGTGGCAAGGAGAGAAGGGCGCCATTAAGTGGAGCCTAACGCCATCTATCCGCGATCCTCTGAGGCTCTACCAAACTTGACCGAATGCTACGGGACGCAGCGATTGATTCCGAACATTTTATTTTAGATGTCCGTTTATTTCGTTTTTGACTGGGAGTTTGAGGTAGATGGCGTTGATTTCTTATGGTGGATTCATTGTTATGGGCTTAGGCCTGGGGTGTATAGAAAAAAGTGTTTTAAGACTAATCTTTTTTTTGTGTTCGTAGGATATTATTGTTCTTATATGTAGAAAATATATAGTTTTTTCTTAACTTTCGGTTAGACATTCAGAAAAAAATACGTTATTATACAAAAAACATCTTCCTGCGTCATAATGTTAATTTAGTGAATCTTAATGAGTGTACATGAAAACCTAAATCTTGCTTTTTGTTTCCAATGCGATTGATAGCGCTTATTATCGATGTATGATTTGGAAAAAGAAACAAATATGTACCTACTTATCAAAAAAGTTTTTCATAAGAATTCAAATTAATTTAAGTATAAATTGTAGAAAACTTTTCAAATCAGCATTAAGAAAATCTTTCGAATAAATTAAATAATACATCCGAATATTTCTCGACGTCCCGTAGCATTCGGTCGGAAACCAGTTTCCCTAGTGAAGCCGTTTTAAGGATGCGACGGCGCTTTCTATCTGTCTCTGTCCTTATTATCGATTCTAGCTCCGAAGAAGAGGGACAAAATGTCATTACGCAAGCATTTTGGACTTTTATTTTGTGTCTACTTTTCTTTTGAGTAGGTATTTATTATCTTCAAGGGATAATTTTTTCTTTCCATTAATTAGAAACGTTTTTTAACTAAATTAACATTCTAAGAGGCTTGGAAAGAATAAAAGAATGAAATGAAAATTATTTCTTAGAGTGCATGTAGTTAAAATTCATATTTTTTTTCCTGTGACTGGCGATTACGTTCTATCATTTCGGGGTGCACACATTTTTAAATAAGTAAAGTAGGTATATTATATTCTATAGGAACATTTTAATACTTTTAATCCTGTAAGTTTATAGAGTTAGCCAGGATTGCAAGGAGACAGGTAACATAAAAAATAACCACATTTTTACTTAAAAAAAACCGACCGCGGTGCACTTTGAAACTGCATAAAATCCGCCATTTTGTTTATTTTAACGAACTTCATACCCAGTGACACTTGCACCATCAAGACGAATCTAATGATGTAGCATTTATCAAAATCGGATGTGCCGTTGAGTAGTTACGAGCGGACACAGGAACGGACATACATATATACATACTTACATACATACAGGTCAAACACATAACCCTAATTTGGGCTTCGCCGCAGTCGGGTAAAAAACTTGGCGAAGACCGAACACTACCGTTTTTGTACTTATTAATAATTTGTATGTATGTTGGTGTATAAAACGAATTCTAAACATGATTTTCAACAGTAGGTACTTTTCTTCTATAATTTTATTAATTTTCAAACTATTTGTACCTATGTAAAATTTTACTTACACCAGAAAAACTAGAAATTAGAAAAGCACAAGGTGCAACTAGCGGCGTTAAGTTAATTAATATTTATGCAACTGAGCACAATAACACAAAATGTAAACAGCTTTGTGGTGTTTGCAAGAAAAATCCTGCCACTTAGGTAAATACAATTTTTAACAAGATTTCAAAAAAAGTCCTTCAAATGTTTATTTTTCAACCTTCAAAAGTTCAAACGTCGGCTTACTAAACGGCGATAATTCCCACCTGCTACCATGAAACGCTGGCGACAATTTGCTCTACTTTCCTCTCTCTCTAACACCCGCGGGAGAGTGAGACAAAACATGAGAACCCTCGAGTCTACGCGAAATGTCATTGAACTAATCTGGCTGCGATACAAAATCACGGTGGAAGGTTTAGAACAGTAGCGCGAGAAATTAAGGATATTGGTTATTTGATTAAGTTCACCTTTTGCCAGTGGCATAGAGGCAGGAATTTAGACACTGTATACTTTATGTTTTAATTTACCTTATTTCATTCGATTAGCATAAAAGAAATCGGGAGTGACATGAAAATTTTGTGAAATGCAGCTTTTGCTTATTTTTTGAATCTCAATTCAATTTTAAGAGTAAATAACGTATTTAGGTTTAGTAACTTTGTCATTTTAAGTGAATTGATTAGTATTAAATTTAAATTTTACTAGATATTCTTATTTCGGTAAATTATACACGTATTTATATGTTCTTAGCAGTGATCAGATCTGCGATGCAAATAGGGGTATATGACTTCAAACGTTGTACAGAAACATGGATGTATCTCAAAAATCTGGGAAATGATTAATACTACATATAGATGAATATCACAAAAAATGTATCTACAATAATATTAATTTCCAGAATCCCGACAAATATCCATATTTCTCTCCAACTTGCATCCAAGATCCGATCACTGGTTCTTAGACACTACTTTCTACCCAAGTATACATCTGTACTGTACAGATGGGCTTATTTATCAGATTTTTTAAAGCGCTATTTAATGTCCAAATTAATTGATAAAGTAGGTATCGAATGTCAGTCCTGACAACTATCAAACTGATGTTTCGCTGAGTTTGGCTTGAAATGTTTAATTAAACTTACGTACTGTTCTCTAACATTTCACTGTGACAAAATGTAAGCGTACCGTGCTGAGCAAAAATGTAGACTTGAGATTCATACCACGCAGTATCTTTATCGAGCGAAGCAAATAAATTACTATAATCCCTTTGAAATATACCATTCTCACTTTCCAAAGCTCGTATCTTACATACTCGTGCAATACAAAAGCAACGTTATTTAGTACTAAATAAAGTTTATATTTAAATAATTCGTCACTCTAAGTTACGAGGTAAACATTGAAAAATCGATATACTATATCTGTTCTAAGTCTTGCGTAACATAACTCCATTGTTTCTATTTTTAAATTTAGAATGAGAACGCTTTGTTCGTTCGAATTTTGACCGTTTTATGTTTTAAAAATAAATGTGGGCCTATCGTATCTTTATGCTGAACCTACTTGTTTTAGACTCACTTTAATGTTTAACAAATAGAATAGATTGTGTATAGATTTTTTTAAATGGTGAGTGAAAAGTAGGAAAGATGTTGTAGTCTGTGTTGTAATAAAATAGAAAAAGAGATGCATCCGAGCTTTTCATCACTTTAAACTATAAATAATAATTGTAAAACTAATATTGAAGTTTGATTATCACAGTCTTCTATTGTTCTTTATATTGAAACAACGGGTCCAGTGACCGAGTTTGAAGCCATAAATCGCATAATTTACAAGACCACGTGACAATAGACATTGTAGAGTGAGCGTCCCACTAAGCGGTGCCAGAGACAATGAAGCACAATCAAAGGCGTTTGTACCCTATATTGTGAACTGAGATTTTTCTTAATGTTTCCGTATCATTTTAATTTTAATTTCAATTTATTAAAGTAATGTCTCTAACCAACATTCACCATATTGTTAAAAATACACTTCAATGTTACCATTTTATTCCAAAAAAAAATAAGAATTATAAATTACTTGCGAAAAATTTTAAAAATTCACAGACAAAATCTCACACAGGTATGTGAGCGTTTTCCAAAAAAAATACCGGGGTAGCTACTTTTTCAAAATATGGACTTGTGAGGTTTTTTTGGCTCAGAATCGTTAGTACTTTGGAACCTTATACGTAAAAAAAAGTGTCCCTATTTTTTTTTTCCATTACGTCACCATTTTGCATAGTGTTTGTATGAACGTGACGTAGTGGAAAGACAAAAAACCCATACACATTTTGGGACACTTTTTTTTACTTATAGGGTTCGAATGTACTAACGAAAAGCTAGAAAATCCTCAAAAGTCCATATTTTGAGAAAGTAGCTACCCCGGTATTTTTTTTGGAAAACGCTCGTGTAGGTATGTCCCTACGTAGGTAATATAAAAAGCTCCCTGATTCAAGTGTTTTAAGTAAGTCTGCATCATAATCTCATTATGTCTCACTTACAGACAAATGCAAAATGAAATAAACAATCTGTCCATGTCCATTTTCCCAATAAAGTCTTATAATTAAAACACCCCACTTTTTTATCTCCGTATAAATCTGTGACGCGTTTTCATCTATTTAATATAATCTGTATAATGTGTATAATGCAAATGAATGTGTATATTAAACTCGAATTATAAGGTTATTGGCTAGTCCGACCTCGCGGTCTTTGATAAGGAACTATTTCGGGCGGCGCCCCAGATGGATGAGTTTGCGCGTGAACTTTATGGAAGCATATTCGTAATATATATTTTTAACGCAACTGGCAATATTTTTGTATAAAAAATGTTTTTGTTTCAAGCGACTCTTCTTATTTATACCTAATGGCAACTAGATCATTTATTAAATTATATCGCCATTTGCCAATTCTCAGCAAAAAAATTAAGGAAATATTAAAAATTGCCAAGAACGTAAATACAGTCGGGTTTAAGCTATAGCTATTTTTGTTACTGACGTAACTAAACTCTTAACTAAATAATTATATGTACTTGTCGTTTGTGCTATTATGCACAGTACCATATTGTCAATGATGTCTTAAATAGCAATAATCGTAACTACTTATTGATTTTTTAACAATTAATATGTATGAAATTCTCTATTCATATTAAGCTTTGTTACACCAAGGATATATTTTCGGTTTTGTCATGTATGCATGTTACAAAACTTACTTGTGTTTTGTTGTATTTAGAGCTTGCAATTCGAATATTCGAATATTCGAATTCTTCGAATATTCGGCTAATTTTGCTATTCGAATAATACCTGGTAAGGTATTCGAATATTCGAATAATTTTACTACCTATTTAAATTAAACGGAATTTTAATTAAAATGCTAACAAAGGACATAATAAAGAAGGATAAAGTAATCAATTAAATTTTTTCAAACTAAATATACCTCAAATAGCGCAGCGTAACTTTTTACGCTTTTAAATTAAAAAATAGAATATCCACTAGGCTGAGCTGCAGCCTGTGGTATGGTGTTCTTTTTGCATGCGTCATTAACTTTTTTAATCGCAAGGACAATTTTTTGGGAGAAGTATGCGCCAGCTCTGGGATCTCTCGAAGCATGGACCAGTTAGTTAAAATTTCTAAAACTAATATCCTCGTGAGACCCATGAGGGGGTGATGAGCAGGGGAGCATTTATGAAATTAGAATTCTATTCTCATCTTAATAAACTCGAAAATTACTTCAGCAAAATATCCTAAATTTAGGAAACGGGTTTGACGAGGATAAACCTACCAATTTAGTTAAAGTACAAAAAAGCGGTGATGGGACAGCTTTATGACTTGGGACTGATACGCTGAACCGGCCTGTTAAAGGTTGCCTGAATG
This sequence comes from Eudemis profundana, assembly GCA_947034925.1. Lineage (NCBI taxonomy): Eukaryota > Metazoa > Arthropoda > Insecta > Lepidoptera > Tortricidae > Eudemis > Eudemis profundana. The sequence goes on from OX344797.1 coordinate 10,050,744, forward strand.
CGGAATGCAGCTAACTAACTACCCACCAGGGCTTGTGGACACGTTGCACCAGCATGTGCACCAGGGCTCTACGGAGCTTCCATGTGGCCGGCGCTTCTGTTGCATGAAAGGCCGTGTCGCCCCACCTGATTAATGTCCATGGCACCAGAGCATGACCTTCAGAGCATGTGTGGGGAACTCTTAGACAGATTGCTATTCTCATGTAACTCGGGTCCAGGTGGTTTTAGTGGGGGTATGTCTTCTCCTTCTGAGGGGGTGAGTCCGACATAACTCCCCCAAAGGATTTTTTTTATGAAATAGGGGGCAAACGAGAAAACGGTCCGGAAACACTGCAGGCGACAATTTATTCCACAGTTCAGTCGTGCGAGGCAGGAAGTTTCTAGCAAAATGCTCAGTTGTTGACTGCCAACCATCTAAGTGGTGAGGATGGAAGTATTGTCGCGTAGGACGATGGCGGAAAGATGCGGCAGGGATCAATTCGAACTATTCCTCGGAGCACACCCCGTTATAGAGATGATAGAAGATACAGAGCGAGGCTACATATCTCTCTACACAGTGCCAAGGAGTCGAGCCGATCTGAAATATCTTGGCAGCCGATAGACGATACGAGTCGCACTCCGCTGAATGCGGTCTAGAGGGAGAAGCTGGTACTGGGGAGCCCCAGCCCACAGATGAGAACAGTATTCCATATGTGGACGGACCTGCGCTTTATAATAATTTTATTTTTATTTTTTTCTTAGAGGCTAATTTAGCCTTACCCTCTAAATGGCCGCGGAACTAGACTTCACTCGATATGTCGACACCAATGATTGCAATAGTGGCTGTGGCAGTTAGGTGGGGGTGCTCTCAAAACGAGGTGATGCAACAAACGTAAGCTTTTTAGCGGTGAAAGCGCAAACCTGTGTCTTCGTAGGGTTAAAACGGACTAGATGAAGTAGACCCCATTCTGAAATTTCTTTTAGGGAAGTTTCAATTTCAGACACAAGTCTGTTACGGCTCTCGATGACGTTATCCCGAGAAATATTGGCACGGCCGGTGTAGGAGGCATCACCCGTGCTGTCATCTGCATAACAGTGAATGCCACAGATTTGCAGCATGTCGTTAATATGCAGAAGGAACAACGTAGGCGATAGCACACAGCCTTGCGGGACACCAACATTCACAGACATGGATTCAGAGCACTCACCGTCAACTACGACTTTTATGCATCTGGTTTCTAGAAAGCTACTGACCCATTCGCATAATTTCTCGGAAAGCCCATAAGATGGAAACTTCCAAAGAGGTGCTTTGTGCCAAACCCAATCAAAAGCCTTCGCCATGTCCAAACTAACGGCCAATGCTTCACCCTTAGTCTCGATCGCCTGTGCCCAACGATGTGTTAGGTAGACCAGAAGATCACCAGCTGAGCGACCTTTACGGAAACCGTATTGGGGGTCACTAAGCAACTGCTGGTCCTCTAGGTACCGAAGGAGCAGGCAGTTGATAATGGACTTCCATTATCTTCGAGAACAGAGAGGTTATGGGTATCGGCCTGTAGTTGGATGGGTTTGAGCGGTCGCTTTTTTTTAATGCAATAGATTTTGAGTAAGACTAATTAAGTTTGATTAGTCTTAAGGTAATCGCAGCGTAAAAAATATCTCTTCTAACATGTTTTTCACAAAAAATACTAAGAAAAACGATTTTTTAATAGTTTTTGGTAGTATTCGAATAATATTCGAATTATTCGAATATCTACAAAATCATATTCGAATATTCGAATATTTGAAAAAGTCGAATATTTGCAAGCCCTAGTTGTATTTAACGTATAACATTAATTAGGTACAACATTGGGGGATTTTACATCCGCGACATTTTTTTGGAAAACTTCGCATATATTTTACCATCCTACTAAATATAATAATAAAAATAATCATTTCTTTCGGATGTACATCCACAAAACATGTAAGTTTGTGTTTAGATGTTCGGAGGTTTGGATGTTTGTTACTAAATAAAACTGTAACAACTAATAATTGAATAATAACTAGGGATGTAACGATACTGATACCGATATATCTCTATCGCTGATTATATACAACCGATATTTGAAGAGCGCGAAAAGAATTTGCTGTAGGTATGAAAAAAAATCTGCAAAAAGTAATTTCAATTACTGACTTAATTGATGTATTGGTCTATTACCTTGTGCAATGATAATTTCTATGTTAATTATATCTTTGGTTCATAATAAAACAAAATTAATTTTGAGTTGACAATGTATTTATTTTAACTTTAGATATAATAAGGACATACAAATATCTGAAGTTCATACTTCATTATTTAGCTAAGATATAGGTATCGGTATCGCCGATTATTTATTACAATAATCGGTATCGTATCTGTAAAATTATGTATCGTTACATCCCTAATAATAACAGGAAAACTCAGGCGAAGCCGCGGGTAAATGTGGTTAATAATGTAAAAATAATCAGATATTAGGGATTATTCGAAATGTATTAGGTCCTTATTTTCATTAAATAAAGCTCTTGCAAGGAAACTTGCTATCTAGTAAAAAAAATGCATCTCGGTCCACATGTTCGAGTTCTACTATGCCACCCACAGACATACCCACAAAAGCATGAAATAACACCTATTATTTAATAATTATTATTAGTTACTAGAACAATATTTCCACATCAGTTTTTTTTTGTATCTATTTATTTGAACTCTTAGTTAAGGAGGCAAGTACATTAAAACCTGAATTCTAAAATGGGAAGAAGAGCTAAATTGAATTCTATATTTGAAATATTAGACACTTTGTCACATCTTGAGCATCTTGTAAGACGAAAATTAACCACTGTTTACTAGATCATATAGAAAATATCCGATTGGAATTTTACACTTCATTCCATTTGCAAAAAGCCCGTCGCCATTTCGTTTCCAGATGCGGTACTAGATGGCGCTACGGGAATCGTTTCGTTGGGGAAACTCCTCTCCAATGTGGGAGTGCGCTTTACTTGACTACACGTTTACACACACTAGCACTGTACGGACGTAGTCATTCCGTATAGAACGAAACATACACACATACGAATGCGTGTTCTTATACTAATACAGGTAAGCAAACCAATCACAGCACTGGTACCTTAGTGTGAAAATCAACGTGCCGTAGTAATACAAGCAATACGAGTATTTACTAACACAGCCATACTTATATTATTGAAGTCACGGAAAAGCGATAGATGGCGTAAGTGAGGCAAATTTAGTCTTGAAAGTCTAGTAGTAAAATAAGTAGACACTCATGACTATATTATTTCTTAAAGTAGGTATTGCTTTCTTATATAATGGAACCGTCAAAGCGAACAAACACAAAACAAATGATTTCAACGAACTTTCATCAATTGTGTAACTTGGATAAGTTACTGTTTAGCCATGCCTTAGTTTTGCTCGACTTTGTTTTGCGCCCAGATGATCTAGTATTAAAAATATTGGGACCTTTACTCACTAATCACTACATAGTACCTATAAAACAAAGTCGCTTTCTCTGTCCCTATTCCCTATATCCCTATGTATGCTTAAATCTTTAAAACTACGCAACGGATTTTGATGCGGTTTTTTTTAATAGATAGAGTGATTCAATAGGAAGGTTTATATGTAGGGTCATTGTGCCGGTAGCGCGGACAGTGCCAGTTCGCGGACAAATGGCCGGCAACGTTTCTTAAAATCAAGAAAATAGGATTCCCAGGTGATTAGTTGAATAAAAATACGTCTTACGCGGATCTTAGGTAGTGGGGCAATAAGACTGCATTGTATTTAAAACAAGGGATGGAAACCTAATGCAGGGATTGGCCGGTCAATTTATGCTATTACCGTGTGATGAGTGGACGTACGGTAAGTTACAAGAAAAATTGCCGCGGCGCTCGGGGCTTGACTGTAAATTTATCAATTAGTATTAATGTTGCATTGCTATTAGATGTTTAGTTAGGTTAATTATGAAACTTTTAACTTGATGTTATGGAATTTTTGTAATATATTGACTCAATTTAATAAAAATTAAGTGTCCGCAGAACCGGTATGCGGGTTTGTTAGGTACACCGGTTGGCGGACACGTGGTCGCCAACCGAGATACCTTATCGAATTTTGATTTTCACTTTGTGTTAAAAGTAATGCTAAAAACTCTCTCAACATTCAAGATATGTTAAGATTAATGGATTTACAAGTTATTATTTAGATTGCGACCACTTTTTTCTTTTAAGAATCAAATTAAAATTGACTTGAAATTAATCACTAAACAGGTGTCCGGTGAACCAAAACAACGAAAATATGCTTTCAGTATGCGGACACATGTGATTATTGGGACACAAAATATATTAATTTGGTTTAAAAAAAAAACGCTTTGTAGGTAAAACCTTTTAACTATGTGGCCTATGTTGATATTTGGTACAATTAACTGAAAAATTTGAAAAAAAACTGGTGTCCGGTGGACCGAAACAACGTAAATATGCTTTCAGTATGCGAACAGCCGTGATTATTATAGCCATTTATAACCCCCGACACAAAAATAGGGGTATTATAAGTTAGAACGCTATGTGTGTGTGTCTGTCTACCTGTGTGTTTATCTATGGCGCCGTAGCTCTTAAACGGGTGAACCGATTAAGATGTGTTTTTTTTTATTTGAAAGCAGGTTTTCTAGTGATGGTTCTTGAAAAAACATGTGTCATCACATCAAAATGGCTTTAGCCGTTCATGAGATATCCGAATTTGAAATGAAAAGGTCGAAGTTTTTAAGTCGGGGTGTTTTTTAATACTATTGATTTATATTTTAGATGCCACCTCCAAAATATAGAGATAAAACTAAAACAAAAGTAAAATATTCTGATAAAGATTTAAAGAAGGCACTTAATGCAATTTAGACACACGGCAAAGGTTTAAGCCTTAAACATGTTTCCCTTAAACTTTAAGCGAAATCGTTAAAGCATTTAGCATCCCTCATTCAACGCTCCACGACAGTCTTACTGGAAAGCGTCATGATACTCTGCAGCCAAAAAAACCAGAACCTATATGGGAGCTGAAATGAAGTCAGATGGAGAATGGACTCTAAGAGAGTGCGAGAAACGCAAGATAGATACGCTTGAAATGTGGCACTGGAGAAGCATGCTTGGCATATCCCGGACAGAATTTCGCACTAACCAGTCCATTCTTCAAGAGCTAAACAGACAGAACAAGACAGCCCCTATCCTCCATAGTAAAGTCCTCACTTTGTTCGGACACGCGTCAAGGCCTGAAGCTTTGCTCATGGCAAAGTAGACGGTGCTAACCGTACAGTAAGGTCTCACATGAGGTAGACCGACCAAGTCAAGTCTGCCACAAACTGCCCTTTGCACAAGAGCACCAGGCGCGCATCTGTCAGAGAAGAATGGCACCGTGTGGTTAAGCTTGCCACTCAAGCCATGAAAGCCACGACCACTGTACCAAGACTGTAACGACAAAGAAGAGAACTGACTGCCGGCTGCAACTTCTGTTGCAGCCGGCAGTCAGTCGCCAGATGTCAGTGTCTTCGGTCCTTTTTTTTTTTAAGCCTGACAAACTTGCAAGCCTTACTAGCTGTTACAAGAATCGGACCCAGTGGGGGCCGTGGCTTTCCCTGAGGTCGAACCAGGTCGCTGGCCGTACTACCTTGAGTGGATCCTTACCTTGAGTGGTGGGAGCCGGGAGTGCCTGGGGTTGAACCAGGTTGCTAATCCCGGTCCACCTTGAAGTTACGCTGATTGCTCAAAGTGAGCAGCGGACCAGCGGGAAGGTTGAAGCGGATCAACCTGTCCTTATGTGAGTGTGTGAATCGAACGAATAGGAGTTTTAGTTGCCGGTTAGCTAAACCTGGCCGAGCTAAGAAGACTCCGCCAAGAAACTTAGCTGGGCCCGACGCCCGAGCAAGGTCGGAGACTCCGACCTGGCGGCGCGGCATTGCGGCTTTTGGCGGGGCTTTCCGGTTCCGACTCGGAGTGAAGTTAATCCAGGACATTCTGGTTCTGGGGCAAGTCGGGACGCGGCCCTTGTGTGCTGTTGTCGCGAGGAGGTTGACCCCGCCAACGGGGACGATGCTGCGTGCGTCGGACTCCGTCGACGACATTGCAGCGATGAGTCTTTCGAATCCTGCTGAGATGTCGTCGTCCGGGTCAGTGAGGAAGCTCCTAGGGCGCCGAGTGAAGCGACCTCTGGTGAGGCTGGACCGGCTGAGCTCGTATCTTTGGTCCACTAAACTCGTATTGGAAGACAATTGTGAGAAAAATGCTGTCCAAGCCCGAAAACTTAAACTCATGTGTGACCAAAACAAACTTTTGCAAGTTATTTAAGGAAACATTCAAATTTGCCTATTTTTTATTATCTAAGTGCTACTAAGTACTTATGATATTAGTAGGATAATATATATACAATATAAAAATATATATTATGTTCTATGTTGTATTATTTGCATAAAACTCAGTGTCCGCTAACTGGCAACCATTGTCCGCACACTGAAAAAAGTGTACGCCAACTGAAATTTCGGCTATTTTTCAATGTTTTCCCATTTTATTCGTATTCACATGCTGAATAGGATAGTACCATTACTTTTTCACAAAAATACTATATTCTTGACATATTTAAATACTTATCACCATTATTTTTCGTATAAAACATATATTTAAAAGAGGTTGAAGTCAGCAACTCCGTTAACTGTCCGCCAACCGGCACACCGACCCTATAATACATCCATTTAGTATCAGCATTGCACCCGTGCGAAGCCGGGGCGGGTCGCTAGTAGATTATAAATGCATGTTAATAATAAAATACAGCATTACCTTTTACCGACAAGCTTCAAGTATTAATGATAATTGATTAAACTGAATTGTCATGGAGCATATAATTTTTTTTTTCTTCACATTTTTTATGGGTAAGTAAAGTATATTGATATCAACATCTGTACTGTACTGCTGTTACATGTAATTTAAGTACTTATCAAAGGTAAATTACTTAAAAAGTCTATAGACTTAAGAAGAGTAGAAAAACTTGTAGGTAGAGTAATAAGTAGCCTTTTCTTTACTTACCTACCTATAAATAGTTCTCTACATGACTAAGTCAGCTAAATTACCTACTTACCGAAGTAGGTACGGACCAAAAAACTCGGTTTGTTACATATTTTTCGGGAAGATAGGAGTTGCCTTAGTATGTCTAAAATATTGAATAGGTATATCAGGTAAGTAAGCCTAGACTTGGGAGGCCGGAATATCTCCCGTCCGATGTATTCCGGTAGTCATTTGCATCTTCTAGGGGACCCTATCTGAATCTATTTACCGACTCCGCCGGGTAAAAATCCCGTGTAGAATGATTTGATATACTTTGAAGGGTTAAATAAAAACCACTTTAGTGAAATTGTTTATGTAAATGTTTTTTTTTTTAATCCAAATAGATTCGTAGTTCCGACAACAAGATATTGTTGTGCAAGGAACTGTAACTAACTTGATTTTAAAAAGTAACCTAATGTTTGTAAAAACTAGACAATACACCTCAAGTTACTTACGTAGGTAGGTATTTTATCAACTATCAACTAATTAGGTACCTACCTTACCTATAATCGAGATTAAAATATTTTTTTTTCATTTTTGCGTTGTTAAATAGATTAAATTGGATCCGTACTTAAAATTAAAATAGTAAAATTTAAAAGAAACTTAGTCAGACCACATATTGCGTATATTAATTAAATATCTACTCTTGTGCCGTGCCTCAAAATTTTCTGGCATTAGGTATTTTTTCTTTTCTGCTTTCATTAAATAATGATGTTGTTATATGTCCTCCTTGAATAAATGCTTACTTATACTTATATTATAAATGTGAAAGTTTGTGAATATGTTTGGTTGTTTTTTTACTAAATAACACGATAACAACTGAATGGATTGAGACGAAATTTGACATACAAGTAGATTAAGTCCTGGATTGAAACATAGGATAGGACTTTATATCCTGGTAAATAGTTCCCTTGGGATAATAAAGGGAATAAAGCAGGCAAAATGTAAAATGCTAGTGTTGTTATAATGAAGGTGCATAAAAAAAATCTGCAAGTAGGGGCCTACTTGCAGAAATAAATTATTAATTTTTAATTTCAAGGGCTCTTTTACAAGTCTTGTGTGATTCTATTCTTTTCGTTTGGTGCATCTTCGCAACGCACTTCTTCTCACCTTCTGGTTAGAAGAAGTGCGTTAAAAGTATGTAACTCAAAATAACTGAATGGCAATTAACACAATGGCCCGAAAGCCAAGTAATTACTAATAAGTAATAACATAATGAAGTGACGTGAATATTTGGTCCCTCATTCGGTAAACCTCAAGAAAATACACTACACAGAGTAGATGTATTTGCGGGTCGACTCAATCCCCGAAGCCTTGGCGGCAAAGCCTCTAATAACGTTTTGGCAACATCTCGCTGAAGGCTCGCCAAATGTCATCACTTACGTCTGGGACTGACGGAGCTCTCTTATTAATTTACGAAGTATTGGGAGAGATAAACATAATTTATACGTATTTTCCTATTGATATTTTACAGTGACCACTAGGTATTTAGGTCTCAAGATTGTTATTTTGAATCCCTTTAGATGTAAATGACAAGGATGGTTAGGTATTTCATTGTATTATAATAGAAAATTCCACTAATATTAAAATATTAATGAAAAAAAAAATTAAAAAAAAACTAATATTATAAATGTGAAAGTTTGTGAAGATGTTTGGATGTTTAGATGTTTGGATGTTTGTTACTTAATAACGAGGTAACGCTGGATGGATTGAGCTGAATTTTGGCATACAATACAAGTAGACTAAGTCCTGGATTGAAACATAGGATACTTTTTATTCCGGTAAAGAGTTCCCTTGGGACAGTAGCGGGAACAACGCGGGCGAAGCCGCGGGAAAATGCTAGTACTAATAAAATCAAGATTAAGGTATGTCATTTTTGGAACTTAGTCAATAGTAACGAAGAAGAAGAAGATGTTTTAATCCAGGACTTGGTCTACTTGCATGCCAAATTTCAGCTTGATCCATCCAGTTGTTACCCCGTTATTAGGTAACAAACATCCAAATATCCAAACATCTTCACAAACTTTCGCATTTATAATATTAAGTGGCATTATATTAGAAGTTAACTTAGTATACTTAGTTAGATTAGATCCAAATAAGTATGGCAGGACCTATCTATTGGAACGGAACAGAATGTACGTATAATAGAATAAAATAAAATGCTAGGTATCATACAATTTTCATGTCATACAAACTTCGTAAATTCTTTAAAACAAAGCGCAGCCACATTCTTCTTAATGCGATTAAACCGCTATCGCTCCACACACACATGGAACGAGATCCCAAACAGAGCAACAACTGACTTCGACTCGACCTCACATCCGAGTTTCATATTTCAAAAAAAAAACAGATACAACGCAGCCATTTTGTGGAACTATATCGATTGGCGGAATGAACCCATTGTTAGGGATAAGCATTCCCCATTGGCCCACTTTTTGCATGAGGGTAACAATGGGGTCCCGCTTTCCCCATTTTTTGCTGACGGCCTTTTTAAATACGAACTCTTTGTGTTAAATCGTCCAGACTTTTACATTTGCTTGGGCACTGCGGAGCCAGCGAGAAAACTTTGTGTTTCAGTAAATTAATTTTAAATGTTTCGTTTTGGACTTTCGGTGCTCATTCGAGGTGAGTAGGATTATCTTGTTGTTTCATTTTAGGATACGATACAGGATATAGTAAAATGTGTCGGTATGTATAGTTTCTTACCTGTATAGTAGATGTTCAACATCATTTCATGTCATTTAATAAACATCAAAGGTCGAGTGGGTATAGGTACGTGGCGATCAAATCACTTTATCTGTTGATTATAACGTCTTACATTGTTGTACTACGTTCTACAATGCTAATTTTTTATGCTGTAATTTTGAATGTGCAGCATATACAACTTTATAGAATACTTTACTCGTGTGGCTTATATCAAGTAATATAATGTACAGTGAGTAACAAATAGTCTGTAGCATTCAAAGCGCCAGATATATCGCCACACATCTTTGTGCCTATAGTCATAAAGATGTGTTACTGACTATTCTATTATACCTACTTATTTTTCATGTGTAGTATCTTATCTCTGCCTGCGTGATGGGCTTCTCAGTCTTAGTTTGTAATCTTTTCTTTTATTTTTATTGTAGGTTTTAGTTTATTAAATTTAGTTTTAATTTTAAATTTACTTCCCTTAAATTATTTATATTTGTTTTTGTATGTCTTATCTCTTATTCAATTACCTAGATTGAAAATAGAGCACAATCCAAGTCGATAACTACAGGTGCAGTCGCCATCAGATATATCTGAGCTGTCAGTGTACTCATAAATATCTGAACACGGCTCTAATACTATGAAAATAGAGCCGTGTTCAGATATTTATGAGTACACTGACAGCTCAGATATATCTGATGGCGACTGTAATAGGTAGCAGTGGCGTGGCGTCCAAAGAACTCGATTCCTATCGGCTTGCCTAATATCAGGCATTGGAGCACCTTATTCTACAGCTCTTAAGGAAAATGTACGCCAAATCTGCACCGGCTTGTCCAAGGATATCTTTTACGCCACGCTACTGATAGATAGTGATAAATCGTCCAATAAATCAACCATAAAACCTGGAGATGTCCACTGCTAAACATAGGTCTTCCCCAAAGATTTCCACACCGAACGGTCATTTTTGCCTCCTTCGACTTCCGGCGACAAAAAGATTATAAACCTTGTGTCTTTAGTCGGTTATTTACACAGTTGGTTAACTAACTCGCATATGTTAATTTGTATCTACCAATATATTCACAGAGCATACCTAATCTTGATTAAGTTACATATAAGTACGCGTCAATATCCCTCTATAACACTCCTAACCATTACGCCCATACAGATAAAACACATCTATCTGCATGTTGGTACTAGCTAAAACACATCTATATACATGTCAGTATCAGCTAAAACACCTCTATCTCTACATCGATACTCTAGCTAAAACACTCCCAAGGTCCCTGTTCTCCCCAATGCCTCGGCGTCTTGTTAATTGAAATGTTCCAAATATACATTCGCCTAGGGAAACGTTACCTGCGAAGAAGTTTTTTTGCTTCCAAAGGTAACTGATTAAATCCAGGAGAAACATAATTTTGGAAGTGAAGCTTGTTTTGGGACTGTCTGACACGTGACCGGTTTAAAAATTAGTATTTTAGTGTTTAAAGTCTGGCTTCTTAAATGTGAGTTTGATTTCATTTGTCGGTGCGATTTTGAAATTAAATTTGATTTTAATTTGCCTCCGGTTTAGTAAAATACGGTAGCTAAAATTGTTGTAATCGTCTGAAGTAATGATAAAAGGAAATGGGTTGAATGTATGTAATGTAAGTGCTAAAAAAGTTTGGGATCAAAGGTTCATTAGCGCCATCATACGAGTACGTTGCTGACCAGAATGCTCATTAATATGATAAGCCTATAGGCTTGTGACCAAAATTTTGTTTCTAATGTAACGATTCTACTATTTATGAAGAACAAATATATACCTATAACTACTACACTTGGATTACTATAACAGCCACAAATTGCAATCAAAAGTAGCCGACCGCACCGAGCGTTGAAAACGGCCCATACAAAACGGACGCACCCTGTGACGTCATCTCTTGTCCTCGCTGTACTAAGTCTGTATGAAAAAAATTGCATTTTGCCATTTTGAGCACGAAAAAGTTTAAGCATAAAAGTCGAAAAAAAAAATCGAAATTTTTAAAACTTTGTGGTCTCATAAGTTTATAATTTTTATATATTTTTTGTTTATTTCTTCTGTCTTATGATAATTTAGTATTTTCCAATCCAAGTGACTACCTATATTATTTTTTAAAATACAGCATTAGTCAACATCCCCATTGGCTCCGACTATAGTGCGACTTCACTTTTGTCTCTCTCTAACTTTATTAACGGCCATTGTCACGAAGTATGACTGCGTCTAATTACCGCGTCTCCATACATTTAGTATGAAAACAGCGTCGCGGTAATTAGGTGACCGCAGACATACTTCGTGAGAATGGCCGTTAATTAGTAGGTAACAGATGGATAATATTCGAGTCGCGTTTTCTGTTCTAGCTCATTAGGTTCGCTGTATGTAGATAAATTACTTTTAACCATTCACATTTTCGTCGGTTCTCAAACAGTTTTTCTTCTCCATGTTAGTAACAGGGAGACCACCTTACCGTTAAACGGCATAGCATTTATGATCCCTATAGTTAGACTGCGGTTCCGATAGACAGAGTTACAGAGAATAAGAATGTTGTTCCGCTTGTCTTTTACTTTGTAGTCGAAACTAACAAAAAATGAAAATGTTATTAGATTTTTATCTTATATTTACAGAAACTAGGTATTTATTTAAATAAAACGATGATAAAAAATTAGGTACCTTTTTAGCCTTTTTTGTCTCGACTTGCCATCAGGTGGGACCAATATCAAACGTAAATCTTCTAACCATACAAATAGGTAACCTAATTCGAGTTAATGGACCTCTCTGCCTTTTTTTAACGGCAATGCAAATCGCTTTGATAAGAGAGGAGAGAGGATAAAGCTAATACATTTGCATTTTAGGTAAGTGTGCACTACTCACATTAGATATAACCTTTAACACTATAAATAGAAGAATCGTCACATTTTGTCCACAGTTTTCCTTAACTAAACATTTTTTCAACGCTTGGTCACTGTCCATTACTCTCGGCTATAATCCCAACCATTCGGCCAGTGGAACTGGCACCTAATAGTAAACGGTCGAACTACGAACGGTCTGCTTAAGGTAGCTTCTTCATTTATCACCGTAGTGTAGACGACCGAATGCACTTATCCACTGGGCATTGTCTTACCTATATCTGATATGATATACGGGGAACATGAGATGTAAGTGCATTAGGAAATAAATTACCTGTGTGAGGGTTTTCTGAGATATTTGAACAATGACGGCAAGGCTGTGTCTCATGTGTTTAACGTAGTAGAAGGTTATAAAATGAATTAGTAGTTTCCTTTTATACGGAAATCATATTATAATAGTTGTCTTATTGTTTATACCACAGTATAATTAAACTTTTTCTAAAAAGTAAAATGACGTATTCTTTACTTAAATTCTCCTGATGATGTGCCATTTTAGTGTAATGTAGTATCTTGCGATCGCGATTTTTTATAAAAATGTGTAGATATTTTGTTAGAAAACTGAACAAATGTAGGTAACTCTGTATATTAGTCTCCCTCAAAAAGAAAAATCCCATCAGAAATTTGTAAACCCTTTACACGTATTAATGAAGTATTTAAGCGAGTCGAGATTAACTGGTTGTTAACAAGAAGTAGCTGGTTTTCTCCAGTTTATTAAAGCCAAGTTGGCGTACACCCCGCACGCAATAGGTATCCGTGTTTTAATCCAACACATTTGGAATACGTATAAGTAGGTAGGCGTTCGTGGGTGGCTGTGAGCCACTGAATTTTGGATATGGCAACATGGGGCTTCAAACATTTTAACTTGTTACTTAATTTTTTGGGTTCGTATTTTGCAGGTAGGCATGTCCAAAATATCTGCCTGAAATACCTATCTGCATAGACAGGAAAAGGAAACTGCATACACAAGATGTCGTGATGAAGGCTATTACAATTTACCGGCCGCAAACTTTCTTGATGCACAAAGTTATCACCTGATTCCCTGTCACTGTATCTTACAAAAAGAGATGGGTAATATGGAGATGGGTTTGTCACGTACCAAAAAGTCGCACAGTCAGTAATCCTCCCCTCAGTTACACTTTCTCTACCTTATTTTCTTAGTGAAATATTTGTTTGTTTACGTATTTTCGTACTCGGTGTACGAAATGCAGGCTTTTAAAGGGGTGGATGGTAATCAAGGCGAAGGAAGTCGGGATTGTGCGGATCCCGACCAGGGCTAAGGTAAAAAGCCTTTAAGCTCCATTTTCTCGCGATTGCCTTTCACGTCGCAACATACCTATACGTAAGGGAAACTAAAGTAACCAAAGGGTAGACTTTTCAGGTAGGCAGGAACAGCAAATTTGACTTGGCCAGTTTTTATCAGAATTAATATATATATATATGTTGAATAACTTTATAAAATGACTGATGTAATGTAAACTGGCCAAGTCAAATCTGACCTACTTTAAGATCTCACATTTTTAAATAACAGCAATTGTTATAGGTATCCAATAAAGCAAAGAAATAGAGTTTAATACTTGTTCATAATGTAATTTGTTCCTATAAATACATATTTGGATTTTGCATAGGACTTGGCACTCATTTAGATCTCCATTCTTTTAGGGGCGAAGCCCACAGCCTAGCATAATTTTTGTATTGAACATGGCTCTCCTTTTTTACATTTATGTTTTTGGTGGGATAGGTATAACGGTTATAGGTACCTACCTACACTGAAGATACCCATGAGAACGAAGGAATTTTTACAGATCCTCACTGTATATAATCTTTTAGTAAGGTTGATTTAAACCATAGACTTACGTACTTACGTTATGTTTACGTCGTATCCTCCTAAGGCCCAACGCAAAATTCAGTATGTAGTCATTGCGTACCAAGGTCCTACCAGTAGTACTAATGTTTTATACTCATTCAGACCCAAGTACTCAGGACAAAATTTTTTAATGTTCTAGTACTTGTACTGCACCTATAGTTTCTGGGTATGTTTATTATCTGGAAATGACACCTTTTTGGACTATTTGAATTTAATTAAATAAGTACTACAAAAAGGACCATGGGCTTTAACAGAACATGATTTTCGTGTTTTTTCAAATGTAGGAAAATAAAAATAAAGCTTAGTAATCATTTATTTTGTAGTTTTATTTAAAGAATACAAAGTTTTAACCACTTATAATCAGTCTTTAATGGCTTATCAGATACGCACAGTCTTTTTAATCACAATTATTCATCATTTTGGTTTACAACCCTACACTGCGAGATCGGGATCTTCCTCTTCTTGACGCACCTCGACGACGCCCTCTAGGAGCTGCACGACGCGATCTGGGTCTGCCTCGGGTAGGTCTTGAAACTAGTTCCGACAGAGGTACATCATCATCAGAACTGGAGGAATCGTCTCTGGATCCATTTGGCACAAAATTTATGTCTATGTCACACAAATCTGTATCACCATCATCCTCAGATCCATATTCAGATTCGCTGAGTGCGAATTCTATTTCTTTATCATTTAAACCTATAAAAATAAAAACAAAATTCGTCACTGTATGCATTTATCACCAATTTCAACATAAAATATCTTTTAGTTAAATCCCGCAGTACTACATATAGGACTAAATATTTTCACAACACGTGTTTGGTAAAATATAAGCATATTTGATCAAATTATTATTGTACTCCGTGAAATACCTAGTAAATATTAAGATACAATACAAATAAACACAAAATCATTCGAGATTACTTTAATTATTTTGGATTTACTAACCTCTTCCTCGCGGACCTCCCATGTTGCCGGCTGTCAACTGACAGTTTGACACTTTTCTTTTTTTTCGGACTTTACTTTCGGGTTCATAGACAAGCCAAAACATTCGATTAGAAGTTGAGAAACGTCACTTTACATTGGCGCGAAATTTTAAATCAAAATGGTGGCTTTTTTTATAAGTCCTACTGGTAGGACCGTGGTACGGTATGACTACACAACGGTTGATTTAGCTGGGTCTGAATAACGAACTTACTTAGTACTATAGGTAGGACCTTGGGCCTTAGGAGGGTATGGAGATGCTTCAAACTTCTAGTGGACCTATGTAAATAAAGGCCGCAATATTTGGCGTCTTTGGCGGTCCCATCGCGACAACTGTTTGCGCGCTCACAATTTTACAAAACCCATTTCCCACGCGACACTAAACCTTAAATGTACTTCATTAAAGTCCAAAATTGTTCGGTTCGGAAATTCATGACACTTCAATAAAAGATAATGGACTCTCGTTAACACAAAATAGGATACGTTTTCGGAAAACAAGTTTTCTCAGGGAGCTCAGTTGCAGCGTTGCTTGGGTAAGCAGTTTCGGGATGAGATGAAGTTTTTGGTTTCCATTTTCTTCTTTGTGTTCATTTAAACTAATTAGTTCTTAATGTATTTTAGCCACCTACAGCTTACCTTAATTAAACTTGGTTCGTTGAATAAGTTTACACTTTTTGTAAAGTACTTAACCCAACGGTGATGGATTTGCGTTAATGATACGTTTTAATCCTTTAGATCTTAACTTGGATGCACTAAACATTTTATTCAAAAAGAAAATAAATTGAAGACTGAAACCTACTTGAGTAGAGTTTATAAAACTTTTGAATGATGAATAAAAAATGCTTTGATTCGTGGCTTATACTTATTTAAACGCGGTCAGTTTATTTGAGGTCTAGAGCATCTCTTCAACAGTAGAGTTTAAATTACGAAATAAAATGTGTAAAAACGCAATGGCGTTACAATAGGTTTCAAATCGTCCGGCACTCATATATTTTTTGTAAATTTTAGGTATTCCTAAATTCCTTTTGTTTGTCCCATCCCAACAACCCGCCCCTGTCGGGGTTGCCACCGGACATCGGCATTCAATTTTCCCAAATGCAGTACATATGTGAGCAATACGGGCAAATAACCAAACCATTTGGGAATCGGTACCTTTACACCTTAATACAGCTCAAGAGATTTCCCCGTGTCCATTCCATTCCATATATCCATGCGAATCACGTAAAACGTAGAATACCGTAGTATGGTTTTCCTTTCGGCAACATTTGTCGGCCCCAGAGACTTATTACACTGTGTACATGCGAAGGAGGAATATTTTGTTCAAATATAATCAGGGACGCGAGATACGTCCAATTTCTCTTGTTTTTATCCTACGTTATAGGATATGGAGGACCGAGTGGCAACGCAAATGTTTGACTTCATATTGGATTGGGTAGGGTATGGTTGATTTACGTAGACAAACAAACAAGTTGGTATGTGAGCGTAACCCGTTCGCTGGGACTCGGACTTGGGGTGTAAATATGGTGCCTACCTACTATGTTGCAGTTTCAAATAGGTATGTATGTAGGTGCAGGTACTATTTACTTTACATAATAGCGTAGATCTGTTGGATAACCTATATTGAGTTTCTAGCAGATGCAATTACAAGCGTTACCCTATCGCCCTATCGAAACTAAAATAGGAACCTAACGTCATTTTATTTAAAACTATAACGCCTTTAAAGACGATGTCAAAATTACGGAAACACACACAATTACTTAGGTATAAAATAGTGCCACCTTTTGTCACAAAAGTATAGAAATCATAATTACACTCGCGGTCAAAGAATTCGGGTCACCGTAATTTAAATAATAGAAATAGGTGTTTTTCAATATTTGACACTTGTTTCATTTACATAATATACTTTTCTTCAATACCTGGCCGTATTAGCAATATCCGCTAACCCATCATAAAAAATATTATTAACCAAAAATGGTGATTTTTGCGATATATCACTGCGTTAACGTCATTATTTTTCATGGGTTTTTACGAGTTCGATCTAAACCTGAAATTGCTATTATTTTCAGTGTTATTTTTGCAGATAATATCTAAAATTAATTAAATATCAAAACGGGATTCAATAATTTCACAAACCTGGAGTATTTTAGGAAATATGGCGGTATTTTACTGCCCCGAATTCATCGTCCGTGATTGTATTATAATCATATATTATGTCTATGAATGTCTATAATAAATGCATTTAGGTACAAAATCTCGTAGTTATGGTAACTGAACTCACTCTTCTGTATAACCTAATTTAAAAACACGCCTCATCTCCCTCATTAGGCACACTCACCTTTGCAAATTTCTTTAAATTCCAGAAAATTCCTCCCGGCAAATAGACGTCGTACGACAACATTCCCCTCTACATGTGTAAACAAGGTAAGCGTACCCACGGGCGGCCGTTCGGGCCTCAATAATATAAAACATGCTCATATGGCCCGCGCCTATATTTCAGATCCTCCCTATCTACCCGCCCGTTCCACGTGAGACGCGAGCTGAAAAGTGCTGTGTTTTGTTTTTAATAAAAAACCGACACAAACAGGCGTCGCTCTACACGCAAATACTTACTAAGTTGTATAGTATACCTACCTGCCTATTAATTACTTATTTACTACAATTAAACATGTCATTATGATGGTCTTTAATACCTATTACAAGTACTTAATAACTGATTGTCTAGTTATAAAACTGGTCCATATCTACATGCGCTCCCGTTTACTTTTAAATAGGTAGATAATTATTGTAGAGATGTAACGATACATAGTTTTGCCGATACGATACCGATATATTGTTGTAAATATCGGCGATACCGATACCGATATCTTAGCTAAATAGTGAAGTATGAACTTCAGATATTTGTATGTCCTTATTATACCTAAAACTTGGCTATACTAGGTATTTAACAGAGAGTCAACCTTGAAAGTGTAAAGTAAAAATAAATAGATTGTCAACTCAAAATTCAATTTTTTTTTATTAAGAACCAAAGATTTTAACACATAGTAATTGTCATTGCACAAGGTAATAGACCAGTACATAAAATAAGTCAGTACTTAATTGAAATTACTTTTTGCAGGTTTTTTTTATACAGCAAATTCTTTTCGCGTTCTTCAAATATCGGTTGTATATAATCGGCTATACCGATATATCGGCGATACCGATATATCGGTATCGGTATCATTACATCCCTAAATTATTGTTTGTTACCCGAAATGCTCTTTGAAAACATACATGTTCATAGCGTGACCCTATAGGTACTATTTAACAACAGTTTTCTTTTAGTCAAGTAATGTAATTACATGGCATATACCTGTGGGAAAGTAGATATCATCTGACCTATTCTCGTCGTTGGGTATTTACTCGTATCTGGGTAACTGCCCACCTCTATTTAGGGTCAATATACATACATCAAATTCAATCTTCAGATTAATATTTCATACTCAGAGTTAAGAGTAAAAACAGAAATATTGATTAGCAAGAGTAAAAGATTGACCCCTGGACCTCCGCTCGTAACTTAGAAGCCGAAGGTCACGTAGCCGAGCAATGGTCGCTATAGCCGAAATGATACTCCCAGTTAACCAGAATAACCGACCTTTGCCATAGAATAAAGGAGACCAGAGCTTCCAAGTTACCTTAATAACACGTAATGCACGCATTTGTATTGTATCCTTGGAGAAACATAATAAATGACGGGTTCATCAGATGTGGCTTTGTTTTATAAGCCCAGGGACACATTTATGTTAATAATTTCACGTGATCTGGGTATAGCAGTTCGTTTTTATACAGAGGCAGCGTCACTTTTGTTGTTAAGCGTGTCACTTTTGTTTGCTTTGCCAAAAGGTTGCTTCGTGAAAATCGGAGAGTAGGAAACTAACATTACCGGCAATTAAAAATAAAAGTAAAAGTTACCTACCTTGAAAACAATTCAGATTTGTTAGGCCGATTTTCAAGAAATCAAACAACACATTTCGTCCAATGAGTTAATTTTTCGCAAGTTTGCTTAAAAATATTTAGGCAGGTTTACGAGTTTTATTACGTAATGCAAAATGTCCTTGCCCAGTCTGACTAGTTTGTAAGCCGGGTGAATAAACTATTTTATTTTAAATCAAGTTTTGAAACTGACCAATCGGGTTGAGACATTATCGGCCACACGAAGCCATTGGAACGTTGGATTCGTCACACCGGTGGAAACCAATCTTCGATCGCACACAAAGTTACAGTCAGAGAACAGCCAGTATTCTGTTCTGACTATGGGCATTTAGGAGAAATACCTACACAGTAACCAGCGCTCGTACAGTAAGCAGCAGAGAAAAGGAACCCATCTGTCATACATTCTTATGTATGGCAAGGGGAAGTGAGTTACTTTTCTCTACAGCTGACCGAACACGGTGGATATGGCACTACGGCACAATCTTCGCTGACTAGCCATACATTGCCATAAAGCTACGTTAATTATTTGCCACGCCATGCCACGCACACATTCACGGCGCACAATGTACCTTGTTATGAAGTTAAACTACTGGATATATTTTGACTACGCTGTTCAGGTTAATTGGGTTGTGTGGATCAGACTAGGAACTCTGCTGTAGAAATAATTTATTAAATTAAAAATCTTGTTAAAACAAAGAAAACGGAAACTAACACTTTTGCTTTTTTTATAATGCCTTAGCGCGTCACACACAATATATTTTTAATACGACACGTTTAAATAAGTGATTAAAAACAATAAAATGATATATATGTAAAACCCACATTTAGTACATGAAATAAAGTAGGTAATCTTACTCCTAACTGCAAAGGAAAATAATGAAATAACTGAATTTAACGAGCTGAAAATAACTCCATGTTACTCACTAAAATCATCTTATTAATAGGTATTAGGTATTTAGAGCGAATCCTAAAAGTAGGCACTTTGACAAATTTTGAGCAGCCAGAATTGTCATTATTAAACCAAGTATTTAGTTTTAAACAACATGAAAGTAATTACATTGCTCTTTGACTAATATTAACATTGATTTTGAGTACCACATTCGATCTTCTAAACAACTGATTCGAATACTTTTGCCTTACCTAAATATCTACTATATTTAGGTAAACTCATCGACAAAAGGGCAATGGCTGACAGATCTCTCAATATTCTTTGAGTTTAAGACAAAAGCGTCGATACGTCTAACGTATCTCGTTACGGACTAACAAGCCATCTATGACAATGGGATATTCTTTGCACGAGCGGCGAGCACGTTTGGTAGCGGACGTCGGTCGATCGGAATATTATACGAACCATCCACTCGTTGCTTTTGATAAGCTGCTCTTTGGAATGAGTGTCGGCTAGATGCGGACACAGACATTGTAAGTTAAACACTAAAATTGGTTAAACGACTAGATGGATTATCGTTTTATAGATTACAAGTTGAGGAAACAAAGACTATAATGTTTAATACTTTAGGCTTGTTAAGATTTCAGAAATGTATTGTGAAATGTATTAGGTAGGTAATCTAATTGGTTTAGGTGTATATTATAAACATTTGTACGATAAGATCGGAAATAACTTTCTGTTACTTAAAATGTATTGTCTTGATTAACTGTCGTAACAGACACACATGTCTGTCCATTAGAACCATAAAACTGCCGACGGTAACGCTGATTCAGTGCAAGAGAGACACAAATCAAAATAACACATAGCCATTAATAAAATAAAACTAATCTAAAAACTAAATTACTTCAAGCACAATTTAAAACTCAATCACCTTAGTCCTAAACCAACGTCGTAGTTTGATTTACTTATTACAAACCAAATCAGAATTAAGCATCTAGCACCAAATCTAACTGATTAAATTAATCAAAACGCCCGCCCGTTCTCTTATTTGTATATCTCTATCTTTGTCTTACGTAGCCGTGTTACATCAGAGCAGTGACGTCACTTTATAACCTCAGTATAATAATGTCTCACGTCACTATGCCCGCTATAATACGATCGCCTTTCTTCTAACAGGAGCAACATTTTATGGCGTGTTTCGAATACAATGAACACAGATGATTCTGGGTACGTGCTAATTTTGGCTAGTAGGTACTAATTATAACTGTGTAAAAATCTTATTTATGACATTTCCTTGAAAGTTAAGGAGGTTATTAAAAAATTAATTAAAAATACAATGGTTTGTTTTACTTAATTATGGGAGCCTTTTGGTGAACTCAAAACAAGTAAGCAGGCATACTAAAAATTGTAGAATGAATTCACATAGGCATAGCAGGCTCTTCAATAAGGTTTTATCTAAAAATGTTCTAGGTACGCTATGCTGTGGTACATTTAATCAGAATAACCCACTTGATATAATTTATGTACCTAGTAGCTACGAGTACAATAATATCCTTAGGTAAACAACATACTACTTAAACCAACAAAGGCAATGTTTTTCTGTCCTCAGGGCACTTTGATAGCAAATCCACGACCAGCAAATAAGCGATTTGCGTGCGCGTGCCAAAGTGAACTAAATTTCCAACGTATCTAATTCAATTTTTCTACATTCTGCTCTAAGTACGAATGGAATGGGAAGGGCTGAAGCGTGCTTGAATTGCTTGAATTGGTTAATTCCTGGATAATCGTACACACGCCTCCGGTTGTCAGGTGAGCCGCCATTGTACCTGCCCTCTCTTTCTTGCCCCTGCGGCTCATTGACATGCAAATGAGAACGAAACGGGCCGCGCTCGCGGACCGAGCCAACGGTTATTTATCTCTGATTGACTCTGTTTATTCCACTTTGACAGACAGGTTCCAATTTCAAACTGAATCGCGCGCATGTTATTATGTAAATTTGCGTGCAAGTTAATTCCATTTTCGATTGAATTTCGTTCCAGAACAAAAGATGATTGGTTAAAACGGCAGCTGTTTTTGTTATAAATTCCAAGAAATACTTATTTAAGTATTGGGAATGCAGCCGACTTAGTGCATTTTGTTTTAGTTCAGAATCACGTTTTGTATTCAATATTTTTTAACCGATTCAAAAAAAATCGTTTATTTTTTAGTCCCAGACGGCTGGACCGATTAGGAGTTTTTGTTTTGGTAGAGTATGGTCTATTTTTTAAACTCTAATATTTGTTAATTGAATACCTAAATTAGTTTGAAGTCGGTTATTATACTTTTTCAAATTTTGTATTAATTCAGTATCTATCTTTGCAGTATTTTTAACTTTAGGTGGAAGACTTTTCTCGTTGCCTGTATACTGGCTTAAACTTGATTAACGGATTCGCCACCGAGTATGACAAACTTCTAAAGTACTCTTAGTTGAACAGAGATACCGCGCTTGCCACGACCTACTTCTTCAAATTTAGTATTGAGTTGAGAGACACAATAGATACGTACACACCCACGTAGATAAAGTTAGGTATGTAACTTTATGAATATAAGGCTCAATCTAGGTAAAAAGGTTACTTTTATACGTTACCTTACCTTGTTTCAACTTAGTAAGTTGTAAATAATGTGTTTTTTTATATATTTTATATGTACGTTAAAGGTTACTAAAGTATGGATTAAAAACCTAGGCAATATTTTTCCCATGTACCTACCTACCTAGTTGTACTATAGAAGTTGCGGGTTATGATACGAAATAGATGATACGTGAACTAGCTACGTAATTCTGATCCGTCCTTATGCGTATTGAGTACTACGAATCCCAATGGCGTAGCGGAACGACTATTTTTCACAAGTCACGTCTCCGCACGAGCTTATCTGGCGTTAGGTTTGATGATAATAAGCGATACCGCGAAACACGCGGGCGTCAAGCGTGCGCTGGATATGGCTGCCCAGACTAAGTAAAATAAACCATAATCACAAGTACCTACTGATTTTATTATTTGTCCGAAAAATTACTTTCGAAAACGAAAACTGTTCATTTATTTTTGGCCATCGTTGCATTTAGATTCCATGCTTTTGATTCTACAGTTTTAGGTAAACAGTGAAAGATGCCGTACTGACTCTGGTTGGCGAAAATATTTGGCAAAAAATGAGAGATGATTGTACTCATTCGCGTTCACTTCTAGTCGAGTGTATGTGAGACCAGGAGCATTCACGAGGCGTCCTCACCGAGTCAATATCAATAAATGGGAAGTTGGGAAATTGGATGTGTTCGGCTCGTCGACACGGGAGCTCCGTAATAACATAGTAATGAGCGTCTTGCTACTCGTAAAAATATGGCTGCCGGCTGTTGGATAGATGAGGTCAATACCAATTATAAAGTTAAGGAAATTATTGAGGAGACAATATATTCTGATTATTAAGCTATGGCACGTGGAATTGTCTCGGTTTTAGATAAGCTTTACTCGTATGGAGTAATGTTCGATAAAAACACTTACATAACTAGAATAAACCACCCGATTCTAGGTTATTTATTTATTTGAACTTTATTGCACAATAATAAAAAAAATACAATAGGTAGCCTTCGCCTAACACATAAGGCTTTAAAACATCAACAACAGAAACATTACCAGCTCTTTCGAGTTACCTGATCTACCAAAATTGACAATAGAAAGGCCATTTAGGTACTAAAATCCCAGGAAAGTTATTTTCTATCCTCCGGCCGGAAAGCGTCAACTTTCGGGCCGCTGCGCTAAACGAAGTTGCGGCTTTCCGGCCCCGTCGAACAGAAAAATAGTATGCATTACATATACACCTTGGCCAGTAAATAAGAAAGCCTCGGATTACATGTAATTGTCCGCCGAGGCGAAGCCGAGACATTTCTTACTTTAGTGGCTGGTATGGAGGTAATATACTACTTATTGTGTAATATGGATATTACAATCTCAGGAAAGTTATTTGTTTAATAACTTTCCTAAACGTTGATTGTAGGCATCCAATCAACGTTTACAGAATAGAAGAGTCATTTATTTTTTTTTAAGTCATGGGTAGGGCCTACTAAGAAAAACAATAAAATTTTAAAACAATGAGTTATCCTTCCGTATGATTCCATTATTTATTTCAATTGAATATTAAATACTTATCAATTAACATACCGTCGTCTCGTTCGCACTCCCCATCCATCCAAAGCAAATCCTGCAACAAAACAACGTCATTAATCAAATAGAATAGTTCCACCAATATTGTGAACCGGGTTGCATCAGCCTACAAGAATTGATTTGACATTGACACGGGACGCATGCGTATACTGGCCTAATTCAGTCCGCCAGCAAGAGACAATAAGATGCAACTATGCAACGGCAAGAATGGGACGGGTATGTATTGAATGTTTCGTCGTCTCACGTCGATTTAGAACATGGCGCATATTGCAACTGCATGCATTTTGAAGATGCTATGCAGTTTATGAATTTATGATAGTTTGGTTTAAGTTTTTGTAATTTTAATTTCGGTGTATTACGTTTTATTACTTTTCGACTCCGACATTATTGAAGGATTAAGATAGTCATCAATCATCATTTTATAAGAATCATAAGACGCCACCACGGTTAATTTATATACAACGTAATGTTGTGTTGTTTTAATTAAAACGGGTTAAGAATGTTGATTCGATACGTCTCTAGCGGCTTTGCCCGTACAAAATCAATTTTATTCAGTATTGTTATTTTATCCTTAACAATAAGTAATGAGCTCTTGTGAATTTTACCTGACGATATTTTTCAATTAAGCAAATGTAAGATCTTAGAAATAAATTAACTTGGTAGATATGAACTGTGTTATTTTAAAAGGCATTATACTTATACAATTTACGTACAATAAATAAATAAAAAAGTGATTACAATTTTACAAGTCTACACTTGCAACATTGGTCAAATACAGCAATGACATTGGTTTATATGGCCAATGTTGCTAATTTGGACTTGTAAAATTGTAACTTTTAGCTTCGTGAAACGGGGCCCAGGTTGTACCTATGATATTTTCATTGTTGATTGGCTGTTCAACTTTTATTTCAATGGGCTAGACGACTAAAAAATCTGTTTAGTCCGTCAGTTAGATTATTCAAAAATATTGTACACGTATTTTTTCTTTTGTTCGACAAACAAAAAATGACGAGGATATAGTGCTTAGAAGTTTCGAGTGCCGTCACTCCTAGGTACAATTTTCACCTAGGAGTGACGTCACAAGCCCCCACTCCAGAAGTTTGATGATCTATAACTTTGTCGATTTTTAATATTTTGATAAATCAAAAAATACGTGTCCCATATTTTTCCATAATCTAACTGACGGACTAAATAGAATTATATAGTTTTAATCCATTCGTCATCTCTATTAAACTTATTTGTAATGACTTTAAGTTGAAACATGAAATATTAATAGGCAACACAGAATTAATTAAAAGTATACGTAAACGTAACTAACTTAACACGTAAATGAATATTAAATCTATAGAAACTGTTTTAGAGGTACCTACAAGTACCTATTCATCTGGATAAATGACATTGATATAACTATTTTTCCACTGTTTCTTTTACGGCATGTAAATTTTAATCCTTAAATAGAGGCACCGATTATGTAAAAATTCTATATAATCAATAGCCATTTATAAAAACTGCTAAATTATAGCTTAACCGTGTTGCCTTTCTTAAAGAATTGGTCTAACGCCCTATAAAATTGACGGCCTTGTATAATAAGTTCAGTAAGGTAACTTACAACATTAATGCGTACCTATTAAGAACAAAGTTAAACAAACGCATTTGTGTTAAAGGGCTTTCTGCTAATCGTACCAATTTAGCTCAAGTAAATAAAAGTTTAAACAGATTAAAGTGGGTAACGAGCCACGGGGGGAGGGAGGCACAATTATCTCGTCCTATTTTCCCTTCTAATTTCGCGTTAGGTTCGCCTTTAAGGAACGGAATACACGAAGAAGAACATTTGGAAAATATGTTTAGATGTAGAATATGTTTCTTGCTAGAGTAGGTTTATTATCCCTTGCTGATTAAAATGATAACAGGAATAACACGGTACTAAAACGTTATCAAGACTAAATTCTTAATCTGAAATTAATCAAAGTTTAGGATGGCTAGAGTTTTCATAAAGGTTTCTATCGAGGACATAATAAGCCGCATTAAGACCGCGAGAAAAAACGTGATCACGTTATAAAAATCGATCTGTTTGTACGCTTAAAACTTTGATTGAAGTTTAATTCCAATACCTAGTTATTCTAATCCCTTTATCACCGACTTTTAGAGCATGCCCTAACTCTACTGAGCTAGGGTAGAGCCATTCTATGCGCAGCAACTGGTCGCAGAAGTCGACCAAGCTACTGGAAAAGTCTTAAAAAAAAAAACCGACTTTTAGTTTTTTCCGCAAGTCTTCTAACTCTACTTAAACCTACACATTTCTCTTTCTGTCTATTGCCATGACTCACAGAATTTACATATTTAGGAGCCATTATCCAGGCTTAAAAATAAGACGGGTCACATACGTTGACCATATTTTACAAGGTCATTCGAGTCATTTCAGTAACTAAAGGATAACATTGAAGTAACATTTTTAATCCTTTGTTTAATCGTTAATACCTGCATGTTATTTCCATGCGGGACCGAGTCGCATGGATTTGCATATGGTGATAAGGAATTGCAAGTTTATTGGGACGGCGGCTTTGTATATCTACACGTACCAATACTTACACGTAAGAACAGGTACATAAATATGCACCTAAAATTATTCCAAATTCAAGAAGTGGAACTCTATTCCAGCAGACCTTTTCCCGGAAAATTATAACTTGGATCTCTTCAAGTCGATAGTGAATAGGCACAATCTAGGTAAGCATGCTTCATCATCGACTTCATCTTCACTTAACACCAGGTGAGATCAAAGTAAAACGCTTACCAATCGCGAATAAAAAAAATCCTGATCCAAACATGTACTTACTTACCTATATTTTTTGTTTAACCTAACTTTCTATGAAGAAAACATTGGAGCATCAAAATTTAGGTGCATTATCGTTTCATCGGTGTGAAAACACCTTTTGAGAAGCGTACCTTTAAGTTCACTAAACGAAAATAATAAGGTTCCTGGAAAATGTTGGTAGGCTTACAAGCCTAATTAAAATAATTCTATGTTCGCAATAGAATAATTATACAGAAAACATGAAAAATTATATGTACTACTTTTTAAATGAATGTTACAAATCAAAACAGACATAAATTGCTTAAAATAAAGTAAAAAAAGTTTTAGGTACCTATCTATCATTACTTTTTTTCCCGACTTGATAAACCTTTTCGCTACATTTAAACCAAAGAGGGGAAAATCCTGTGATTATTCCTTCCTTAACTCAATTCTCTCAGTCCTAAATATTACAAGAGCAAGAGTTGTTCGAATTTGCATAGGAATCGGCGTGACATCAGAGGAACTGTCATAAACACCTCATGTTGATTCGGAACGTAATCCCTTAAAGATGACGACTGGTACGCTTTAAGTGGAATGTTTAAAAACAATTTACGAGCCATATCTCTTAAAAAGTAATTGGAAGAAGATATTTTGATAAGACGAGGGTGAAAGGAACTTTTGCAATAGGTAGTATATTTGTGTTGCAGCATAAGTTCAAAACTATGCAAACAAAAGTTCAAATACATGCCCGCCTGGAACAATTCAATTAAACAAATCAATACTAACAACATACGCGACTGTTACTAAATTGGTTTCCCTGAAACAATCAGTTTCCGAACCCTTGAATTCCAAATGAATACTGCTGACGTAATTCTAATGAAATCAATTTTATCCCACCGACCGGGCTCGCACGGATGTGACACACATACAAACGGCTCTCCCACAATTACGTATTTACCATGTTTTTCGAATCTCCATTCCTATATCCAGTTCAGCCGTGACTTGCATGGCGTCTGGCTTATTAGATACACTTACTGGAGCTGGATTGTCTCAACGTAGATTAAAACATACATTTCCATAATGCCATAGACAAAGCGCCGCCTCGCTTAACTTTCTCTCTGGGAATCTTTTGGTGGAATTGAAATAAGTGTGATTGGATTGGTGGTGGGCGTGCCTACTCTGCCTACCCTATAGAAATGAGCTTGGAAGCGGAAGGAAAATATGGTGACTGATCGCTTTTATGCTTCATCGTTGTTGATTTACTGACAATGCTCAGGATCTTCTTCATTTTACTCAACTGATATTTACTAACGATCAAAAGTTTTAGAGAGCTCCAGACAAATTTTAACATACTCCGACTTGAAACAACTATCTTTATTACATTCTCAAACAAATTACGCTATTGTCTAGGTACACAGCACATTTAGGTAAGCATTCTAAATAGTTACCCAAAATAAGTACCAAGAAATAAATACCGGCATCTCGTTTATACGTCTTTGTACCAAAACTGCTCTCAAGTTTATTACTTCTACCAGGGGATACAGAAACAAAGGTATTTATCTAAACAGCTCGAAGTTTGCGGTTGCATTCACCTGCAAGGCAACGTTAGTCTAGTTGGAGCTGGAGGCAATTGTTGCGTGGATATGTCGGCTCGCTTCTAACAACTTTACTCGTAAATTATAGGCTACATGTAGGCCACGGGACAGGCGGCAGCGAGCGTGTGCGCTCACGGTCACGGACATAAAATCATGAGTCGGTGGAACAGATGACATATAGTTAAAATGCAGTTTGCTCTTGATTCACTTGCAGATTGAACTGAAGTAATCATTGTTAGTAATATCAATAAGTGGTAGATTTTGTACTTTTTGACGTAAATACTTGTTTAATACACATAGGTGGACTAAATACGTGTACCTCAAAGCATTTTTAGTTTTTACCAATCAATTTAATATTGACATAATTTACTTCACTGAAACGATTATATAATATCGTGTACGAACCAAAACTAATATAATGAAATAACTTTTTATGTAAAATATATACAAGTATGTTTTATTTCCTTTAATGAAGTGTCCGCGGTACGCAATTCGATAAAAGATTTGTCATTTTCTTTTCCAGATCTAAGAATCAGAAGACGTTCAGGATGATATATCATTACGGGCTCTACACAATACGATACCCTCGTAAGTACGAATATACATAATCAATGAAGGATTCCAATCCAGTTTCTTCGGGCTTATTGTATTTTTGTTGATGCAATATTTGTAAGGATTTTTAAGAATGTATAAGTTCTATTAAAACCAAAAATCTCTGTTCAATACTACATATTTGACGTGACAACTTAAGTTAAAAAAAAAACGTTGCTAAGCTTTCACTTTCAACAAAAAAGAACAACTTACAAATAAGTTTCACTTTCGGTATCATAAAAATAATTGCTACCGTATCCGAAGCCAGGTAAACCTAGTTTAAAAAATGAGTTACAAACAATGTAATGTTTTTGAAACATGCCGTTCACTGTAGGCGTTATAAATTCTTTGTCTGTAGTTAGAGTGATAAAGAATGAATGGTACAACTTTTTAGTGAAGCCGCTTCTCCCTACAGTTGTTGAGACAACAAATAGATGTCAATTACAATTTTCTTTGTTTTTTTTAGGTTAGATGGGACGGCAATTACATCTACGTGGTTGATGGCAGGTGGATGGTGGTCACTGAATACTTGAAACGACGACTAACCTCGAGAGATGACTGTCGACATTACATACTTTAGTGATAAACGACAGGTTAAATAAAGGTCATTATATGTAATAGCATTATATCAACAAAAAAATTAAAAAGTGTGAAAATCATGATATTACACACTCACATTTTATGATTTTGCATTCAGAACTTTGAAGGAAGGAAGATTTTGAATAGAAAAACATTGTTTTTAAAAACTAAGAAACGAACAAAATATACTTACTAGCTCAAAAATCTCGAAAAACACATTTTTCTATTCTCTATGAAATTAATATGAGCGTAATATTTTATTCTGTATATTTTTAATTTCTGAATACTTGCCATTTTATTAGTAGTACAGAATCTGTTCAAATGGGTTCCACGTAAAAATCGTTTTATTTTATTGGAAAACAAATTTAGTAAAATCAAAAATTAAGTAATAAAATTATATATGACGAGGAAGGCCTACAACCATTACCTTTGGGTCCGGATCACCTTTGGTCACCTTAGAGTATGGTCCACTAATTATCCAATAATCCAGTATCCGCACAAGTTTGAGTACTGGTGTATTGCTCTTCATGTCTTTCTTTACACACTTCAAATGTCGCGTTGATAATAAAATAAGCTACACGATAAATTCACAGAGATGGGCACAATCGCTTAAATTTTCCAAGAAGACTGACAATTCATCCGTCAACGTCATATTTCCTCCTTTTAATCTAAACTGTCTGCATTACTCAAAAATGATCTAATACTAGATGGTCAGTCATAACTAGCGCCCTCTCTGTTACTGTATCCAAGCCAATAATCAAACATTTTTGGCTATTGTAACGTTGTTGTTTTATAACGATATGACATATAGGTAAAATAAGTTTTCTGTGAAATAGTACATTACACAACTAAGGTGGTTAAACAGAGAAAGGCTGAGATCGCAGATGTTTGCGGCCCGAGCTGCAAGCGAGGGACGTAAATATGCGATGGAGGGCTTTCTTTATTACCTCCCGTATTATGTAAGTAGGTACATCATTTTATGTCTACACTTGGCCACTTTATCTTATTCCATTTTTTTTAGTTTTTAGTACTTAACTTATCAAGAACAGGATGATGAAAAAAATGTTCAGCCTTAAGAGGTCTTAGACATTTGAATCGCTCATCGATCTGCGTTATTTTCTCTTTGATTCAAGATGAGTTTTATACTTTAGCGTTGAGTTCAGGACTATGGTGGTTTAATAGCATGGAATTGCTATGTTATTATACTACTCTATAATATATTTGGAGAAGTCCTTTGTCAAACATCACTCCAAATTGACAAAATTTAAGCTGAAGTCGAGTTTTTTTGCTTTTGTGTTCCACTACACGCAACAAACCCAAATATCAACCGCGTTTAACATTTACATAAATCTAGCATATACTTGAATCAGTTAACAAAAATTATCAATACTTTTGTCATATTCTGCACTGAAAATATTTAAAATTTTCTAAGGCGCATAATTAAATTTTAACAGTTCCACGCGACAAGTGAATAACATCCTATAGCTTAGAATTTCCCAGTTCAATGAAAATATCCTTGTGAATCGCCTATGACTTTGACCTGCACCAGACGCCGCCTGACCGCACTGTTTAGACTTGTCTATAAAGCCAGGGCTTTTAGTTACCGACCATTTATGCAGCTTTCATCCCATACCTACAAGTGGCGTATTCAACTTTTTTACCTCCCCTGGGATTAGTGCGGTTAAGCAGTAGTTAACAGTGAGCGTAATTTCGGCTAATTTAAACGTTTGTTTTTGTGTTTAAATTTCCACACTGTTCCTGTAAAAACTTATTGTATTTAGCTATTTCTTCTTCTTCACCTGCCTTTTCCCAACTTTATTTGCGGCCTCCTTGTGCGTCGTCGCCAGGTTGACTTATGCTGGGTTGTCACCGGTGGGATATTCTGGGTTCTTAAATCTCTTTTAACAGTGGATCACCAGGAAGAGGAGAAGGAGGAGGGCAGGAAGCTGGTGGTCTGCCCTTGGTTCTCTTCCCGGTTTCGATGATGAACACTGTTTTCATGGAATAGCTCAGTGTCACCTCATGACATGAACGTACCACCTGAGTCTACCCTCCCTGATTTTATCACGTTGTATTTGGCTATTTATTGCCGTGTAAATTATTTATGTACCTATATAAATAAATAAATAAATATTATTAGGGACAATCTTACACAAATCGAACTAGCCCCATAGTAAGCTCAATAAGGCTTGTGTTATGGATACTAGACGACGATATATTTCATAGATACAAATACTTAAATAAATAGAAAACATCCATGACTCAGGAACAAATATTCGCGCTCATCACACAAATAAATGCCCTTACCGGGATTCGAACCCAGGTCCTCCTGCTTCGTAGGCAGGGTCACTACCAACTAAGCTAAAGGAGTCGTCAAAACCCCCACTCACTCACTCACTCATTGACCTTAGAATATTGATAGGTACATAGTACAAGTTTTTCACATATATAGAAAATGTAGAAGAATTTCGGAGAACACTTTAATTAGCTTTTTAATCATTTAAATTACAACTATGTACATTTTAGTTATTAACCCTTTTTGTTTTTGGTTGCTATTCATACTTTTTTACCTTCTAGTGAAGACAAAGTAGTCAGAAAGATATTTCCAGTAGAGGAAAATATTCATTTTCGACTGAAAAATAAAGTAACCTTTAATAATAGCTAGGGGAGCATAATCGGCAAAGTGCTCAGAATATGCTGATGCTGAAATTAAATGAAGAGAATTCTTAATGCTGAGAATAATTTAGCTACATTTTACTTTAGTCTTACTCGACCTTTAAGGATAAAAGATGGCTTTCTAACTGGAGATATTAACTGGAGAAATATTTCATTTTAAAAAACTATAAGGGTTCCGTTTTTGCCATTTTGGCTACGAACAATAACCTGACCTATCTAAATATTTCTTAAATTA
Source organism: Eudemis profundana (assembly GCA_947034925.1). Lineage (NCBI taxonomy): Eukaryota > Metazoa > Arthropoda > Insecta > Lepidoptera > Tortricidae > Eudemis > Eudemis profundana. The sequence continues at coordinate 10,083,793 of OX344797.1, forward strand.
ATAACTATATTATAATAATAAAATTTTATTAAATCTTTGATTATTAGATAAAATATAATTTTCGTTTCTACTTTCAAAAACTAAGATAAATTATTCATTTAAGTCGTAATTTTGAAAATAAAATCAATATTTAAGTAGGAGTATAATTACTGTAAAACCTATTCAGTATACTGAAATGTGTTCTATACAAGAAATTAAGAAAGTGGGAAACCATTGGTATATATATTTCCTGAAAATCTACCTAGAAAAAGGTAAAAATAACAAAAAAAACTAGGTATAAGTATTCATCGACCACTTTAACGGACATCACACAATAGACTTGCGTTTTATGAGTGCGTCTTTTACATGAAACGGCAATGAAATTCTTGGACATTAAATTATATTATACAATTAACAGAGAAAGCTACAAATAGGATAGTATACTGTAGTACCAAATCTCCGTGAGTACCTACCATTACAAGTATATTTACAAACATATCAAGCCCAGTAAAGCCAGCCACAATACCATCGATCAATTCGCCTTAGACAATGTCAATGATACTATAGTTCCAGCCTTTAATACACTTACGTCACAATTACTGTGGAGTATATAGACACATGTGACATTTTTCTCCTAACCTTGCGGATTCGTGCAGGTAAAAGGGTAGAAATAGCCTGGCATGGCATGTCTTGCCTCCATGAGCTCGGGATAAATATTGTTTAAGCCTGCAAACCTGACTGGGTTTTTATCTGATGACGTACCAGGGGCCGCTAAGTCGTAATGTTCTCGAAGGGAAATCGCATAGACGAGATCAAAGTTACAAAGTAAGACTGTCACAGGTATAAAGATGTTAGCTCTAATCTTGTATGTATTTGATACAGGAATTTAAGTCTTGGTAATCATTAACTTTCAGAATTGCGTAATACAGAATGATTTCTTTGCAACGACTTTAAATTAATAGATACCTATTAGAATACACTTATTAAAATAATTACATTTCTTTATTTCCAACATTTTTCCTTAAACACATTTTTACATAAAATAATAATTTTGATTCGGTGCTTTTACATATTTGAAACATACACAAATAAAAATTTAAAATGACATCGATCGCATACAGTATACTATATCGCAATTTTTACATGTTTTTTACACGACAAATCGCATCGAACGAATACCTACACGGAGTAAAAAAATATCAAATTCATCACGGAGGGTTGGAGTGGAACTATCCCCCTTTGATACAAATTTCACGAAGAACGCTCGCATACTATACATTTTGCATGAACCGTCGTTTCCAAGAACGAGAGTTGTCGAACTTCACGTTCCCCCTCTAGACGAAACTCGAAACTATTTTTGTATTCAGACGCTCGCTCTGAAATAAGTTTTTTAAATGTACTCTTATTTCTACCTAAGGTATTGAAGAATGAAAATAGAACCGTGCAGCTGAAAGTAAAAGGTTATTTGGATAATATTTGATCTACTAATATTTGGCTAATGTTTGATCTAGGTACTTATCATTCTTATAATTATAGTGTTCATTTTATTTTTTTATTTTTTAACCAGTTTTACTACAAATTATATATTAATAATAAATATAGTGGGGGACAATCTTACACAAATCGAGCTAGTCCCAAAACCAAACTAAGCAATGAGCGAGGTCAGATAGTTATGAGGCTGGCAACCCCTTTTCACGCCGAGGTAGCGCTTTTCAGATAGTGCTTTTGTCAAATATGCAATGAAATAAATTAAAAACACTCCAAAAAATAAAACTTTATTTTTTAGAGACACTAAAAGCAAAGTAGACAAAAAATGTAATTACAGACAGACAGGAAAATTTTCAAGATTCTTTCCAAAAACTGTTTCAGCACACATTTTTACCGCGAAATTTAGATGAAATAATTTAAAAGTGTATTCTTGTAGTTAAATTTGCAATTTAAAATTATTGGAAATTGTTTATAATGTGTTATTTGTTATGTTCATGTCGATTTTATATAAATAAAAAACCGGCCAAGTGCGAGTCGGACTCGCGCACCGAGGGTTCCGTACAAACTCATAAGTAGATACATGAATAGTTCAAGAAAAACTATATGGCGATTAGTTTAGTAGGAGCAAATAAGTATGTGTTAAGATTTTTGCAAATTTCTCAAAAACGGTTCAAGTTAGGAAAACCGTTATATTTTTCCTGTAATATATAGGACGACATTAATAATTGGTAATTATTACAGATTTTTCTGTTCAGTAACTTCGAAGATAATAGGGGGGGAATGGTATTTTTTTTAACGTTTTTCGCCATAAATCAAAAACTACTTATTTAAAAAAAAAATACAAAAATAGTGTTTTAATTTATAAATCAAGCCCTTTCATTTGATACCCCACTCGATATAATAGCCCTACTTTCAATTTTCAAAGTCTCATTACGGACCGCTTTAAAAAAAAAGTAAAAAAGTTACAAGATTTTTTTTACACCCCATAAGCTCGGATTAGCGGCTCTTAACACTATTCCAAATTTCAAGTCGATAGCATCAGTAGATCCTGAGATATCTTGCTGTGACAGACGGACAGACAGACAGACAGACAGACAGACAGACAGACAGACAGACAGAGTCGCACCATAAGGGTTCCTTTTTTACCATTTTGGTACGGAACCCTAAAAACTGCAAAATATAGCAAACATCATTTATTGTTTTTTAATGGCTGAACGCCGTGTTGCTGTGTTACAAATAAATGTGGAATGGAAATAAAAAAATCTACACCTAGGCCGGCAATGTTGTATGAAATTCCATTGAAGGCCTCTCGTCTAGCCGCACTGGAAACGAGGTACTTTGCGGCCTATTTAATTATTTTGTATTTATTTTATAAGGCACTTAATTTCAATATTTCATATGGAGAGAACATACATATGGACTTGGGAACAAATAGTACATTACATACCGAGGCCAGTAAATAAGAAATGTCTCAGATCACATGTAATGTGTAATCTGAAGCTTTCTTATTTACTGGCCAAGGTTTGTATACTATTATTCTGTTCGACGGAGCCAGAAAGCGGCATCTCAACTTCGTTTAGCGCAGCGGCCAGCCAGGCGACGCTTTCTGGCCGGAGGGCAGAAAATACTTGTGCTCACCACACAAATATCGATACCTTTGGACTCAAAGGGCGTAAACGCCATTAGAACCTACGGCGTTTACGCCCCTTGAGTCTAAAGGTATCGATATTAGCCCTTACCCGGGACCTGTAGCTTCGTAGGCGATGTCTAAACCCAGTAGGCTAAAAGTGTCGTCTAATATATAACATTGTAACATTGTACAACAAAGACACATTTCAATTATGACAATAGCTACTTCATTGAAGAAATAGTCGATAAATCTCGACTAGACTGCACGGTTTTTACTTTTACACACATGGATCCTATAAATATGATCAGAGACGTCCTTAGACCACCCACAGTCGTTTCACGATCCAAATATTTTAGGGTTCCTTCGCGGAGGGCAAAAGAGAACAAAGACATTTTCATCCTAAAGACCAAGGACCTTAAAAGCACCTCTAGTCCGACGGTTTCTTTAACGCTGGTTGGTCAGTAGGCTTATGATGCTACGCTTTGTCACGCGATAAATAATTGATAAAGCATTCGTCACTCACACACTATTTGTCGGAACGTGACGGATGCTTTATCATTTATTTATCGCGTGACAAAGCGTAGCATCATAAGCCTACAGGACAACGTGTGCTTGCTGCGGGTAGTAGGAAAAAACTTGTTAATCTGTGCATGTGGCTCGTAACTACAAAGCAACCGGCCCACTACAAATGCTACAGTTATCTGTTGGTGGGGCTCCGTCCAGCTATTTATTTAAAAGTCTCACTAAAGACTTAGGTATAATCTTTATGTAAGGTAGTTTTAGATAATGTCGTCTTAATGTACCTATGTACAGTCGAGTTCATCATTATCTGAGCAAAAAACGGATCAAAAATATCTGATCTAGTTCTTATGCTTCTGACAATAAGGTCTTATTCAGATATTTTTGGTCCAATCTTTGCTCAGATAATGATGAACTCGACTGTACATAATTCATGCATGAATGATTTAGTTAGACTGTATGCATTAATATATAAATTTACCTACATACTGGGCAAAACTTAAAACAATCCTTAAAAACATATCTGTTTACGCATCAGTTCCAATCATACTAAAAATAATTCCAACCCAACAGGATGACAAAATGTTGTTTGTCCCAACTCACGCTTGTCGTATGTTTGTTGCAGAATGTCCAAAACTCCACATATCAGTGCAACATTGTTGCATTTGGCGGGCGAGTCATGTTTATACGCAGACTAACGGTCATTGCTGTCGCATCGAGCTCTTGGGCTTAATTAAATTGAAAAATTTATGAAAGCACTCGCTGTACTTTTCGGGATATTTGGCAACGGTTCTGGTGACACCTATCACGTCTGCAGATATACAGAATCATGTGTGCCTACTAGCCTAAGCTATACTACAATAGCTCGGCCATTCTCACGAAGTATGTCTGCGGTCACCTAATTACCGCGACGCTGTTTTCATACTAAATGTATGGAGACTCGGTAATTAGACGTAGTCATACTTCGTGAGAATGGCCGAGCTACATGTGAAGAGCGGAAAATAAGCGTGTCGGCAGTTTTTAAACCTTATTAATTTTTTAATATTGTTTATAGTTAGAGCCTCTATCACACTTGCGATTTGCGAGCGAGCTGCGGGCGAGTTAGAAGCAAAGTTCCATAGAAATGTCGCTCGACTGCGCCGCGACTGGTTTTGTATGGAAACTTTAGCGCCCTTAAGGTGCCTACACACAATTAAAAAAAACATAGGTGTAATTTGTAATTTTATGCCACACCTGGCCATAAAGTGACTTTTTCCGCACGCTGCGCGTACGTAAAAAGCCGCTTTATGGCCAAGTGTAGACATAAAATGATGTACACAACACGGGAGGTAATAAAGAAAGCCCTCGATCGCATATTTACGTCCCTCGCTTGCAGCTCGGCCCGCAAACTTCTGCGATCTCGGCCTTTCTTTGTATTACCACCCTAGTTGTGTAATGTACTATTATGTGTTTATGCCACACCTGGCCATAAAGTGGCTTTTTCCGCACGCTGCGGAAAAAGCCGCTTTCTGGCCAAGTGTAGACATAAAATGATGTGCACAACACGGGAAGTAATAAAGAAAGCCCTCGATCGCATATTTACGTCCCTCGCTTGCAGCTCGGGCCGCAAACTTCTGCGATCTCGGCCTTTCTTTGTATTATCACCCTAGTTGTGTAATGCACTATTATATCGTTATCAATTATACAAAATTACAACGTTTTTCTATTAAATTTGTAAGTGAACTATAAAAACCGATTATGTTACCGTGTGTCATTAACCATATTGCTACTTTATTCGAAATAAAGTGTATACCTTGTTCGGACTTTTATTCCTTTCGTTCCTTTCAAGTGCCGCAGTGTTCAACTTCATTCATACAATACCTACATGCAGAGCATTCCAAGCGATCTATGTGAAGTCATCTAGAAAATGTTCCGTTTGTGTGTCGCTCAAATGGGCAGAGTTGGGCTCGCGTTTGTATATTGGCTGATATTGCTCTCTCCGTGTTTGTATTCTGAAGTGATATCGGATATTGGTGCGCGGCAATTTGCAAACATGTGCGTTCCATTGTGATTTGTTATTAGATGGAGATAGTAATGATTGGATTGGATGTTGTTTCCTGTTGTAAGGAATGCGTGCACTGAGTATACTCGAGACAACATAACTTCAATGTAAAATTGGAATAACAAAGATGCCAAATTGTTTGAAAAACTCATTGTGTTGTATGTGTAGCATCATAGACATCTTTATGCAGGTATAAACGGTATAAATTAATTATTTTAAACTTCAGTGCACAATATGAAAAAGTACAAATGGCGGACTTGATTCAAAGCATTCTCTACCAGTCAACCGTGTCAAAAAATCGACAAAATAAGGACAACCCTAATGTCCGTCGGTATACATTTTGTCAAGTAAATTTTATAAATTCAGTTACAACACTTTAACCGCTTGCTAAAACAAAACACAACTCAACGGCCAAGTCAACGAACTTATTGAATCCTTTGGGAAAGACATTTCATTTTTCTCCCGTTGATCAGGGTATTTGAAACCTAGCCGGGCCCGAGTGGCCAGACGGTGAAGTGGAAAGAATAACGAATGTACGTGTCTTGCAATTGGATAGGATAATATTGTAAACTTCAGGCTACGGGGACCATAAATAGCGAACAAAGGTTTGCTAAAAATATGTATGAAACAGATTTTAATTTAAAAATATCTAATTCTAGTTTATTGAGACTTCTCATGTCAATTCACAAAGGCAAAACGTATCAAGCTATAAAATGATACATATTTCCATCACGATTGACGTCGTGGAACCAAATAATGACCCTCTTTATATTTGTATGGGGAACCGACCGATTCGAATCACCTTAATTTTATAAAAAGTAAGCACAGCGCAGCAACTGAGTAAAGTTGAAAAAGCGTGGTGGATAAGTATATTTCTCTGCTTATCTGATCATAGGTACTCAATAAGTCATTATTTTGAATAAGTAGGTACCTATCAGTGGAGTGGCGTTCAAAGAACTCGGTTCCTACCGGCTTTCCTAATATCAGGCATTGACCACCTTACCTTATTCTACAACTTTTAAGGAAAATGTACGCCAAATCTGCACCGGCTTGCCCTAGGATATCTTTTACGCCACGCCACTGGTGCCTATACTGTAATATCTATATTATACATAGCGCTATGACATGAGGTACTTCAAGAAACGAGTAAACAGGGCTCTCAAAGATCGGCAACGTATAGGTAACACCTCTGGTGTTGCAGATATCCATGGGCTACGTTGACTGCTTTCCATGAGGCAGCTCGTCTACTCGTTTGCCACTTAAGTATAACAATAAAAAAAATACCTAGTAAGTTAGAGACGGACGAAATGTTGTGTTAAGGAGAAAACGAAGAACCAAATATCGATGCTTATCAAGAACAACGGACCAATCCAAAATAATACCGTGTTGAATTTTAAATTCTGACATTGAGTAGTAAGACTCAAAATAAATCTACATCATTCATTTTCCTTTTGGATTGCACCGTTGTTCTTGATAAGCAGCGATATTTTGTTCGTTACTATCAGAGATGGGCATTATTCGAATAATGTTTTATTTGAATGATCATTCGAATAAAAAATAATTCACGATAGTTTTATTCGCGGATGATTTATTCGCGAATAAATCATCCGCAAATAATTTATTCGCGGATAAATCATTCGTGAATAAATCAATCCACGAATTTTCAAATGACGGATGATTTATTCGTTATTTTATTCGAATAAATCCAAGAAAAATATTTAAGGTACAACACGAATAATGACTTGTTTTTACTGTACTTATATTGCTTCTAACACATAATGTGTTCCGAAAGGCTCAGGCTTCCTAAAGGCAGTTTAAATAATAAAAGTATGTTTTATATAAGTAAGGCAAAAATCTTAGTTCGTTCCATTAGTACAAAAACAGTCTTTCAGTTCTGTAGGCGTATGATGCTACGTTTTGTCGCGCGATAAATAAATGATAAAGCATCCGTCACGTTCTAACAAATAGTGTGCGAGAGTGACGGATTCTTTATCACTTATTTATCGCGTGACAAAACGAGGCATCATAAGCTTGCTGTTTAGTTATTATTTTTTGAGAAAAGTCAATATGGTATTCCAATAAATAATTATTTGTGGCAATTCATTCGCGAATAAATCATCCGCGAATAAATGATTCCACGAATGATTTATTCGAATAAGAATAATCATCAGCCAATTTTATTCATCATTTGCGTATAATTTGGTTATTCTTATTCGTTATTCGTCATTCGAATAAATTTTGCCCATCTCTGGTTACTATCACCGGGCGTTCTTTGCAGCTACGTTAATGAATTGTATAGGTACAGTATATAGGTACAATTTTCGTCGACGATACCTAACAATAGTACTTTCTAGCTGTACATAATGAGTTTGATATATATATATATGCTGATTTAATAGTATTTTATGCAACAGTTGTATAAGAAGGTTCAAAAAATGCGAATTGCGTGAGTTGCGATACGAGCCGCGAATGCGGCGAGTATCGCAAATAGAGACGCAATGAGCGTTTTTTGACTTAATTATACAACGTTGCATACAATACTTTTTCTACAACTAGGTTAAAATATAAAATACATGGACGTCACGCGTGTCTCGTCCGGTTTCTCCGAGTGTGTACAGCCGGCATGACAGTTGTGTCTATGGTAAACTTTTTTTTGATATGGCTGGTGACACGATGTGACGATAATTAAAATACTTTTTTTTTATGTTGGCATCAATTAATTTAATTCGGAAAGTTTTGTTTTTCTTATGAATCGTAGGAATTTAATTGTTTGTTAAGTTGGTAGTTGTGAATTTTTATCGTGAAGTTAGAATTGAGCGCTTAATCCTTGACCTAAGTTTAACCTAGATTTAGAAGTCTGTGGATGCTAGCAATAACGTAAAGTGACTATAACGACACTAGTGCTGTTATGGGGAATAGAGTATAGACTTCTCTGAACTCATATTATGTATGTTCTTATATTAGTGTTCGTGACCAAGTAAAAGACAGATAACAGTACAGGAGTAGAAAAAAGCATTTATAATATTTTAAATTCCCGAGTCATCATAAAGAAATCAACTGAAGCTAAAGAAGCTATAATACTTTTATAGGCGACTATGACATATTTAAACAATACACTTTTACAACCAAGCTACCAACTAATATCAAAAACACCCAAATGTCTTTATTACTTGTCGACCATTTAGTGGTCATAAAAGTGAACAGCCTTGTAAATTGGTGTGTAAAAAAATAAAACTGGGAAACCGATAGTAAAATAACACTGAGTAGTTTTATTGATATCTAATCAATTGATGTTAGCTGGTGTGATCGTTTTTAGAATTTTAGTGCTGCTACTTAATTTTCAATATTTACTTAACTTAATCTACAAGTAATTTAAAGTAAATACATTTAAAATTAAAACTAAAATTAATTAAAACTAAAACTTGAGAAATATTTACTTGGTACTGACCAATTAAATATTTCTTAAGTTTTGTAGTATGATATATCTTCAACGAACTCCAAAAAACCTTAGAATCGTTTGATTCCTCAGTAAGGTCCGTAATTCATTTTCTTTTATAAAAAATGTGGTTTTTTTTTCAAATAAGTTCCTACATAATGACTGTAATCTAGTCTAGAGATGCTTGAATCTAAAAACCACTAATTTTAAAATGATACGAGAGATAAATATTTATCTTAGGAATGTATAGAAGTAAATTTTGCCATTTATCGCTAAGAAAATCCAAAAAAAGGTTGGATAATATTTTCTGCTTTCCGCGAACATAACAAAAGGATCCAGATTTTAAATGCCTTCGACTAATTTCCGATATATCTAATAAAAAAAAACAATGCTTATTATTATTTTTTACTTAAATGAATGTATAATAAGTAAGGTAAGGTAAGTGTTCAACAACCATAGACTAAAGTTTAATTTCTAAAAAAACCATTTAATCAATTCAGCTAAGGAGGAAGAAGTGGAACTCTCTTCCAGCAGACCTTTTCCAGGAAAAATATAACTTGGATTTCTTCAAATCGAGAGTGAATAGGCACTATCTAGGTAAGCATGCTCCATGATCGAGTTCATCTTCACTTACAGGTGAGATAAAAGTCAAATACTTATTATATATGGAAAAAAAATCAAAAAGTTATCAAACCAAATTTAATTTATGACTTCTATTGGCTTTAAAATCAGCCAGCACCAAGCCACCTCATTTGATCCAAGCGCGAAATACGCGCAGACGAGACCATAGATTGCGCCATCAGCTTCAAATTTGAAATTGGAACGAATAGAAGCCTCGGTAACGGCCCAAGTTAGATGAGAGGGAGGAGGGGGGCACATTCTATTGGGTTGGAACTTGAACTTAGTCCCGACTACGGTCACTTTTGAATGGGGCGTAAAAAATACGGTTTGCATCTATTATGGGGTGGGTGAAGCGATGAGTGGTATGATTGCAGAACTTCTGATTACAAACTTGCCTAAGTATGTCATTACATTACTACTCGTGCGGGCAGGCATAAATGGATAATTTTATTCATAGGTTTCACATTATGATACGAGTGGGCTACCTTGGTCATATTAACAGTCATTGTAAAATAGGGAAAGTATGTAATCTCCGACCGAAAACATTTATATTTATTCTTATGAGAACATACGTAGAGTTCACTTGCATGAGAAAGTAAAAAACCGGCCAAGTGCGAGTCGAATTCGCACACAAAGGGTTCCGTATTACCGTCGAGCAAAAAGACGCCAAAAAAGCACGTTTCTTGTACAGGGACCTCCTTTTACTTTTAACTTTATTTTGTTATTATTATTTGTTGTTATAGCGGCAATAGAAATACATATTCTGTGAACATATCAAGCATATATACCAATTCCCATTATTAATATCAAGCAAAAAGACGTCAAAAAAACACGTTTCTTGTATGTATATATAGCTCCCTTTTATTTTTGATGAACTTAATTTAATTTTTATTATTTGTTTTATAGCGGCAGTAGACATACACATTCTATGAATATATCTATTACCAGTATTAAAATCGAGAAAAAAACACCAAAACTAATTCTTGATTATTAAATCATATAGTTACAATACAATGCAAAATAAATATTCTTTACTGCACACCAGAAAAACACATCACAAGAGGTACATTACATAATTAAAACAATTTAAAAGGTAGACAACAGGCGGTCTTATCGCTAAAAAGCGCTCTCCAGACAACTTTTGGGTAACGGAATTGACACAAAATTAAGCCAGAAAGTAGGAGGTGCGAAGGGAATTAAAGCGAGAACTAATTAGGAACCAAAAATAAATAATTGCGGAGGCAAGCATATCATTCATAAATAAAATAGATATATAAACATAACATAAACATAAATAAATACAAATAAATAGATAGGGGGAAATATTAACCGCAAAACAGTCAGCGGATATTTTAAACAAATAACAAAATACTACATATTCTGTGAAAATTTCAAGTCTCTATCTATTACGGTTGAAAAGCTAGAGCCCTGTGACAGACGGACAGACGGACAGCGGAGGCTTAGTAGTGTTCCGTTGGTACGGAACCCTAAAATACCGATAGTGATTAACAATCTTTTACAACTGCGCTGTTAAAACGAGTAGAAGATATGGATAACAATGCCAAATTACGACTTTGTAGTAAAAAGTTTCCGAGCTAAACCGCGGTTAGTCGGACGGGCCTGTCGAAATTATAAGTGTTCCTAGTTTGCTACGGAGCCCTATTATAGTCTATAATAGTCGCTTGGTCTTCAACAAACATTTCGCTCCCCATTCATTAAAATTTATTTTATATAAATAAAATAAAAAAACCCCTGTTAAAACAATATACTAAACAGCTGCTAGCCTAAAAGTAAAATACGATTTTAAACTGCAACCGACTAATAGTGAACCTCCAACGATCGAGTGCGTAATAACGCTTTGCAAATTAAAAACCCGCTATCTAGCGCCAAAGTTCCACAATTCGCATGTTGACTCGATTTTTTTCTGTCTTATATCGATTCTACTATTTGTGAGGAACAAATATCTATATGACATCTAATACATTTGTATAACAGCCACAAATTGTAATCAAAAGTAGCAGATCGCACTGAGCATTGAAAACGCTCTATACAAAACGGTAGGAGCTTTTTCATCACACTTGCTCGAAAATGGTGCATTACACGTAGGTTTTGCGGGCCGTAAATGAGCTATTACGCCCTAGGGCGTAATGGTTTTCTTTTTAAATTTGAAACGCTGGTTCTGTTTTACTCTTATTTGTCATGTTCAAAGGAAACGTCAACTTACTTTTTTAACTTTTATCACTGAAATATTTATTTAAAGAGAACTGGTATTGCAAATACATGTAAACACATATTTCTGTAACATTAATTAAATGTTTCAATAGTGTATTTCAGTATTTTGCAATTATAAAATCAACCGTTTTTGGTCTGTACCGCTATGGTTTCCGAACGTTGCGCATTGTCTATGGATATGTCACTAATGTCACTGTCAGTTTTACAATTTTATTTAGGTTAAGTAAGGTTAATTTTAATTAGATTTCCTCACAAGTGTGATGAAAAACATTGTGTGTGCCACGGGCGGTAAAGGAATTACAAACTCGTGTTATTAAAGCCCTCGGCTTCGCCTCGGCCTTGTAACAAACACTCGTTTGTAATTACTTACCTACCGCCCTTGATACACAATGTACTAATGACGTCATCCGTTCCGTCGCTGTACTAATTTTATATGAGAAAATTAGAACTTTGCCATTTTGAGCATTAAAATGTGCGTTTCAGCACATAGTTGCTATACAATCTTTTTTCATTGATACTCAAGCATTGCTAAAATAACTTTAGATTTTCTCTTGGACGATAACATTTTTTTTTAAACTTCGAGGTCTCATAAGTTTAATTTCAAATATATTTATTTATTTCTTCTTTATTATGACAAATTGGTAGTTTTCAAACTATATAACTATATTTGGTAGTAAAATTCAACATTAGTCAACATGCCTATTGTGACCAGATACGATTTAATATACAACTTTAATCAAATCCAATCCAATAAACTAGTAAATTATACTCTTAATAAAAATCCATACAACCAAATGAAAGTGTTATTAAATCGCGTCTATTTGTAAACTCCACCATTTTATGACTGTTCGAAATAATCATAATTTATGACGAGCAATTAGTAAATTAAGTAACTACTTAACATTCTTTACAATCTGCGTGCTCACGAGCTGCTCTCAACGCTAATAACACCATAAACACACCATTAATATGATTTATTGTTGACAGATAACTTTAACATGGCTACAAAACTTTACACAACAAGTTTACTAGTATTTTGTATTAGAATTTCACTTCTAATAAGAAGGTACAATCTAATTGCAATAAGTATTGTCATCTTACGGGATTTGTAACATTTTCATAGGACTCTTATAGACGAGAGTGAAGGGCTATAGTCCCCACGCTGGCCCACTGCGGATTGGGGACTTTTTACATACACCTTTGAATTTCTTCGCAGATGTATGCAATGAAAGTATTACTAATATAAAAAAATCCTAGTTGTTGCCAATTTCTTTATATAGCGTGAAATAAATTCGTTTTTGAAGAGAATAAGGAAAATAATAACTATTTGCTCCTTTGGCAACCTATCGATACTGAATTTAGAATAGAAATATTTACTGAAAATTACAGTTACATGGGCCTTTGAGTGTAAAAAATACGTCCAAACAATTGAAAATTGTTTCAATAATATTTTTATCTAAAATAAGCGTTATAGATACGCACAAAAACAAAATACACTATCCCTGTAAGCTAGCTCGCTTACTAGTTTCACCAAAAGATCTCGTAAGAAAACTAATTTAAAACTTTCTCACAGCACACCAGCGCCAAATGCGCAAAGTTGGAATCGCTTCGACCGAGATACGAACCTTCAGGACAGCGCCACCGCGCGGCGGACGGCTGAAGCTTTTCAATTGCTCTTTTTACGAGCTCGTGCGTGCAAGCCTTACGCACACCAGCATCGTGGGGATAAAACTTGTGCGTGTGGTGAATCTTTAAGTGTGTTTGTGAAGACTCGTTTTATGTACAAATTTGTACTATTGTTGCTCGTCCTATGTTATCTATAGGTTCGGTTAACATAACGTAACGCGTGCACATGTTAGTTGTGATAACGTATAGCACTCACCGAATGTTGCGCGTTTCACACGTGTTTGCGGACATCTGGACGTTTCGGGACACGTGTATGTTTAGGTGCATACCGACACGAGAGGACACATTTGATTTAATTAAAACTGCAAAGACGTGTTGGCGAGAGCGAGGTTTTCAAATAACTGTGATATACCGCGAATGCAAAAACTAGCCACGTAGAAATGTGGAGCGATACTGCGTTGGTCATTGTTTAGTTTGCCAATTTATACGGGTCGGTTACACTTGCGACTTTTATTGATGCATTACCGATAAAAACCGGCCATAATACGTTTTATAGGCAGATTTTAATAGCGATATGTGGAGGACTGATTTACACTTCGCTCGCTAAGTTCCTAGAGCTCCAAATTTATGAAATATTACTTTTATATAAGAGAGTCACATTAAAACACCAGTTACCAAAATCACACCAAATATCTATAGTAAGTAAATCTAACAGTCTCTTCATTACCTATATCACAAAAAGAATCCAAGATGATCCGCCTCCTGCTACCAGATAAATTATACGGAATATATAAACACTTAATTTTCTACCAGTAAATTATCTGCCCTACTAAACCAACACTCCTCGATACAACTGAACCATCATCAAATCGCCTTTGTCACTTTCGATCCAGATTCGATATTCCAGTGAATTTCAATCGAGATCTGTTGATTAGCGTTTTCTCAACAACAATGGAGTCGCTTATCAGTCTTTTATCGGGGTTAATACGCGTGGAGCCGTTATCAGCAACCTATTCCATTTCTTTATCGAAGTTGCGTTTGGAAATTCGTTATTGTGATTTTTATATGGCCTGTGAAGTTTAAAAGTTGCCACGTTAAAAGAATAGGACGTTTTTTAAGTAGTATATAGAGATGTTCCATAACCTACATTACTTAATCATGAAATCAAACCCCTGTGAGTGCACGAAAAATAAGTAATTTTTTTTCATTTAACTTTTTTAAATAAGAAAAAAAGAGGCAATGGGAATGATTCTGAAAAGTAACCGTTTTACCTGTCAGCCTATCGTCGTTTTTTTAAAACCGTTATATTACTCTTTATGTTTACCTACTTGGTAAAGATAGGTGTTTTCATTTTCTTGAATATTACGGCTTCATTATATAAACAAGACAAACAAAGTAGATAGAATGTAAAATGAATACACTTCACAAAAAATTCCATGCATTTTCATTGCCTCCAAATGTTTAATTTTGGTTGATTTTGCATGTAAAGCGACACATATTTTGTCCTTGCAATCGAGCTTAAAAATAAGCAATGGGATTATGTCATTCAATATATTTCTTAACAGGTAATAGCTATTCCTTTCCGTTAGTATCCTTCAAGCACACGACCTCCTTCTCCAGCTGATAGCCGCCGTTAAATCTTTACAACCTATGACGTCACCATTTTTTTTTCAAACTGATTTACAACCAACCATAAACCTCCACAATAACTGTACCGATTGTTTAACAGTTAACCGCAATGGTCCAAACTCAAACCCTTTATAAGTGACGGTTTTTTTCTCGATCTTTTTGCTCCAGTTAGCTTTGTCATTTAAAATTTGAGTCCAGGAAACCGTTTGTTATGCAATTATATGCAAAAAAGGGTTGGAATTTTTGAGTTTTGGACAAAAGTCCAGACACGTTTTGGAGCATCATGTTTCAGGTCGCCATTGTTAATGTTGCACAATGCGTAGCAATTTAAAATTGGTAAGGTCTGGACCAGATACGGATGGGAAGTTATGTAATATAAACATGAAACTAAACATCGAAGTCTTTCATTTTCTGCTGGGAATGTTAAAAAAAGAAGCAAACGTAAACGTAGTCATTATATAAATCGGTCATGTAGGTAGATTTTTGACCATAAGACTTTAGTTTGAAATTAAAACTAAACAGTCATCAAACATTTTGAGAAAAAAAATCGGAAAAATAATTTGGACTTCATTATCATTTGCGAAGTACGTAGGTACCTGCATACATCAATGTTGTTATATTACGATTAGTAATAAATAAGCAGTGGACCTGAAAACGATTAGATTTATGTCGTCCTAACACGGTATACATATAGAAATGATTGTTAAATTTTAATGAAAGAACAAAGGTCTCAATTTCGAAAACACTTTTGAGTTTAACTGAATCTCGTTTAATTTTAAATTAGAATTTCAGGGTAAGGCTGAAAAATTGGGCTTATGTAACATAAAAGTAACAAAAATATATGTTACTGAGTAACTTAAAAGTTACATAAAAGTATTCTTAAGGGATATTCACAATGTCTACAATACAAACACTTTTTGTACTAAGTGTTTATTTAAGAGATCAAATAGGTATATAAGGTCCTAATTTATTAGTTGCAGATATTTTTACAGCTGATAGTACTCGGTCTCTGGAGTATATTAAAGCATGAAACATTATAGCTTTTACGATGTTTTTTTGGAGAAAAAGGAAAAACAAATTTGCTACGTAATAACACCCTGTTAATGTGATTACTAAATGAAAACTCATTGAACAGATTCTAGTAGCTCTTTTACGTACCACTTAACTGTAACTGGCCACTTCACGTAGATAAATTAAATGACATTTGCAGTTTTCCCGCCGAACCGTTACGACATTTACGACAAAAAATTGTTGATATGACAGATAGTGTTATTGTGACATGTGATAATGCACATGGTGATTTTTTTGAGACGAAATTATAATATTTTTTTTTGTTTTGTTAGGTAAATGAAATCAGAAAAGTTGTATGAAAAGATTTCTTAATTTTTATTTAATAATGTGTTAAAATATCTGCAACATAATTAATAATATATTAGGACCTTATATACTTTGGTACATTTTTGAACAAAGATGAATAAGTAATTAAAGGCTGATAGCCACACAAAAGCTGTCTTCACAAATAAAATTAAATCATAATTTTTACTTGTTATAAGCATTGTAATTATGTGAAATAAAATAAATAACCACATTTTTACTAAAAAAAACCCGACCGCGGTGCACTTTGTAACTGCATAAAATCCGCCATTTTGTTTATTTTACGAACTTCATACCCAGTGACACTCGCACCATCAAGACGAATCTAATGATGTGTCATTTATCAAAATCGGATGTGCCGTTGAGTAGTTACGAGCGGACACAGGAACGGACATACATACATACAGGTCAAACACATAACCCTCCTTTGGGCTTCGCCGCAGTCGGGTAAAAACACGTTACTCTTCTTTGTGTTGCGCAGTTGGGTATAAAAATTAAAACAAACCAAATATTTTAAACTCAAAAACCCGACTGCAACAATTTGTAACTGAAAAGAAAGCGTGAACAAAGCTTTACTTTACTTTTATGTTACGTAACTTAAAAATAAATTAAAATGGTAACATAAGTAACTTAAAAGTAACATAAAAATTAACCTCTATTCACTTTCATTTGCATTATATGGAACAATAACAAACATATTAACTCGAACACGACACCTAGCTATAAACTAATATGAAGATTATATTAATAATGTATTACGTAATACAAAACAGAACAAATTTACCATGAAATCCACTCGTAACTTTTAAATTCCATAAAAAATCCTCGGCACAAGTTGAATCGACGCACTGAACTACCCACAAAATGGCCAACCAGTGAGAGGTATACCACAGACTAAAGAATAAATAGTGTTGCCATTATAATGAAATCAAATTCCGCAAATCAACTGCTAAAATAGCAAGATAGAACGGTTACTTAAATTAAGTAACTTAAAAGCTTCAATATGTTGACTTGTCTTATGTTACACGTAAATTATTATTTTAAATGTACAATGCTAATGTTAAAGCTCGAAAAACGTTGCATTAATATATGACAGTTATAAAAAAAACTCCAACATATCAGTATAATATCACAAAATTAAAAAACTAAAATTACAATCTTTCAGGAACATTTTTGGGACATTTTTATTTGTATGGAAATCGATGTAATTGCATAG
Source organism: Eudemis profundana (assembly GCA_947034925.1). Lineage (NCBI taxonomy): Eukaryota > Metazoa > Arthropoda > Insecta > Lepidoptera > Tortricidae > Eudemis > Eudemis profundana. The sequence goes on from OX344797.1 coordinate 10,101,584, forward strand.
AAGAAAAAAAAAATTGGAATACAAACACAGAGATTTACATTTGTTAGTTGACTAGAACTAGTAGAAAAAGTTTTGTATTTTGCACGGAAAATTAAAAAAGTTAAATTTTGTAATTACTTTTCGTAAAAACAATGCCGGACGCTTACAAGTCACGAAATCATCCCTTTTTTACGGCCTTACCCTTCAACGGTCATTTTTTCGATTCCAGCGCCAGATTTTCACCCAGGCCTAGAGAGGCCCCAGCGGTGGACCCTTTATACAAGCCCAAAAACATGTCTTGCCTTCTCAATACCAAGTGCCTATCCAAGGCCCCTGGATCTTTGAATATGGGCCTGTTCGTTTCGCTCGGATATTCGAGGGTAATATAACAATATTACTATATTAAGTTCACTTATTTCAGTACCTTATCACATTTTACGACTTATATTTTCCGGTTTCAAGATGGATTCCTCATCGCCTGACGGACAACGCACGATTTTTTTCTAGTTTTTATTCAATTCTAATCTATAATAAATCTATCGAGGGATAGTTCAGCTAAACTGTCAATTCCATAACAAATACTGTAACTGTAATGACAGTTATGTATTGATTACATAAAATAAAATAATAAATTGTTACAAAAATGTCTGACGCTAAATGCGCTGCAAAAAGAATAGGTACCTACGAGATATTTCTAAGTCACCGCAATAATCTTTTGTTTCTCTAAGAATAGTATATATACCAGTAAACCTTGAGCAAATATTATTTCCGAGACGATGAACAAAATGTAAATTGCGTAACCACGAAGAATAAAAAAGGAAAGACAAAAGAACGTTTTTGTTTTTCCTCCAGCGATAAAAATACCCGATGATGTTTCGTGTATTTTTGACAAGGGCTACAATTAGGTACAATCGCAGGAAAGGCAACATCTCCAGAGGGAACTACTTCCATATAATTGGCCGTAAAACAGTAATGAACCGGATTTACGGGCCAAGAACAGGGCAATGGTAATAAGTACATATAATACCAACTGAGATTTCGTATAAATAGTTGTAAGTAGTTTTTTGCACAGAAATCTCTGGGCTTTTCTTGAGATTCTTATTTTGATTATACTTTAGTTTGATTGATATCTAGGTGCACTTATTTGAATGGGCTATTAAAAAGGGCACTTTTTATATAACTTATAAATTTTAAAAAGATCTTCGAAAAAAATATCTGGTAAGTATCTAGTTCGCTTCCTGCCTATCATGTTTACGCTACAAATGCGCGGTTTCTGAATTAGAATAAGTTACGCACTTTTTTGAAGTTATCTAAAAATGCTATCTACCTACTCGTATTTAGTTTGTTTAATCTACTATCATCATATGAAGAACGAAGAAGTGTAATTGTGTAGTGAGTGACGTGAGTACCGAAGTGACAAAAGGACTTATCACAGATTTTTTTATAGGACGATAAAGGAAGATATAAACGTATTTTTTTAGGTAGATGCCAGCCTCGTACGACGTACACTCACGGACAATGAATTCGGGTCATTTTCTATGAAAAATTACATAGAAAATGACCCAAATTCATTGTCCGTGAGTTTAGTTAGATAGGTACCACTATCAAATGACTACGTTTATTCCAAATATTAAGGCTGGAACCGACCTAAAAAACCCTTATACCTACCTTTAAATCTTTATTTCTTCCTTTTTTGATGTCTGTTTAACTTTTTCAAATTACTTTTGTATTTCTTTATTTTCTTAATTTCAGTAGTACCTACCTAAGTTGGATTACACTTTTAAGCCCACGACACGTTTTTCTAGTGACTATAGGTACACACTTAACTCGCTATCTCAAAAACTACTGAATCGCTTTTGATGAAACTTGCACAGTTCTCTAAGTTGGACTTACCTGGTCCAACTAAAAAAGGATTTTTGCAATCTGACTTATAGTTCTTGAGATATGCGCGGACAAACATACAAATATCCATACATAATACATTTAGCAAATAAGGCACACATGTTTGAAAGCTATAGACTAACATATATAAAAAAACTGTACAATTCTGACAATATTACATACATACGGGTCGAATTGATTACCTCCTTCTTTTGAAATCGGCTAAAAACGAGTTTTAGTCCTAATAAATTGACATAATCTAAACCATGTTATAGCAGGTTTGGAGCAGTTCTCAGACGAAAACATAACGTGTCCACTTGATTATCTGGTTTCTTCATATCATAATCGACAATGCAGAAATATATTAGGTATCAAAGTGCCGTGTGCGTAAGTTTCTTCACCTTTACAACGGTCGATGCTTTTTAAGGGCATGTTTGTATTCAAGTTGGTATTGTAGGTATTGATTTCACATAGTGTACGTAATTATTGCCACTTCTCGTCGTTACCTTAAGTGATCGGCCGGCTTCCCGCCTCGGCAGCCATTAGACGCCCGCTCGAGATATTTGTGCTTGCTCTAAAATAGAACCAAATCGGTAATGAGGACTAATGATGCTGATTTATAACTTACAGAAGAAATCGCCGGCGATGACGTCTCTTAAATAGCATAATTCTTCGTAAATGTATTCAAAGAATACAAAAATAAAGATAACAACGCCCGACTTGCGGGTAGCTGCTAAATTGAGACTTCTGAAATCCATATTACTATTGCTAGATGCGCAAGATTGTCATTAAGAGCAGAAATATTATAGTATTTATTTACACTCGCAGTCAAAAATTTCGGGTCAGTGAAATACCGCCATATTTCCTAAAATACTCCAGAATTGTGAAATTATTGAAACTTGTTTTGATCTTTAATTATTTTTGGTTATTATCTGCAAAAATAACACTGAAAATAATAGTAATTTCAGGTTTAGATCGAACTCGTAAAAACCCATGAAAAATAAAGACGTTAGAGTCTGTGCGGAAAGAGAATAGGATTTAGATTTGGGGGCGCTGTAATGCTTTTCTACCGTATTTGCAAAAAAAAATGCCATACTGGTTAGGTTAGTTCCGTTTTTCACCACGACTATTCTCTTTCCGCACAGACTCTAACCGAGTCAAATATCGCAAAAATCACAATTTTTGGATAATAATGTTTTTATGATAGCTTAGCGGATATTGCTAATACAGCTAGGTATAATTAAGAATAGTATATTATGTAAATGAAACAAGTGTCAAATATTGAAAAACACCTATTTCTATTATTTACGGTGACCCGAAATTTTTGCTCTTGAGTGTATTATAGTATTTTCTTATTTATATATGTAATTGCATACGTTTTCCTTTTAATCATGCCTCATAGACCAATTCCTCTACCGACAATAGGTAATCAATCAATGTCGTAATTTCGTTCTGGTGCCTCTTCAAACGAACTCCACTTGTTTTCGCGGCAATTCTCTAATAAGGTCGATTATAGATCAAAAGGATTTTCCGCGACTAATCCATTCGTCCACTTGGCATACTGTATCTTTGCGGTTATTTTATCTACCAGCTAGGTACGGTTAGCATAAAAATAACGGACTCGAAAGACTGGTAAAAATATTCACTCAAGTCTTACGCCTTACGCATTAGAGTCGCGTTCTGATATTTTGAAGGAATATGAAGTTGACTGTACTTATCGTAGATACATAAATCATGCACTCGTTACAATTTACGAGCTCAGTCAGCCGTAGTGCATACCGCGATTGGAGCTTTACTATAGGCCGAGTTCACATTGACGGTCGAGAGCGATTTAGAGCTTTATCTATTTTTACAGAAAATTCAGATGGCGAGCTCCCGGTGCCGTCAAAATAAACGTAGCTTGATGTGATAATATTTTAAAACAGTGGTAGTAGGTATACACACACCACTTACATGGTACCTACTTATAGCATGATTTAGGCCTCTTATGATGTAAGACAGTGTAAATATTGAAATAAGACAATACATTATTATAAACAATATATGTAATACATTATTCTTTATTAAACACTAAAAGAAAAGAAAAGAGCATGAGAAACTTAACTGATTTATGGTAAACAACATGCGGTGTTATCGCCTATAGGTATACCTATATGCGGTGCCGTTCTTTAGCCGATTACCTTTTTCCTTTATTACCAGTGTCGTATTTCATACTGCAAACCCCGTAGAAACAATATCATTGGATTTGACGTGATACTCGTATTTAAAATTGGTATGATTGAATATTTTTCCTATGACTTAGACCAGCGAAAAAAATAAGATTTCGATGACAGCATTTTAGCGCCAACTTTAGCTACCTATTTTCGGCATCTCGAGAATATGCGTAGCTCAAACCGAGGACACCGCGACTCGCGAGTCGCGACCTCCGCTCCCGCTCATGAAATAAAACCACCACATAATCGCTTTCAAGGGCCTTAAGCGGCCATGACCCGACGTGAGTGCCGGCCGAGGGATAAATATCGTGATTGGATGCATATCTTACGAACATACGCATAACAGAATAACGGGTTTCGGTTATGTGACTATATCGTTTGAGATGAGCATCTATTGAAGACTTTAAGGCGGCTCGAGGGTCGATGAACGTAGACTTTCGGGTATTATGACATCAGATCGATTACTGATATTGCTCTAACGTTTTTCTGTCGCATTGTGATTGCTTATTTAATTCGTTTCGAAATTACGGTGAAAGTTTGTCGTGGGCGAGCAATTACATTTTTAATTAAAAATAGGCTTTAGGCGTTGTTAATACGGAGGATTAAGTGAGGCGCGAGCGGTACTGCGACCTATCTCTTTTTATAATTATGACCATTTATTTATATGAAAATAAAATCGCAAAACTGCGACACCTAAAAAGATGCGTCACGGCTCACGCCCCTCATCCTTCGTTCGCTCTTTCTCTTATATAAACAGCTCATTTCGTTTAAAGTGTAGGTACGTAGATGAAGTATAATTAAAGTCTTTATGCCACACCTGGCCATAAAGTGACTTTTTCCGCACGCTGCACGTACGGGAAAAGCCGCTTTCTGGCCAAGTGTAGACATAAAATGATGTACACAACACGGGAGGTAATAAAGAAAGCCCTCGATCGCATATTTACATCCCTCACTTGTAGCTCGGGCCCAAACTTCTGCGATCTCGGCCTTTCTTTGTATTACCACCCTAGTTGTGTAATGTAGATACTATATATACTAAACAATATTTGCCCGGTAATTTTGTTCATAATAATAGATATATTTAACTTTATAATGTGATGTGCGTAACCAAGAAAATACCCAATCTAGTCTTTTTCTTTTATCCTATCACAGCATTGCCCATATCTCTCCCACATTGCTTGACCTATACAAGAAAGAAACGTCCGAACACATAATGCCAAGCATTATGTATACGACACTCGCTTTTGGCAGTCTCGTGACATATATTAATATTTTAGTAAGCAATGTAACGTGGTCAGCAATCAGGAAGCTTTCACCATATCGCGAGTGACACATGAGGCCGACCGTTATTACGAGAACATCCCGACGGATGGACGGCCGCCAGCGGTTCTTAGGGTTATTATCCTGGCTCGTAAGCCTATGCCGTTGCGTGTTATGCAGGCTGAACAGGGCGTTATTGCTACCTACGAAAGTAGTCTGATTCAAGATGCCTATAGGTATGATTTAGGGTTGGTTTAAAGTTTATGAAACCGTTATAAGTGTATGCTGAAAGTGGACTTATTACTTCATACAACATCAATCTAAATTCAAGATACTGAAGCAGTTCTTAGGCTTATTTACCCATGAGGCGGGTAGTTCATATGAACTACCTCTGTATTTCTTGATATAAGAATAGTCTGAGTTGGTTTTCCAGAATTTTTATAACGTGTCATTTCGAGAGCGAGCGTAGGAATAAATCTCCAACTGCGCAGGTTCAGTACCTATTTTATTTCAGCATTTTTTTGATAATTTTGTTAAAAATAATGCAGTTACACTAACTTACATCGTTAATTTCCACCAGCTACGTAGAATTCTATTTAGACTTAGTATTTAGTAGTGGTAACTGATAATGGTATAAAGACCTACGTACGTTTATCCAATATTGTTTTTTAGATATTCCTAATCAGACATCAATTCTTTTGATTATTATAAAAAGGAATGTCATAAAAACAATTACATATTTCGGATGGAATCGCTCAATTAGCGCGAGTAAGGGCCGGCAAACACGTCGTAAATAGACACGGCCACAAACAGAGCTAATGAGATAGCGCAAACAACGCGAAGAGCCCTTGTACCCAATAAGGGCTGATCGACTCATCGGACGCGTGTCCCGCCCGTTTGGATGGGGCGTTATTTGGTGTATTTATTTTGGCGTTACGTCACCGCTTGTTTCGTCCGTGTTCGAGCATGGCTTGGACTTCAAAAGAAACTTATAGATCATTGTATAAAATATTATAGAACCTATACCTTCTTTTAAACTGTTCCTTGATTAAGGCGCTGCCAGAGAACGCGCCGCCTGAACCACTACAGATAGCGGGAAGGAAATTTGAAACACATTTTCTTTAAGGGATGGAGAGGTGCACCAAGAAAGCATGTTTCAAAATTCAACGCATAAAGGGTTGTAGGGATGAAGACTTGTACGAAGTCTGTAATTCACGCGGACGAATTCGCGGGAAGGCATCTAGTAGGTATTCTTTAATCTTCTATGTGTTAAATGAAATATAATTGCCGCATCGTCACTTGTAGTTGAACGGCTCTACCCATCTGACAGATTTTTTTGTTGTTGTACTGTATTCCTAATTGTCAAGATAAGATTTGTGTGAAAGTTAGTTTTTAGGAAATAAAATAAATTGCTCCCGCCCGAAGCGAAGCTGCAAGTCAGAATTTTACAATAAAAAAGGTGGAATATTAAGTATTAATATTTTGGACCTCAGAATCGCTTCAGATCAGTAAATTTCGACCTAATTATCTGTAGAAATGGACGCGTCCGTGAATAATGTAGCTGTCTACTTTATATTTTTATTTGCACATTTGAAGAAAGTGGGAAAATAAATACATAATGCAATGTTTTATTATTCTAGTTTACTCAAACATGTTTCTTATTCTACGCGTAATCAAACCCGAAATAACGAAGTAAGTTGGAATGAAAAGGTCTCATCACGACAACAAAGCGAGAACTCCCTTCATCCCAACTTTATTAAAACCATTCGTAAACAATAGGTGCCACTGTAGTCTTTCTTCAGAACTTTCTAGACGAATCAACATGTTTGTTCACAGGAGAGTGCACAATGTAACTTAAAATACAGCCATTCTACAGAGATCTGTAAACGCGGATTACGTTTCTCCGCAGAGTCAAGTTCGAGAGGTCTGGTTAGCGTAGTTGTACATCTCTGAGAATATTTCAGTCGGACAAATACACGGGAGGGAGAGGTGAGAGGTGATAGTGGGTGGGGCTGTTACTGTACTCTGGGGAGGTGGCGTAGAAATGAAATTGGCAGATATTTTGGCTATGTGACACACACGTGTACGGCCCTTGCAATGAAACTTTTGCGACGTTTTTCCACTTTCGTCATGAGATGAGTAAAGTACCTAAATAAATGAATTGGTTGGTACAACGAACGCGGCGGATTTTTATATTTTATTCATATACCTTGCCGTGCCCCGTGTTAGAGTAAAATTCTACGAATTTTCTAAAAATATTGGAGTATTTCAATTCATTATTTTTTTCGTTTAATCGACGGAAAAACCTCTAACACTCATAAATGTGGCTGGCACATTTTCAAACGACTTTGTCACGATAAATTCTTAGCTGATCATAGGCAGTAAATATTCGACATAAGACATAAGTGGATGTCAAGAGACTTTTTATTGCAAAAATAAATTATATCTGCAACATTTTAATGGAACGCGAAAATGTTTATTTTATCCGAGTTTCTAAAAGCGGAGTATATTTTCATTGAAAACTCCTTGCAACATTGTCGGTGTTTTCAACAAATATAGAAGGGAGTGTAAGCCGACATTACAGTCGTGTTTGTCGGTGCCAAGAGCAATAATGGCTCGTTCTTGATCCGGCAAAATAAAGCCGAGAAATGATATTTACCTAAACATCGCATAGGACGGATAACCATAAATGTTTTAGTATTACTTCTTCATTAATCGGTTTATTGATATACTGCTATGTGATTGATGTAAAACCTACTGAAAATCATGTAAGTAGGTACCTATGTATATGCATAAAGAAATATTGAAGTCACAATATTTTAAAATTTACACAATACAGGTTCAAGCTACATTAATGCTTTACTAAATTATATGAATTACTATTGTATAATAACTTAATAGTTCAGTTTACAACTAAGATCATCTTCGCACAATAATTCTCTTAATACCTTTCTTCATAAAATAGTAACTATTGCTTATTATTCATAAATTATTACAGTCGTAAGTGCCTAATTTTGAAATGTATGTAACATACGACATACCATAAAAAATGTGACGTTGTAGTCCACATTAAACACATTGAATAGTTTTCCTAATTTAACGTTAATTTCATACATAGAACTTCATAAGCAGTAGCTAATTTTACTTATTTTTACTATTGTGCTAACTTTGTGTTACTGTAAGATATGTGTTTACAAGTGTCTTAGAGTGAAATGTCTTTTGAAGAAATTATAGAGATAGTTAAGTTATAGAGACAAGTAAAGCAAACGAAATTAAACCACAGCAGGGTTTATTACTCTGATATACATTTTGTTTAAAATGAATAATTACCTAATAATCTATTTGGACATTAATTTTGTTTCATTATACACGGCGGATTCTAATCGGTAATCAGGAGTAGACAAATATTAATATCTAGCTAAAATCAAACTTAATAGGCGAGGTCTCCCACAAATACCTCACTGTTTAATTAATTAAAGGTTCAAACATAATTTAAAATAATAACCACTGGATACATGGTCACCTACATTAATTATTGAAGTAAAATCACGTGATCACGATATGTCAAGTGCCATCGCTTTCGCGGAAAATTTGACAGATCTTAAGTAAATAAACTTTTCTACGAGTATGAGTAGTTAGGGCGTGATAGATAACGAATTAAACTTGATAAAAAGGCCGAAAATGAAAAGAATGCAATTCCGACGATTTAAGTAGTCGCCACACGAAGGACTGACTCACATGAAACCTTCTCGCTGCTTGCCTATTGCTCCTACGAGGATCCCGAGCAAAGTATCTTAAAATGCGTCGATCCAGATCGTCAGGACGACGTCGAGGCCGGCCGGGTGCTTTAGCGTGGTTTGGCACTGTGAACTGTCCGAAGTCACAGAGGTTTTATTAGTTCATGCGGTTTATCAAACTGTGCGTGAGAATTGGTACGTTTGGATGAATTTCGTGGAATAATTCTTGAGTTCATCTTCAGCTGTTTGGTTTGTATTGATAAACGTACCTACAATATTGTAACGCTCGATATTTTGAGCACAAATATGGTCGAGGCATGTTGTTTTAATTACTAATTTACTTTTCTCATTCAATATTTGCGACTTCTATGACTTTGTTTACGTACATGACAGTGACAAGTTATTACTCATAAATTATCATTGTCAAAAATAATTTTTTAAAGAGGTTGTAATCTCACAGATACAGATTAGTAGGGTGCCAAGGAATTTAGGATAAAACTGATTTCGAAATAAAAATTATCACAGAAAAAAAATTGTTTAGCTGTAACTAATTACGACAACAACGTGACCGCTATCAATTACTGAGTTAGAAAAACTGGTACCTGATTACCGATTAGATGCCATCGTGTATACATTGAAATAGAAGAATAAATACAAAGACAATAGAAGAAAGTTCTAACCTAACAATGGTTCGTTACAAAGAAATGTCGACTCAAATTCATATGAAATTCTAATATCCTTCCTGTAAGTTACTGCTTAGTAAAATGCCCAATGGGGCTCTAGAGCCCATGCTCACATGGTACTCTTCAGTTATGAGGATGGCTTTATTGTTATAGTCATATTTCAAAATAGACACCGCGCACAAAACATCTTGGCTATCAAATTGAACGGCGTTCGTTTCATTTCCTTTTTGTTACGTACTCATTTGCATTAGGTAGGTACACGAATTTACTTATTGTTATACAGCTGCCTGCCACCTTTCGAGGCATGAACGGTATCTGTAAGACTTATTTTTATTGTTAACTTACACTGCCTCCGAACAATAGAGGCACCAATCATGTGCAAAATAATCGAATTGTTTTCATCACATGACCATTCGCAATATTTCCTTTGGACGATATTGAATAGGTAGGTATTGTTATTAAATGTACCTACCAAATATTTATCTTTATTTTTCCTTTATTACCTACTAATTTCCATTTTAAATTGTAGGAATTCCTCTTTATACACTTCGAACGTAGTTATATGCAATAACGTTCTAATCCACAAAACAACGTATCAACCTTCTGTCTTTGAAACAAAGTCCATAATCCAAAAAAAAATTCATGTGGAATGGAACGTTATTGCATAACTACGTTCATTATAAAAATATTGCGATATTTATTATTACATATATCAAAATAGTAGCTACCGCCTCGCTACTTCGTCCGCTTGAATTTCGACACAGAACGGTTTTATATATACGAGTACCTAAAGACAGAGGTATGATTTGCTGTACCATAAACACAGAAATATACCTATCGAGATAGAAGGAAAATGTGTATGTACCTCGCGTGCCAAAAAGAAGATACAATGACTTCTTTGCTCACCGTCAACTTCAGTCCGTTCCGACCGATTTTAGCGTGCGGTGCCAGATTTGCAAAATCAAAATGCCTTGTTGTGCTGTAATGAATTGTTTAAATGCCACAAACAAAAAGGAGCCGTTGTTTCATCGGTGAGTAGTCTTGGTCTGGTCCTCACCATTGGACGAACATTTTGCTTATCTCGATATATTTCTGTGAACGTAACACCTTATCATTGGAAACAATGTAACAACCCACTTCCTGCTTTCCACTGATGTGTGAAGAATCCAAAACAATGGAATAATTAACCATCTATTGTAGGTAAGATTTAATAATATGAACAAATTTTCATTTGTTTTGATCTTTTGCAAACCAAATGAAAATTTTTATTCATACATTCGAAAGTAAGTTACTTTTTCATCACAGATATATCTTAGAAAAAATCGTCATAATTTGTTATATTAAGTTACAGTATGTACCTACACCTGAAAAAGTAGTCGGTGAAACTTATCCTTAACATTGTAACTGCAAATGTAGAGATGTGCCATTCTCGGAAACGTTCTCCGTTTTATATGGAGAGAGAACGTTCTCGACAATATTTCCCATACAAAACTTAGAACGTTTCCGAGAATTCTCGAGAACGGCACAACTCTATGCAAATGTAACCCATTACCCACATAGGTACTTGAATAAATGATTTATGATGGACTAAATTAAAGGTCTCGTCATTTTGTAACTGTGCTCAGAATACTTTAATTGATATTGATTATCATTAAAACTGACCCCGTAATTATACGTATATTTCAAGTAACCCAAAGACCTTTACTATTAACAATTTAAGTCCCTTTTAATTAGGAAGTCGGCATCTACAATAAGCGATGCAAAAACATCCGCTGCCCTATATCCCAGGGCGCCGGCGAGCCCGTGGGATGCCATCACACCATGACTGCGAATTTAACGACCTGATTATACTCCAATGGATACGAGCATGCTACACCATCAAAGGCAGCCGCTTCCTTTTCGCATCAAGCAATTAGTGCAATTGAGTTCATGAAACTGGGTCGCGCCCCGTGTGTCATTTCCGGGAAGCCTTAAAATTCGCATGGTTATATTTTTTGATAGGCTTTGGCGCCAGAGGATAGGAATTAGGCATAGGCATTCCTTCGCGCTTAGCATCGGAATCGTACAGTATAAAAGGCCGCTAATTGGTATGCATTTTCATACAAATTAGTTTAGTACCCTTTAGTTTGAGGACCACAGTATACGTTGGTCATAGTTCGATTATTTCATGAGGTTCATAAGTCGATTTATTAGCGTTGTGTAAATACATAACATATTATATATAAAAATTGTGGCAATGACATTGTACCTATCTTATGATTCTTCACAAACTGTGAAGAATCATAAGATAATAGAATCATAAGAATAAAAAATACCCTGAATTCAATTTAACTCTCATTCAATAAGATCATAAGGTCTAGAAACAAATAAATCTATTGCGGTGACTAAAAAGTTTATCATTTTAGAATTTAGTTTGTGATAATGGGTAACAGTGTCTTATGCTGTGTACCTTTTGTGATTTTTCTGGTGTACAATAAAGCATATTGTATTGTGTCTTATAATGGAATTAATCTTTCATTAATCTCATCTCATTACTTCACTTTCTTGTAATAAGGATATAGTATATAATATTACGTTTTTAATATTATGAAAATGGCAGCAACGCAAGCGTACAATTATAGGTACGAGAGGAAATTTGTTCCGTAGATACGACAGAGTAGGCCGTATCGGAAACGAGTTAAATAACAAACCTCTTTTGTTTCCTTTTGTTTTGTTCGGTACCTACTCGGGGAAAATGACGGAATGAATAACAAGTCGAGGCGAGAATACTGACGAGCTGCTCAAAAGGGCTTCTAGATATGTATCTATTGTAATAACAAATCCTTTCTTGTAAGGGGATCGATACCTAATGCCTTGTTCAGTACGCACTACGCTGTACCTATATACCGTAACTTTTACATTGTATGAACACAGCTGTATACGCAACACTGTGAATGGCAGCTTAATGGCTACTTAGTCGGTTATAATATAACTAGGTACCTACCTTTGTTTCCGTTACTTTAGTATCAAATTTGTAAAAACTTTTAATAGCATTTTTCCTTCGCCATAGTCGGATAAAAGTCGGGCCTTTATTTGCACGTTTTATCTACATAATAAGTATTTCAAAACCTCAAAATTTACTATTTTAAATCAAACAGAGAAATCTGAAAATACTTTTGACATCAATCTGCAAAGTTTATTTTGACTTCAGGAAGTTTTAGCTGCAATGCGTAAGATGACTTTAAAGAGAGCGGCGGACGAGTTCCGGACGAAACATCGACAAGTTAATGAAAGGCATTTGTATGTAACGGGCTTAAGCGAGCTTCCTTCGAACTCCAACGGGGCCCAGTTACGTGTGAAGACGATGGCTTATTGCTATGAGATTAGAAATTCTTATCATGATTTGGACACAGGTATGTATATGAATATACATTAGTTAAAGGTTTTTGTCTATGCTGATTTTTATGTTAGGTATTTTAGAAAATAAATAGTTCTTAGGTAGGTAACAAAAAACTTCACATTGTAACCGAGTTGAAAAACTTCTGATAATTTCTAAAGAATATGCTCCAACATGCACATACTGCACGTACATGCTTAAGCACAGCATTTTTATGTAACTACGCACACAACAAGAAAAAGGTTATACTCTCTATACAGGTAGGTACATTTCTTGATAGTAAATGAATATTTCATGTTTCGGTCTGGAACTCGTTTAGCGGCATCGCTATGAAAACCCCGAGTAGGGTTCAGGACGTCCATTCCGCTGGAAACGGCCGGTCGTGGCATTTGCCGAGAGGTAGCCATTTGGCCGGGCTACGATACTCCTCCGCCTCCGTTCCTTATAAACCGAGCAAGGCTTCTAGCCAATCCTTAATCCAGCTCGTTCCCGCAAAATGATGACAACGTGATCCCGTCTCGCTTGCACTCACCTATCCGTTAAGGACGGGGATACAGTGTGGCAGAGATCCCTGACGAAAGATTTAAAATGGAGAGGCAAAGCACAGCCGAGAGCAACGTATTAGCCGGGCTCGTAAAGCGAAGGTTGTCGGTACCCGTTACCACGCGACTCGAAGCTACATCTAAATTCAAATTTTTCTTTTCGTTTCTCTAAAACTCAGGACACGAGAGCTCGGGTTACGATCCCCGATCTGCATAGAACGAGATGAATTTCATTTTATAACTTACGTTTTCACACTATTTTTACGGGCTCACTGTAAATCGATTTGAGTTAGATCCACTCCAGGTGTCTGGTTCTGGTAGTCATCTTTAGTCCTATGGATGGTAATTTCAAAACGTATTCATGCATTGAATATGCATGTGCTTGAAATTAAAAGCTAAGTGACCTGTTTGATACCTTCATTAGGTTTATGTAGAGCAGTTGCAATGTAGAGGCATTTTTGTAATTTAAGTAATCGTAAATAATAGAACCAACCTTTCAAATTGCCGTATGATTATAATATTACAATGTAGCTGAACGACTTTACCACAGATGTAAGAATATAAGGAGATCGGACATGACGGTCGATTTAGTATTGAATACGCCTGTCGCAAGTTCTTTAACCAACACAAAGCACCAGTGATTGTAAAGACAAAGCACGCACACACCTAAAGCATACCACTTGTATATCGACGCTCCTATTTCAGAATACACTCACATCATTTCCATGTGATGTTCCTGAGTACTTGCGAATGAGCAGCGAGTCGTGTCAGTATGCACGCACACAACGATAATTGCGGGGACTAGGCCAGAGATACCGTGACATCGATATTGAACAATTGCTGAAAAAAGTGTCTGTCGATAATTTAATGTACCTATTGAAATATAATAAGTAAGTATAAATAACTTCAGTCAACATCCGTCTCCAGTACGCTAGTAATTTGTTAAGTCAGTAAAATAGTTAGGCTTTGTTGTAATCGGTAATACAATGAACTCAAAATTATATATGATAAGGACCCTAAAGTCCTTGTACATTTTTTTGTAATTACACGTGCGTCAACAACAATGGACATTATTGTTGCGTGTTAATTTTACACCTGGTCGACCTCAAATAATGCAAATATTACCTTTATTATTTACTACTCTCTCATCTCATTTTGCATTTTTACTGTGCAGGTAAAGGCAAGCGGCTAATTGTCACTATACAGAGAGAACACTATACTAACTCGACATCGTGGATCGAGTAGACTATTGGCTAACCAACTTAACCTTATCGATCTGATAATGCTCTGATAATGCTCAAGTTTTAAATGGGCAGTATTTAAATTTTTTATTAACAAATAGGATACTTTTATTCCGGAAAAAATACGGTTCCTGAGGGATATGTGTAATACGATTTCTACGCGGGCAACGCGGGGGGCAAAATCTAGTATGCCATACAATTCAAACCCTTAGTAAACTTAGGCATACAATATTTGATTTTTTTTTTACCACATAAAATACTAAAAAAATAAAAATAACTCCACAATTAAATTGAATATGCATTTTCTATACGTTTAATCGCCAGTTAAAATAGCTAAAGGTATTACTAGTAAAAAAGTATGTAGCTAGAGAAAAGAAATTACCTATTTTGCACTAAAAATGATTTTAAAATGTCTTAATTCACTCAAATTTATATTATATTATTACTAAAATACAATATCCATCTTTTCATTTTTAATATATTTTTAGCATCCACTAATCGTGGGCTGGTTTTATCGATACGTGGTATAGGTGCCGTGCAGCACTATCCGCAACGCACAATATGGTGCACATCGCTGCTGCACTATGAGAAACTTTATCACTGAGTACATCGTTTTGTACCCCGTTCATTGCGGCGTAAACACTGTGCTTTGCAATAATGTAACTTGTACAACAGCAATGTAATAAAATATATTAAATGAAAGCATGTGTAAGCTTACATGGATACAAGTCGGAATATTACGTTGAATTCATGGTTTTATTAGAAATAAAGGTATTTTCCTATGAAAAGTGATTCCATTGGTGTGGAAATTATCAAATCACTGCGATGTTTGCAAGTAATTATTGCACAACTCGGCATTTTGGGAGAAAACAATACTTTCTCTGTGATAAGCACGCGGGCACACTCGCTAACAACGGACGGTGTACTGGCGGCAGAGTATGCACAATGAGCTTACAGCTGCGACACGGTCGCCGGCGGCTTGTCCTCTCTCTAGTATTCTATGCTCTGAGGACTTTACCAAGGCATGCAGTGAAATCGGCAAGAGCAAGTCATATACAAAATACGTACGGGCTCAGAGATTGGTTAATAGGCTCTTTGACAGTGAAAAATAATGTAAAAATTATGGATATTTCTATTAATTGTAAGTTTTAAAACCAATTTACGGCAATATTACGAAAAATAAATGAATAATTTATTTATAAAACTCGGATGAAATTGATTACTTTTTATCGGTCGCCATTTTATCGAAAACGGTCTGGATTGGCCGATGACGTCACTGGTCAGTAAACAGCATTCTGTCAATTCTGTCATTCATTATCATTCTTGTTTCATTCGTGTCTTGCGGTTTCATTGGTGATATATCGAGCGACTATTGATCAATTTTATAATTCTTACATTTGGATTTCGGGATCTAATTCATAATGGAGAGCAACTTCGTGAAAGCAGACAGCAGAAACCTGCCTAAAGTTGACGCGATTATGGTCGGAGTTTTCTTTGAAAATAACTCAGATTTTTATGCTGCCGAGTTTCGGAATGTGAAAACAGCTATATGTAAATACCATACACATTTACTCAATAACCTATCATAAAACCCTGTTGAAGCTAATAAACATGTAAAATGTTATAGGTTAGACTATGTGACTTACTTATATGACAATTTCATGTTTATAGTATTGTTTACATTTGCAGGTCTGCAAGAGAATCTTATGGAGATGACGTAGTTGGATACGTGCAACCCCACCGTGAATCAGGCATTTGCACTGTCAAATGAAATATCTGCCCTGAACAAAAAGTAAGAGCGCGTTTGTACAAGGTGTATGGTAGTGGATGAGACAAAGGCTGAAATTGGTATAAGTATTTATCATTACCACACCCGATATCTCCTGATGAATACGTTAGGTTATGCAAGGAATAGTTCGAACACCTAGTTCTACCTATTGATAAATAATAATTAGTAACAAGTAATAAATAATTTTGGATGTCTCTAAATATTACAATATCTTTCTTCACGTTAGCCATTTATTTTCAGTTCTTCTTTTTTTAAGTATTCCAGACTCCATCAACCTGGCAAATTTTTCACCATTTGACCCGCAATTGTTGTCATCTATTCGATTTGTTTGATCTTTGAAACCACTATGCAAATTTTAAACTCATTGGTTGGATAGTGGTTTCATCATAGTATTATGATAAATTATTGATATTATACGGCAACTAGTAATTAAAATATCGCTAAACCTTACGAATACGTAAATAAAATCTACACAACAAACGCTACGGTACGTAGGTACATAAATACAATAGGTACATTGGCAACCATCACATTATGATATTCTTGACAAGATCAACGTACATCTTTGTAACTAACACCATGTATTTTTCCTTCAGTAAATCTCTGCTGCGCTCCTAAAGCATTGTGAAAAGACGCGTAAAACAACGAACAACCATTCATTTAGGGTTCTTCAAGTTACGTCAGAGGCTTATGAATAAAGGCCGGCTTGGAAAATAAGGGATTCTCCTGAATAAGGGAGTTATTCAAAAGGAAAAGTTTTTCACGTAAAAAGTGGAGTAAGCGGCGGATTACAGTTGATCGCTGACAAGAGTTTTGTGGATCGGGCCGGGGCGGGTGGACAAGTGATTTATGTCTTATTATCTCTGGGGTTCCGTGCTAAGTTTATTTACAACGTCTCGGTGTTGTAAACATCCTGTATACTTACAAACTGACCCTTTTTTTGCACAAATAATCATTATACCATCTTAATAGCTTTAACATGCATTTGAGTACATAAACTGCATTATTAGTTAATGACGACTCTACACACTTTATGTTCGTACATCTTCCCTACTCGATAAACGATTCCACCAATCCCAAAATGTAAATCAATGGCTCAATCAACTCCAATTTGGTTTAAAAACATTAAGGCGATCACTTTTGGTACCTGCCTAAATAGTCCAATTTAGCCTAACGAGCATTCGTATCCCACACATACACAAATACCATTTACACACTACGTTTTTAAGGCGTGACAGACGCATTTTAACCACTCTACGAACCGGGTAGATATATTGATACATGCGGCTGGGATTGTACCTGTTTTGTTAATTTGAAGCGCGTCCAAAAAACGCAGTGTGTAAATCCAGTGTTTTTTGATCCCCGATAAATAAGCGATTTGTATATTGGCTTCAAAATTCCCACCAAATGCCGGCAGGTTTGAGCGGATGGGTTCGTAATTATTTTCCATATGTGCCCGGGCGATTCGTGCCGGCACATTAGCGATGCCCGGGGAGCGGGGCTGAATCCCGGGCGGGTAACGAGCTCTCCGACTCAGCGTGAAATTGTGAAATTACCGGGATGCGGCTAATACGAAACCTACCTTGATTTTCTGGCCGGGTTTTAATTTTTGATTAGATCGGTCTTACAGATATATGCAAGACAGGGTGGTCCATGATGTTGTGAGCAAGATAATATTATGCTGTTTATTATCGTAACTTGAACTCCCGGAATATGAATAATTAATTAACAACTTACTGACTCAAATGTTTTATTTTATTTCTTCAGAATAAAACTTTCAATAAAAGTTTTCTTCGGCCTTCTGAAAGTCTCTAAATAAAATATTAGTTACGGAGCTAGGTAATAAAGTTGTGTGTTCTATAGATTCGCATAATTAGACGTAGAACGCAATTCCTACACCTAGAGATGTGCCGTTCCCGGGAATATTCCCCACTTGTATGGGGAATATTCCCGATCTCGCTTCGACTCGGGCCAAAATATGGACCGAATAATAGAACAGAACGTCCTAAACATCAAGAACTTAACACTGCCATTAACTGACCTTGCTTGAGACCAAATGTTTTTATTTGTGACATGTGAATATCTCAAACAAACCCCAGTCCTTTCAGCAGAATCCTGCCGACGTTTGGTAATACGCCGCAATCGCGTTGTTCGCTGAATCTCCGGGATAATGTTTTCGCTCTGGCAAGACCTCCGCCTTAAATGTCTCGAAAATTTTTGTCTTAAGATAAAGGAAGACGTCTTAAACTATACAGATTTTATAATACAGATAAAATTCTTAGAGCGAAATTTTAAATTTAAATTTCGTACGTCCGCATTTTTGGGTGGATACCAACTACTCGAAGGCAGGAACTGAAATACTAAATATATGGGACGTAAATTTTTTTATCACGTGTATAAAAGTCGTTAATGTGCAAGTATAGTGTGTATTCAGCGTTTGTCGAGTTCGTGTGACGGTATAATTTCAAAAAGTTTAGACGTGTGAAGCTTGAAAAACTTTTACCGAAACTGTCGGTAAATAGGCACCTAATATTTTTGTGAGGGTTGTTATGTATATTAAAATTTTACGGCATCATCGCGTAACAACGGGAATGGCGTTCTGTGATTAACCAAAAATAGAAAGAAGGTTTTAAGCAGGTATGTTTGGGCTTCGTATTATATTGTACCTATTTAACTATCTAATTAAATGTTCTTTGTCATACTAAAATACGTAGGTAGGTATAATAACAAGCAATTTTGTATATGTATTTATTTATTTCGGGGATCTCGGAAACGGCTCTACGATTTCGACAATGCTACGTGGGGCTTCTCGGGTACGAACAATCGATCTAGCTTGGTTTAACCTCTGGGTAAACGTGTGTTTTATAGTGTTGTCATGTTTTCTTCTGCGAGCAAAGCTCGCTCTCCCAGGTAGGTACTACCTATTCTAAATGTGTAATAATACGTAGATCCCAAAGGTGCGTTCAAAATACATATCTTTAAAAAAATACTTTTGCTTTAACTTCACCTCAGACCGATTGCAGAAAATACTGAGAACACTGCGAATGCTGCAATTGCAGGTAGGTATTCTGCACAAGACTGTATTAAAAAAAGATTTTGAACGAATAAACACAGTTAATATGTACCTTACTGTAAATTGTTACAGATAGTCATTGCATCTTTATTTAAATATCTTGTTAATAACATTATTAATTGAGCTTCGGTTTAAACCAGTTGGCGGCGTTTCTTAAGTAAGTATTTAATCTTAACGCCAACAAAACGTACACAACCAGTGGAAAGAGACAACCTTATCAATGTTCAATATCTTTATGTGTTGAAAAAGGACAGTGTACCCATTTTAATCTCAATGAAACAATGTTGCGTCTCAATCTAATATACTTAATTTCTACTTATAGAACGCTTCAATTACAGTTTATCTGCAAAGCATTTTGGATTTTACGACTTTCAGGACAAAGTTGATTTTCTACTGCACCCATTCAGCAGCAGTCGTGAGTTGACTCCGTTCAGAAGCTTCATATCTGGCAAAATAGTCGTACTTCTTACTTACGAGTATCTATTTACTGATAAGTACTTACTTTAGATGTTGTGTATATTTTGTAATTTTATTTGTAAGATGTTATCCAAGCCTAGTAAATAATAGTAGGTACCTATGGCGAATAGATAATGATAGCAGAATTGTGCACCAAAAATACTTTTCTCAAACATGCAATGAAATGATGACATTACGTGCCTAAAAATAAGTCGCAAAGTACCTAGTTTCCGATGCGGCTTGACACTTGGCATATAATGGAATTCGTTTTTTTAATTTCCATTCCACATTCATTTGTGACACGGAATCACGAAATTGAAAATTTTTCATTCTGTAATTCTATTTTTTGCGTACTTTATTTTTAGTGTCTCGTGTAGAAAATAAAGTTTGATTTTTTGGAGTATTTTTATTTATTTCATTGCATATTTGAGAAAAGCACTATACCTACATACGTCGGCGTGAAATGGGGTTGCCAGCCTCGTAACTATCTGACGTCGCGTTCGCTCGGTCATCTATATGTACTCGGCCGGCAACCCCTCACTTCCCGACCTCTTTAGTAATGTAGGTACATACTATAACTACCTACACTAACTAAACAGCTCTACATCTGTCTATACTATATTTTGCGGTTTAGATAATACAGGCTATTAGCATACCTAAGCATGTAATAAAAAATAGGTGAGTAAAATTTTTTTAATATTCGATTTTATTAAAACAGAAGAGCTCAATCAAACACTAAGGTAGATTTGTTTATTCACAAAATGGAAAGCATTTAATTAAACTCTATATGACTTGTTCGTTAGTTACGATGAGCTCGATGATGTATTCATTCTTATCTTTTCTGATAGCGGCTGCATTGCATTAGCAGTTTAAAAAGGATAAGTGGTATTTAAATCTCCTCAATTATCACCGCAATTAATTAAACAATAATCATACAATTTATCGAGGTGCTAAAATAAAATTGGCACTAAAGAGATATACAGAAGTATTTTTAACAGCGTACAGCCAACCAGAGTTAAAGAGCACATTGCAGGTGGTCAAATATCTGAAGCCGTACTTATATACGTCTAGCCAATAATAGAGGTAAGTGGACTATTATACCTTATCTGACGCTGACTGTACAATCGGACGCAAAAAATGGTTACATTTCCAAGCGTGTCACGCTTGAACAAAATAAATCAACAGGAACGCGCCGCCCCCCGACCGGATTCAAGATGGCCGACGCCGGCCACACAGCTGATTGTATGACGTTTTTTTTTGGGGCTCACTCAACCATTTTGTACTCAATCAAAGCGGAGCGAATACACCGTGGTGTAAAAATTTAACTATAGCGAGAAGCTTACTAATAATTAATCATTCTTTTTTTATTAATAAAAAAGTTATGTTTTGTTACAGCCGGAAATCGGTTTATAAGTAACGTAATACAAGGGTAAAATCTAAATCGGTAAAAATTAAAAATACGTATCTAGCAGGTATATTGTCTGAGCTGCAAAAACAGTACCGGCAGTGCGTTAAGTTGTACGTAGAATTAGGTAGGTATAAGACGCCCATGTGAATTTAATATCTCCTTAATCTCCTCAAAGGATAATATTTGAGTTCACTCTGTACAAGTTGCCTTGTTCCATCTTTATGATATTAGGTTAAGTTCGCTCCAAAAGGATTAAACCAGCTCTTAACTCTACGCTCGCGGGCCGAAATAAATTTAACGCCTCGAGGAGCTTACGAAGAAAAACTGACGTAAGGTGCGAGGCGAGCGGTTCTTAACGTCATTTTGTTATTATCTAGTTACCTATATGAATATTCAAGTGAGACGCCAATCATAACTTTTAATATAATGAGTTTGTAATTGTGCCTGAGTGTACATTACATTGTAGTTTAATGTATTTGCACAATTGCAATTTAAATGCATGTAGCCGTTTCATGGTCTGTTATTCGAGTTTTTATGTTTTTAATTCAGCTGCATTTTACTTACTGTCAGCATTTTCCGGTGTTTACAGATGTATGGGAACAATGTTCCGAGCTACGTCGGCGAGTTGTGGGGTCTATATGTGAATTGAATGAGTTTCATCGCAAATTTTTAAACTATCGAATAGGGTAAAAGGGAATCAAACTATATGACTATGATTTATGTGCGACTAGATGGCAAGTTTTCTCCCAGAAACATTTTCTATCGCCTCAGCAAGTCAGCTCTTGCCTAGAAATGGTCTGTGTTAAATTGTCGTTCCCACCAGACGGTTTAATTTTCGCCCAAAACGTGAGGCTGCCCAGCTATAATATGCATGTACGCAGTAACAGCGAATTTGCCGATATTTTATTTTGTGCCTCAATTTACTTTCGACGAGAGCCTCTAGCGGAATGGCGGGTAATTGTAGGCTGTGCGGCGAAGGGTTCAGTTTGGGGAATAAATGTGCGAATATAGCAGAGCCCTCGGGAGAATTTAATGCAAGGTAATGTCGACGTTTTAGGCACTAGTCCCACCAGCGGCGACCAACGAGCAGCGAGTAGCGATTGGCGAGTTTTTTCTTCGCGGGCGAGTGAATTCTCTTAGAAAATTTACTCGCCGGCAGTGTGAACAGCCAGCGATGAACTATTAATGTATGCGTCTCTTTTACTAACACAGGATCCTTATCTTTTGTTCGTTTCTTGGGCGAGAAAATCGCCGATAGCTAATCGCTTCCTCGCTCTTGGTGGGACAAGTGCCTTACTGGGTCTGCGCGTTATGCCTAATAGCCACCGGACCAAGGACGGAAATTATCTCGGGAACGAGTTTCGCAAAAGCTCCGATGGGAACTAATGGGCCTATGGACGGAACCCGTAAGTTGTGTGAATATTTTTATGGATCGTTAACTTTCGTTTCATTTACGAGTGGGGATATTTTGGTGTGTATGTGGTGTGATCATTTTGGGAGCTCCTTTTAAGTGTTTACGTGAGCTAGAACATTTATAAGTTCACTTTAAATATCACACATGGGAAAAGAAAAGCTATAGATACCTACCGTCTAAAATGTGGGGTACTTCCCATCTGTCATATATAAACAGTACTGTTTGAACAAGTTTGAGCTCTATTTTTGAAGACACAGATTTCTACAGTAATATGAACAAATTGGAAGTACCTAAAAGTGCAATAAAAATAGGGTTGGAAACTAAACTAGTAAGTAAAAAAAGTAAAACCGTACTTACCGATCCAGTAGCAACATCAGGGAGCTCAGCTCTGGACACACTACACACCACTGAATATTTAACATAATGAAAAGCCCGGACAGAGGTTCCGGGGCGTTCCCTTTTAAAAATGCACTGCACTCGTTTTACTGCGGCCTTGCAGGTTGGTCGGCACCAGGACCAGGATAACAGACTCGTAAAGGTGTGGCTAGGCGTTGGCATAAACACCTCGGCCATGAGACCCAGCTTTAAACTGAAGCAATAAGCACCAACCAAGTGGAGCGCAGTGCGAGGATGAATCAGCTCGTTTTAATATAAACGGTTATCAACTGTATGACTGGGACATATTTTATTTGCATGGATTTATTTTGAGGGTGTACCGGTTCATTGTTCGCGTTTAACTATGGGTATGAATAGGTAACAGCCTATTGTTTAATGTAAATAAATAAATGAAGACTATCATCCTATACACAGATTTATTTGCGGCTTAGGTATATTTTTGATTGTTATTATCCGAAAAAACTGCAACCTTATCTTAAAAAAAAAATTATCTTATAAACGAATTTAGCTAATAATCACCAAACCGGCAGGTGAGCACCAAAATATGTACCAATTTTGAACGACGAAGTTATGACTTTTTTCTCTTTAATATACCGGGTGTTGCCTGTAACAGGAGCAAATAGTTAAAAAGTAGTTTCTACTCATCAAACAAAAAACTTTAGTACAACAACTTTTAAAAATTATGTAATCTTCATTTTTTTATTTTTCATGCAAATTAAATAGTATTTTCAATGTACGTTAACATCAGCCTAATCGACGTTGCTTGTCACGCTACAAACATAAAAAAAAAACATCGTAATACATTGCGGTTTCAAATGAACTTTAAAGTGTACTAAAAATTTAAATATAGGTTAGGTAAGTTATTTTTAAATGTCAATCAACAAATAAATGTTGTTCAGTTTGAGGAGTACAATCTACGTTTTAATTATTAGCTGCTAATACAGGCAACACCTGGTACATTATATTATTTTATTTTATTTATACAGTTATATTATGTCTATAGATACCATATTATGCTTTTGTAAATTAACTATACATTTTAGAATCATAATTCTAATAACATTTTCATGCCTTTATCAAACATAACCCAACGTTTCCGTTAAAAAAGTAAATTACTAATCTACATACTCAAGCTTATCTACAGTCATAATCGGCGGCTCTAATTATGACATAGCATCGTACCAAACTAATGAATTCTAATTAGTCAGATAAATATGAAAAATAGGGGAAGGATAGAAAAACGTCAATGCCCCGTAACCTCATAATACGGTTCCACGGGGGGATTAAGCCTTACACCATTTGAATAATTCTGTCGTTTAGTTAAAATTCAATAGGTTATATATTTCGGATAGGTGGGTGATACTCACTTGATTATTCTGGTACTCGTCTGCCTACGATAAATAATTTAGGCAGTTTTATTTTTATAATTCGGAAGCTTTATTTTATTTAGCCTTTTATTCATAAGGTAGGTACTATGTTTTTCTTTACAGAAGAAATGTAAGTTAAGATCGCAAAGAAAATCTGTCGCAAAATAAAAACATTAAAAAAAATTTGTTCGGCGCGTGGGCTGAAATAATTCCGAAATCATAGTGTTTGTTATCTCTGTGTTTTTTTGGTGTGCAATAAAGAGTATTATATTGTATTGTTACTATTTAGCAACTATATTTTGGTAAAAATTTTCACGCTTTATTTAAATTCTAAGTCTTAATTTCACTAAATCGAAACATAACTTTATCTAAACTTGGTAGAAAGTGCCAGACCTTAACAATACCTAAATGAAAGCTGTCCAAATCATCATTTCGTCGGGATTTGATCGTTTTCAGCTCGGCTGGGAGCTTTTACGTCGAACTGAAGATGCTAAGCCAATTCAATCCTAATATTCCTAATTCTATGAATAAGTTATATTGGTAATGCCGCCAGCGTAAAGGGGACCATGCCGCAGGCTGAGTTGCCTGAAGGGGTATTCTTTTTGTAATCTTTTTTTTTGTATATAGTTTAACTAGTTCTTAGGTATATTTAGGCTCACATATTTTTAGTTATTATTGTATCTTTATTATTATGATAATAACTACTTGAATAAATAGTCAGCTAGTTAGGTATATGTATTTGAAACTATAAGAAATCTTAAGTAGCAAAAAACATGTTCAATGATTTAGACTTAGACTCGTTCCTGTATTGAAAAAAAAACTGCTTCTAAAATGCTGTAATGTATCGAACTTTGATTTAAATATTTTCGAAAAAGTTATGAAACGTGATTTTTACCTACCAGACTTATAACAGAACGGACTGAAAACTTACTACTTATGTCACAAAAACGACTAGGTGCCATGTAGAGCATGCAATACCGGTTTTACTTGTATGGGGCCAATACCGAAAAACCGGTTTTTCGGTATTGGCCCATACAAGTAAAACCCATATTGCATGCCCTATGCCAAGACTACGAAAAACATATTGATTTAAAACTTACACAATTTCCACACATTATTATATCAAAACGAGAATCATGTTTTACGTGATCAAGTTCTGTTTTGTTATAAAAATGAGTACAAAAACGT
This sequence comes from Eudemis profundana, assembly GCA_947034925.1. Taxonomy (NCBI): domain Eukaryota; kingdom Metazoa; phylum Arthropoda; class Insecta; order Lepidoptera; family Tortricidae; genus Eudemis; species Eudemis profundana. The sequence continues at coordinate 10,127,587 of OX344797.1, forward strand.
TGACGAAATATATCATACCTAAACCTAAATCAACATTAACGTTTCCGCGCCATTTGCTAAAACAACCTTAATGCGATGCAAATTGTTCGTCAGGCAGGAGCATTCACAGTCACTTCTGCATAATCAAGTTAATGCGCTTTTAGAATGCAAACGGTGGCCGCGGAAATTTGAGAAAACAACGCATAGGGATATTATGCTAAAGAAATAGGTAATAGCGGTTTGGAGCACCGTTGTGGGGTGTAATGATGTTTGCCATATACTGCGTCTTGATTTTATGGAGAGTATAACGCAAATGCTGTATTTATTGATATAAGGAGTGGTTTAAAAAGCCATCTGTAGGTATCTGATTTCAAGCTAACATGGTCACTTACATAAAACTATTATTAAAAAAAAATATAACTATCGGTCGCTTACTCAAACAAACATACATGGTAAGTACTTAAATACAAATATTCCGTTTTTAGGGTCCGGTACCCAAAGAATGTCAACAGAGCCCTATTACTAAGACTACGCTGTTCGTCTCTCTGTCTGTCCGTCTGTCACAGGGCGGTATATTTTTAACCGTAGTAAGTAGAGGTTTGAAATTTTCACAGAATGTGTATTTCTATTGCCGCTGTAACAACGAATAATAAAAACAAAATAAATAAAAAATAATAAACGTTTAATTAAAAAAAGCAGTCCCTATACAAGAAACCTCTTTTTATGGTATTTTTTTCTCGACGGTGGTATAGAACCCTTCGTATGCGACTCCGACTCGCCCTTGACCAGTTTTTTAATAGAAGTTAACTAGTTATAATCTATGGGTAATTGGGTATGAAACAAAAAATATTTTTATTTAGTTATTTTAGTCCGTAACGATTGAGGCAGTGTTTTTTATATCGATACTATTTGAAATATTTGATATTTCTATTTACCATAAAAGTTTTAAGGTTCACATTTCACTGGCTGCATTGTGCTCATATGTTTCAGACATTTTAATCTAATTTGTTACATACCTGGAGTCAAATTTAATTAAGTTTAGCACTACTTAAGCTTGACTTAATTAATTTACTTTAGTGCAGTCGAGAAATGTGTTCATTCTGTAATACTAAATTGAACCAAGACGTTTGGCATGCAATTATTAACAATAGGTATTCTGAATTCACTCAGGTTTTAAAAAGGTAAGTTAACCATCTATTAAAAAAAAATACCTAAGGGAATTAGGAGTAATTCAGAATATTGTTAATCAGAATAGTGTAAATCTTAATTACGCTTTTTATTTTTCTGCAAGACTACTTGTAAGGTACCTTACCACTATTTCATATCCTCTTAGGGTATATAAGTATGCATGCTAGACTTCTAGACTATGTTAATACATGTTTGTACCCATTTAAAGTCCGAATCGATATCGGTATGTAAATAATATAGGTAAGGTTCTGTCTGCTATAAAAACTTTCCCACGACATGCCTATAAAGACGTGCGTAGGTTAGAATCGGTAGTAACGTAGACACCTATACTATGGAAATTTAAGTAAGAAAAGAATTCGTTTGTACAGATAAATGCAATGAAGACAATTTCCATGTAGAGTATGGCTGTTGCATTTTAATACCAAATCGGTAGATAATTAAAAAATAACTATCTTTCCATTCGTTCATTTCGTTGTTACCTAATAAGTTATTTCATTTATGTATTATTAAATAGCGCTAAGCATTCTAGATAACTTTGGATTTAGATGACAAGAGAGACCTTGACACTTTTCTTCATAAGCGTTTCTTTGCACAAAGCAGTTCTTTTTTTTAAACCTGATAAACTTGCAGGTCTTACTGACTGTTGCAAAAATCGGACCAGGTGGGGCCGTAGCGTTCCCTGGGATCAAACCAGGTCTCTTGGTCGGACCATCTTGAGAGTTTCGGAGGGTAGGTGGGGGCCGAAGCGCCTGGGATCAAACCAGGACGCTAGGCCAGGGCCACCCTGAAGTTACGCTGATTGCTAAAAGTGGGCAGCGGACCAGCGGGCAAAGCTGATGAGGTGATGAGTGTGTTCGAGTAGGTGATTTCATGTTTAGCAAATCCTTAACTATAACACGTCAGAACGTTATATAACTGGTGCTTTTTTGTACCGTTTAAATTAAATAACACAGTATTCTTTTTGTGTAGATCTTTTTACTGAATATGTTACAAAGAGAGTTTATGTGGATATAGCTAGCTGTGTTTTGTCTTCAATACGTATGGGATCGAAACGCGTCGACAGCTATTGATAAACGGCGAGCAAACGCGTGCCGACTGACAATCAGTATCGGATTGAACTAACTGGTGGGGCAAGGCACAAGAGAAAAGCAGTTTGATGGTGGAGAGCGTGGATTACCAGCGTAGCGACGTCAGTTGAGGCAAGAATAAAATGAAACGTGAGTATTTCAACGCCGTCACTAACCAAACCCTAATACACACTTTCACAGCCCAGTGCCCCATATCTGGGTCACGACGAACCAGCTCCAAAAGGCCGTGGACCAAATATGAGTCACTACATTAATTTTTATTTACATACTTACCAGGATGTGTAGTGATTGAAGTAATTTATTAGACCTACGAGGAACGTTTTGAAACATATTATGTTATGGGAACTGTTAAGGTGTTAAATTCAAATTTGAATAGTCGTACACCTATGTATAAAGGACCTCATGTTGTTAATAGTCGAGTGGGAAACTGCTTGAATTAAGTTTTTGGTCCAAGCCCTGGATTTCGAATCGAGAGATAATTAGTTACCTCCGCAAGGGTAAAAACTTTAAGGTAAGGGTAAGCTTTCTTCCGATGAGTAAAACGAGCCAAATAAAATGAGCCTACTTTCTTGCACTGCGTGTTAGTCTAACTTAACATTAAGGCGTCTCCTCTCCAGGCACCCCTTTAAAACGGCAAATCAAATCATTGGTTTAAACTATTTTCGGATAGATTGTAATTATTAAGTTCATTTATATATATAAATCAAAATGTTCCCTACTTACAAACGCTTTCACAGTTCTGCGTTAGAATAAGAAATATACTTTACTTATTTATTTATTGTATTTATTAAATACGTTTACTTGGCCTTACAATATTCCAATGCGCCGTGAAACAAACAGACAATAATAACTACATACTAAGAATAAGAATAATATCCATGTTACCAAATAATGTCCGTTAAAATATTAATTTATAAACGCGAACTTCTTACTCTTAGACCACAACCAAAACTTTACGTGGAATTTTTACGTAAGCTCTTCACTAAGCTTGAAGGGAATTTATTTAGACAACGTATCTCAGAAATGGTTCGATACGTCTCCGAAATAATAGGGCCCTCTAACCGCTCACTACAACGAGGTACTTACCTTAAAACCAAATAGATGTTGTTTTATATCTCTTTAAATTTAATTTTTTAAATTGAAGGCATGTAGCTTACGATAGCAATATAATCAGTTGATCAATTTAATAATAGAAGTAGCCAGTTACTTTGACGAAGACTATGTCTTCATTGATGTATTTATATGACCTTGGTAACCGCTAAAAGATGATGGAGTACTAAAGTAAAAGTACATAACTAAGAATTAAAATTGGCAATGGAAACGTGAAATAGTTTACAATTAAGTAGGTACCTTATTATTTTGACGCAATTGATTGTCGGCTTCGATGCTTTGTGTTAAAGGATTTATTATGCGATCGATGTACCTAACAAAGTATTTGGAGAAACAATAAAGAAGTATTTTGAAAGTGAGTACATAAAAATGATAAAAAATTCCTGTTTCGTAAAAACTCTCTTTTGTATGAACATTTTAGCTTAGTTTTATATTTTTAAGTAACTATTTGGAATAAAAGTAAAATGATTATTAGGCTTAAATGGCTTAACTTTAGACTGACAAAATAAATAAAAAATATCAAGTGAAATATCACTTTTACTAACCACCTATCTGATTGTATGTGCAAACATTCCTTAGATTCAACATCACGTTTGTGAATACCCGGGCTTGCTCCAGACATTTAAATGACGCAATTGAAGTCATAACTTTAAGTGAGGATTGAGACAGTGCGTCACGTAGTACTTAAGTTACGCGGCGGACGCTGCATCGCCGCGACCAATCTAAATAATTGACGGACCGACCACCCGACGATTCTAGTTCTTAGCGAGCGAAAAATGGGTGGAGACGAAGAATAAAAATTATTTACTTGAGGACAATTACACTCTAAGTGTTATTGGATAGTGATGCTTTTATTATGATTATGTCTGTCTTGCCATGGATTCCGAAATGAAATCTTAAAGAATTTAACAAATTGCTGAAAATTGTGAAAAAACTGGCCAAATTCGATTACGATCCGGGCATATCTTTTGTTTTCGAAAATATTATTTATTATAGTGGCCATATTATGACACACATTCTGTGAAAAATTTCAAGGGCTTTCTATAGGTATTATTACGGTCCTACATAGGTTTCCTACTTATGAGACGGACGGTCATATCTGTCCGTGATGGACAAACGGGCGTCCAGTCAGCGCAGCGGACACTAAGTAATTAATAGAGTCGGCACCCTTTGGATACGCAGCTCTAAAAATGAAAACAATGCATATGAGCGTAGGTATATATATTGTAGTTAGTTCCATGTGATAGCAGTGCAGCTTCACGGACTTAAATAAATGATCTTTTACCTATAAACCTACCAAGAAAACTCATTGCTGATAGAGCTGATTCAGAAAGCTATTGCGGTAAAATACGGCCCAAATTCGACTCTATTCCATTTTGTTATCTCGTAGGTAGCAGTAAAGGGTGGGAGTAAAGAAGTAAAAAGAGGAAAAAGTGTATTATTAGCTCCGCCGAAATGGAATTGGAACATTCCGCGTAGAAATACCCTGAAACTTTCGGTATATTTCAGCGAATATTCACTTGCATGCCACTTCGTTTCACTTTACTAGCTAAAGGCATCATACTTTCACCAGTTACACGATTTAACTTTATTTTGAGAAATGAATTTTCTCTTTTTACGAACGGGAAACTCGTAGGTAGATCGCGAAAACAAAAACGAGACGGTATCTAACGTGTACGTATACTTCTGTTGTGTTGTGGTGATTGGTATATATATTTACTATTTAAGTGCCTTGATTTTATATAAAAAAAACTTACCCACCACGAAATTTTGGCCTATATTTTACAACAAGGGCTTAAAGTGGACACTTAAAGTTCACGGCCACTCGAACCCAAATAAGTTTCTGTTCCAACGTAACGATAAAGTTTCTCAAGGACGAAACCTCTTAAATATTATTAAGTCATAATTTTAAATAGACATGCGTAAAAATTCCAACAAAATGAAACTGTTACTTAACGAACATGAATTTTGATAGCTAGGTGTAGGTAATTAATTTTATTTCCCTTATTTCTTCATCCGTGGTAATCTCACCAATACGATAAGTTGTTTAGGAAATCGAACTGTCAAACATCAATAGAATGATGATTTTATTCCTCTGCGGAGGTTTCAACCTTTGATGGTGCCGCTACATCGATATTCGACGGCAAGAAAAATTAAGGTAAAAATGAAAGGCAATGTCATCAATATTATCATTTTCGACGAGTTTTCAATGCCTGTGAAATATTTTACTTAAATTAGTTCGTTATAAATTGACACCTACAAAACAGTTTGGTAAGACGAAAAAACTATTAAGTCGTTAATCATATTTACAAATTGCTTAACGTCTATCATCAGTTTGTCATGATCTGACGATTTGTGTTTAACAAAACAAACGTGCGACACGAATCCATGACATCACGCGTTTCTGTCATCAATATTTCCTATAAGCTTTAAGTAACGTCCGCGTAACATCGTGCTACAATGCCGCATGCCACAAAAATCGAATTCAAAACTCCGATAGCCCGTTCAAACTCCAATGTCTTCACATGGGCCCACTACGCATGGCCCTACCACGATAATGCGTGACAGTTGAATGCGACAATAACTACGACGCGGTGTGGCACGGTGTAGCGCGAGTATAATCGGGCCCTAATAGTGGAGTATGGGGCAGGAAAGGTCGGCTATCCTGAGGGAAAGTTACGACCGCGACAGGTGTGATGCCGAATTAACTTCTTATATAAACTCGCTTTTTATACAACACCGACTGCTTAATGAACCCAAGGGATCATCGTAACGGAACAATGAGAAATCTTAGGCGGAGTTTTGTTAACTCTGACCTCTACTACGACTTAATTAAGACCTTTTTTTGGCTAGGTGCTTAATATTAAAAGGAGTTTTTTTTTTACATTTTTGCCTCCCGGGGATTTCGGTGTCCCGACCAACCTTCAAGATAGTAAAGTCCGCAACATGATATCTGCAACAAAATAAATTTTATTATTAGATAAAGTTTATACTTTTTGAAATTTTAGTAAGAATATTTTGTACCTATATATTTTCTTGAACATTGGATATTACATTGTAAAATATAGTTATCTACAGCTGACTCTAGCTGAAATATTTTTTTAAATACCATCGTGACTATCAAGACCGTTTTACATGGTTAAGATGGTTTTATTATTGAATTAAAAAGCTATTTGACGTCTTTGGCATTTTGATTAGACGACCTTTTTAGTTCCCGCATTTATTTATGTTATTTTTATTGATAGGTAGAGAGAGATTCCTAGTTCATAGTCCGAGTTCGGGAGACGCAACGAAAGACTAGTAGATAAATAATTGATTGAATCAGACGTTACTTTGCGGCAATCCATGTTAATTAAAACAAAAATATTGCTTTGCTAATCCGCGATATGAAAACGTGTTAGTAAGTTAGTGCTAGCCCGTTATTTTTATGCGTATGTCAAACAATGTCTAGTAATTTTTTTTAAAGACACAAATTCCATTACGTTTCAGATACCTTGTGCCTTGGTAATTTTGGTGTGTACCAACACAATTGTTGAAGAGAAACAACAACTCGTTCACGTAGTAATCTTTAAAAGCAATTTCTACAATATGTTTTCCGAATATATGTACAGATTGCCAATATAGTTGTAGTATGTAATTGAAAACTTCCATTCAATGAGTACAACAAGACGTTTCATTATTCTTCGACAGAAGCCTGTACAGTCTTCCGATCAGTGGGCGGGCATCGACCTCTAAAGCCCTGTGCACACGGGTGCAGGTACGGAAGGATATGCATTGCCAATTTGCCATTCTCTATGGCTATTTTCATTTAATAATGTTTTATTAGAGTTAGCGATTGTCGGAAACTGACCATTGAGTCAAACTGACAGGTTAGACTTTAAATATAATTTGAGTTTCACCTAAACGTACATAATTTTTTTTAAATAAAAATACCCGTATGAAATGTAATATTCTTGTAACCACGGACGGATGTAAAATTACCATTAACAATAATGATTAAAATATTATCACATGAAAGACATTCATGGATTCTTACTTCATTGTGTAAAAAAAATATAAATTGGACAATATTAGTTTACCTAGTTGGTTGGTTAAATTATGTTTACTTATATTAAATTGAACTGATCATAATTCAAAAAACATATAATTTTATTTACTACGACCGCAACTATTTACATTTTAAACCGACGCGAGAAAAGCTTATTGCTAGAATTGTTTTTCTACATTAAAGAATATGACTGTGTAACACCTCCATTCCTAAATAGTCATGCGCACCCTGCCTTATTACGAAGCAATGCAGTTGTCAAATTGAAAAGAAAATATTGTGACACAAACGACAGAGTGAAAATAAAGAACGATGCCATAGCCCACAGCTTATGTAACCAATAACCGCTGTGTCGCTCGCTGGCATCTTACTGTTAATGTAAATTTAGTACGCAGAGACTATAGTTCACGTCTCGGCCGCAGGATCAAATAAGTTTGTCACTATATGACAATCGGGTGACACCACGCTTATTCAATCAAGGGACGGACGCATCGTTGAGCCACTGACCTTACATTAAAGACAGTCAATAACCCAAGTAACCAGCCAAACTTCTTATTACCAAGGAAGTTTGGGAGGAACCTGCGTGGTTGGCGGTATGGGCTTGTCATGGCGGATCGATTTGTAAGCACGCCTACGTCCTATCAGCATCAGCATAACAACAGTTGCATATTATTAAATGTTATATTTGATGATGATACATTTTGACATTTATTCTTTTGTGACAAAACAAAACGATTACTGTTTGGATATTGTTAAGTAATGTTACTGTCTACATAAATATTTGAGATAATGATTGTGAAAGCATTCGGGGTACCTAAAAGTTTGAGACGGACAATGTTTCACTTTTGAGAATTCGCCAAGTCTCCAAGTATACAATGTAAACTTTCACATATTTCATTTCTAGCTTTGCCGAAAGGTAAACCATGAATAGTGCAACGTAGTATCCATGAATAGTGCAAGTACCATTGCAACGACACTTTGAACTGTTTGTATTCAAATACACAACACCTCCCTAAACCATGCCTACACAATACTTAAAGCATTTGCGGTTAATGCGTCCACTTAGGTAGTCCATCGTTTATCTACCAACCATGGGGATGTTCTAAGTTTTAAGGCTATGCGTGTAGTCGACTATACGTGGCATCATATTTCTCAACACGTGGGCCAATCCCAATACTTTTTACAAAGCTTTTACTTAGTTTCACCTGTCTCAGTGTACATATGTGTGTCGCGACTGTGTGTCTGTAATCAAATCTAGCAAGTTAAATTTGTCCTACTTCTCGGGTTCCGATTGAGCTGAAATTTTACAATGATATGTGAATCGGATGACAATGCAATATTATTATTACTAATATGAGGCTGATCTCACATTGGAGCCGGATGATAGCCATAGGATCATCTAAATTACATAAGATAAATTCACCGTGTTTACGTTCATTTGAGTAGTTTTGACGTGCAGTTTACGATTATATAAAAAAGTACAGTCGGCAATAAAAGCTTGTCTTTAAAAAACATTTGTTGACAGAAACATATTTTTATATTTTTTGATTTTTAGCTTTGCGTTACCGAAACAGCAAAAAAACGTACCTATTTCAAGAAAATAATTAGATACAGAAATGACGGTAGAAAGCGCTTTATATTTCGCGAAATACCTGAAAACTCATCATTCCGACATAAAACCTAATTGGGCTGCAGAATGCCATCGTATCTATAAAATTACAATTCATCGAGGCGCCAGATGTAGCTACGTTTTATTGCAGGCGGCAAATTGCTACGGTAGACAATTGCGTCAGGGTTATTGTTTTACTATTAAAAATTGATGGCGTTTCGTAAACACAGGCGCTTACCGCACCCGTTCATGTTAACTTTTTAATGTCTTGAAAATAGTGAACCCGACTGCAACCCAACTGCAACTCCCTACGATTTGTATGGGAACTGCATCACAACTGCACGCCGACGCGCCGTCGTTGTTGTGAGTTGCAGTTGGGTTGCAGTCCGTCTGTATCGGCCCTCAGACTTCCTTCCTCTAACTTAGCACAACTGTGACACTGTGAGGTGCGACTTCTTAAAAGGGACAGCATTGTGGCGTAGAATAAAAATATTTTTTTATTGTTGCAGGTGTATTTAAGTGATTAATACTGTCTGAAAAGATATTATGTTTTGGAGTGAATATTTTTCATTCTGTATTTTTATTTTTTGTCTACTTTACTTTGAATGCTCTAGAAAATAAAGTTTGATTTTTTTGAGTGTTTTTAATTTATTTCATTGCATATTTGTGAAAAGCACTATACATACCTCGGCGTGAAAAGGGGTTGCCAGCTTCGTAACTATCTGGTCTCACTTTCGCTAGGCCATCTATAATTCTATATGTACTCGGCCGGCAACCCCTTACTTCCCGGCTTCTGCACTCATGCAGTATTGTACTATCAACTGTGGGCAAATATCATATTTCTATTTAGATGCCGTACGTTGTTCTTAGTTGCTGCACGTGCACGTCACAGCTATGTTGCGGGTAACGTTGTGAACTTAATTAGAGAAAGGTTAATTTAAGCTACTAATTGATACAGTAAAACGCTCAAGTTATGAGCTATAAGTGAAACTGGACAGATCGTGCCATCGTGATCGTATCTGGTTACCTACATCGAAGTTACTCCGCGGCAGCTCGTGATGTACAGTCCGTAATATATACTAAAATAATGCTAAATTAAAAAAAATTAACTGACTTCGAAGAAACAACAGTTTTCTCAAACATGCTACGAAATGTTGACATTAAGTACGTGCCTTATAATAGGCTGCAAAGTATCTCGTTTCCGATGCGGCTTGACACTCGGCATAATGGAATTTCATTCATTTTTTTAATTTTTCCGTTCCAGATTTATTTTTGCCACGGCATCACGGCATCAAAAAATAAACGATGTTTGCTATATTTTCCAATTTTACTTTTATAAAATCGACATCAACATAAAAAATAACATTATAAAATTTATAAACAATTTCCAATAATTTTAAATGGGCACTGTGCCGAGGGGGCCAAATCTTAGTTTGTAATGTTTTCTTTTTTTATTGTAGGATTTAGTTTATTTATTTTAGTTTTAATTTTAAATTGCAAACTACAAGAATACACATTTAAAATAATTAATCTAAATATTCGTGGTAAAAATGTATACTGAAACAGTTTTTGGAAAGGAAATTGAAAATGTTTCATACTGTAATTTTATTTTTTATCTACTTTACTTTAAGTGTCTCTAAAAAATAAAGTTTGATTTTTTGGAGTGTTTTAAATTTATTTCATTGCATATTTGAGAAAAGCATACATACCTCGGCGTGAAATGGGGTTGCCAGCCTCGTAACTATCTGGCCTCGCGTTTGCTCGGCCATCTATATGTACTCGACCGGCAACCCCTGACTTCCCGGCCTCTGTAGTAATGTACTATTTATGCCAACAATTTTTTTAAGGTCGGTCGGTGCCAGTCTCGTACCATTATTCCAAATATTAAGGCTGGCACCGACCTCAAAAAAAAAGTTAAAACTGTTATTTCTTCCCCTTTTGGAGTAGGTTTAATTTTTTTTAATTAGTTTTATTTTTTCATTTTCTTAATTTTTCCAGTAGTAATCGAATAACGCTGTTAAGTACCCGTTTTCCTAGTGACTGGTACACACATAACTCTCTATCTCAAAAACTACTGAACCGATTTTGATGAAACTTGCACAGTTCCGTAAGTTAGACTATACCTAGTGCAACTAAAAAAACAAAAGAATGTTTGCAATCCGACTTATAGTGACATATGCGCGGACATACATACATACGTTTACGAAATTTGGCACACAAATTTAGAAGCTGGTAGAGAGTAACATATCTACTGTGCAATTCTGACAATATTACATAGGTACATACGGGTCGAATTGATAGCCTCGTTTTTTTCACTCGATTAAAAACAAAACGCTAGAGGAAGATAGAGATATAGACACATCTCGCAAAAGATGGAGCGGATGCCCTCAACTAGAGATGGCCCGTTCCCGGGAATATTCCCGCGGTGGGAATATTCCCCATACACTGGAATGGCACATCTCTACTCAACACGTATGAATAGCAAAGAGGACGGTGTCTTTGCCCAACAGCGCATTGCTTCATAAGGTTTAGAAAGGAAAAATCTTGGCTTTTGATGTTCTCGATTTGTCTTTGTATCATAATATCGCATAAAATATATAATGAGAAAGAAACTGATTTTCCTTTTAATGGAATTTTGATAAAATACTACGATCACGTAACGAAGAGTTAGATAACAGTAATCATGATACAGTACAATACAATACTCTTTATTGCACACCAAACTACAGAGATTGCGGTAATAGTCCTGCATCACTAATTACAAACAATCATACTTTCTTATTAATACTTAATACCTCCAAGCATTCATTACATTTGCGTATTTTATTGTAAGCCCCGTTTAACCGGTTTGTTTACGTAGCCGACTGTACATAACTTAATCGTTGATGGTTTTCATTTAAATGACGAGCGAGCGGACGGACATTGCAGACGCCCACAGCGCTGCAACTAAGTATTGATTGGCCGAGAGCGAGATGAGAATACTGCAGGGGTACCACGAACCTCATCGAATTCACGGAAGATAATATACTTAATATGGAACGCACCGTGCGACTTTTTGGAGTGATAGTCTAACTCAGTGGTTCCGAACCTGGGGGTAATTACCCCTTTAGGGGTAAAATTAAGTTTTCTCAGGGGTAATACTCATATTTAGTCGTTTTTCTTTGAGTACTTTCATATACTTGTCTATATTACCTAGTTTTTGGAGGGGTAATGATACAAATCTACAGCGTGTAAGTCTAATACGGGCGATAAATTAAATCGGACATAGTATTGAATTGATTAGTGTAATCATGAAGTAAAAGGTTTTCTTAAGTTGCAGTTCAATACGACCCCAAATTTTTTTTTTTTTAATTTCTCAGCAGCAATGTACTGTAAACATGGTTGCGGTACGGCGGTACCGAAATGTCAACGTAACTGTCAACGAACGTTTAACGTGAGTGTGTTTGCATTATATTGCAGGCTAAATTATTTTGTATGGACAAAATTATGGTTGCAACTTTAAGTAAATGTTATCTAATTACCTTCACTTTGTCCTATACTAACCACCGTTAAGAGATTCGCCCGTATTAGACTTACACACTGTAGAGGGGGCCTGTGGGTTATGTGGCAATAAAGGTTAGGAACCACTGGTCTAACTATTCAAATCAAAGACAGAAGGCTAGCAGATTTCATATTTTTTTATTTATTGATTTAATGAATCGGACGGAGTTATACAATATCAAATTAAGTGCATAGGATTTCCATAGCGCTTAATTCAATATTGCTTAACACCGTCCAATTAAGGTTCATCATCGACTTCTTACACAAATACAATTGAATACCTACATACAAAACCCAAGTTTTATTGAGCAATGTAACAAGGTACCTACTTAAAGCCGAACACCGAATCACGCGAATGATGCATTTCCTTTCACTATTACTTGCACGCGCGCACTGTTAGGGCCGATACAGACGGACTGCAACCCAACAGCAACTCCCTACGATTTGTATGGGAACTGCATCACAACTGCGCCGTCGGCGTGCAGTTGTGATGCAGTTCCCATACAAATCGTAGGGAGTTGCAGTTGGGTTGCAGTCCGTCTGTATCGGCCCTTAGTACTGTATTACAACGGGCCAGAGCAATTGACAGTATGCATAGGTATGCTCGAGCCTTGCCAGATTGTTTGTTTATAGGGACATTGCTTAGCTTTCTCTTAACAGGCCTAGGTTATTAATTCCTTTGAAGCAAGTTCAGTAAGGATTTGATAATCCACCCGCCGCTTACAATAACCGGATATGATGACTTTGTTATTTAGCTTGCTTGACTTTTTTTTCTCTGTAGACAGTGCCAGCAAACATACCTATTATGTTTTACTTAACTTGACTTCAATTCCCTCCAAATACTAACATGTAAAATCTTTAGAAAATGTTACGGACGCTGTTCACAGGCAATAAAAAATGTTTTTTTTTCTTCAATTTGCTATCGGTAGGAACCGATATTTCCATTTTACAAAAACATATTTGTTTTTTTATAACAAGTGATTTGTTTTACATACCAAAGTAAGTATTAACTGAACTGAGTGACTATAGCGCGACATACCTAATCGTGAACTAACAGTAACGCTTCGAAAAATGCCGCCATAGTGACCGTAGGCGACGTTCTATTTTCGAATATTACTCCATCTAAATCCAGAATTATGTACCATCTACGGTAGGTACAGTGCACACTTTCCACCGTAGTCAGTTAAAAGAACCGCATTTACAACAGAAATGGGATGGTATTATGCAATACTTTTAAAGAAAAGTATAATGACAATTACCGACATTTTTATTTTATATTACATTTAGCAGTTGGTAGGTACATATGCATTTTTCGATTACATTTGTATCATTGGAAGCAAAAATTTCATGATCATAGTGTGACTAAGTGAAAAAAACATCACTATAAATCAAAAGATAGTAGGTATGCGTTTTTGTGAAAAGCTATAGGTACCAATAGTGGATATCGATAAAATCATATGTAAATTTGATGGCCAGTAAAAGTGTTTAGAAACCGTAAATTGTCGCTTGTGTTTCATTCAAATACGACCAAAAAAATTGCGATTAAAACAAAATTAGAATGCTTAAATAAACATACTACAAAAAGAGAATTAGGCGAAACAGTTTAAAATAATCCAATGTTGCCATATTTTAAGCAGTGTTCGGCAGTTATTCAGCAGTTATCGTTATTATACCTCTAAAAATTCTATGGATTTATGGACACAATTAGTTTGGTTTCGGTAAAGATTGCGTAATCTTGGCAACATTTTTATTCACCTACTTTGAGTGTCTAATGTAAGAACAGCTGGCTGGGAGATTTAACTTTGAATTATGAATAATTTATTATTACATGCCTATTATTTGAAGGAAGTAATTTTTGTCGGTCGGTGCCCCCGTGTGAATGATATATTGAATTGTCCACATTTTATTCGTTGAATACAAATAGATCGAGGCGCCTGACTTGTCTGGCTGAGTATTAGTGTTTTGGTAATAACCCTCCTTTTGGGCTTCGCCGTAGTCGGGTATAAAAGTAGGATTGAAGAGATTATTTTAACCCCCAGCCAAAAAGCGGGGTACTATATCTTTGACGTCTGTGTGTGTGTCTGTCTCTATGGTTTTGGGTCTGCCTGTGTAATTATCATAGTTCGAGTTGAATACTTTTTTTAATTAGATATCTGGTTTCGTTGCGTTGCTTCTTAGGTACTTTCTTAGGAATATGTGATGAACTCATGAAGGGGCAATCAATCCCAAGGTGTCAGGTGTTTTGAAAATCTCCATTTGTGGTCAATGATATTTTATAAGAAGATACGTTATACGCATACTCGCCAGCTGAGAAATATGCTTCCAAGAAAGCAGCAGCACACATTGGTACCTCACTGTACGGTGAACATACTCACACATATTAACAGATTGCATAAAAGAGATGGCATAGTTACAATAATGCAAAAAAAAGAGACAGCTAGCTTTTTGTTACTTGCGCGATTAATTTTTAAACGTAACCGAGTGTACCCATCGGCTAGATTCGGATTGACTCGGAGCCTGCTCGGCGCTCGCAGATTAAGCACGCAGAAGGTTGGTTATCCTTGTCACTCTCATTGTCAAAGACGTAAGTTTGTCTCTTTCATTCAAATGACCTCTATGGTAGTAAGATGGCGTCGTATTTGAAAAATAAAATAATAAAAATGATAAAATTAAATTATTTCAGCGTACTTACAGGTGATATGTGATCCCTTGCGCTTTGTTGCACTTTTTGCTATGATTGGTGCACTTTCTGATCACACACGACGGCATTTTTTTTGTGAATCTTGTAAATATTCACCCTTGACATCGTCGTGCGTTTCGTTGACCGAACCGCGAGTGACTACCCACTACAAAAAGGGCACCAATACAATTATCGTGGTTTCAGTGCTTCACTTTTGGAGTGCTTGTAACCTATCTACTTATAAAATATCATTGTTTGTGGTAGATAGTTATTTACATTGTGCACTTCATAAAATCAAACTACTTATTTGTATTCCCTTAGATTAGCATGACGTTTTCGTTACTTTAGTAGGAATCAGTGCTTTCTACAAAATAACCAAAAATATTATACAAATTTCGCCGAGTTTTAACAATAATGTGACCGAGTCAAGGCAAAATGCACCTGACTGTCATCTGCATGTTTATTAGCTATCAGCGCTATTTTTTAATATAAAGTTGCCCGTCCCGTATTAAACTCTTAATTATAAAACAACTTTGTACCTTCCAGCCACAACTTATTTTTATTATAATATCGATTACCTACAAGTCAAGTTTAAAACTAAATCATATACAATCACATAGGTAAAGATTGTGCTTCCTAATTTTTCTTACCTACATATAAACAAATGAAGGTCGTAAAAACGTCTCAACTTAGTTATGTAACCAAGCCTTCATTTGGTCAATTAGAATCGTCCATATATCAACGGGAGATTATAATCTTATCGCCCATGAATCTTGTTTATTTAATTAATTGTTTTGTGTAATGAAGCAGTTTGATTTTGAGATTTCCACATTGCTGGGGAATACCTACCACAGATACCTACGTCACGTACCTACCTGTGATTGAAATATATACCTGTACAAGTAGGTACCTATACCTATTTATTAGCACATGAATTTGTTTAAATCAAGAATGAGAAATGTTGTTATTTTTTTTGTTTTTAATCCATTATACTCTATACTGTAACTCAAATCAGTGATTTTCAAACAATTTTAAGATTAGTAGGAAACTTGAATTATAACACAATTTTTATTATTTTATTACTTCACCTTTTAAATCCATAGGTGCACTACAGTTATCACGTTATCAGTTATAATTAATACATATTAAGAACCAGGGTAAAAACCAACCTAAGGTACATTTGATGAGATTATTTACGATAGTTAAATTCAGTATTGAGTAGTTAAAGACGTGTATATTATTTTTTATGTTGAAAGCTTTAACGCTTTTAAAAAAAACTACGTATGACGAAAGTAACAGATATAGTATCTTTTGTTCCTTTGACGTTTGACTTTTTAACTTTCAACACCTTGTGTCAAAAACTCTCATTATTGAATATTTTTATGAGAATAAACTGTTAACGAATTGCTCTCAAAATAAACTGAAACAATTATGTGACTTGGCGTTGACTGGCCGGCTTATTCGTAGATTAACAAATTGTAGCACCTCCATGCGACACGTCGACGTGGCACCAGAAACAATGGATTTTGTTCTTTATTCCCAGTGCAAAAGTTCCATTGCTGTTGTCAGGGCCTCACGGGTACAGTTGACGACATTTAAATTGTCATCAAACACTGAACATTTGGAGCCGGCCTAGGGATGCCTATTACACCTAATTAGATAGACGCAGGTTTACGGTGCTGCTGTTTTCGTCGGATCGATCGTTACAATTCCGGCGGCACTATTTTATCAAAATGTGGAGTTTAAATTTAAAGTGAGTTCTATTGAAATGCGTCATTGTTTGGAACAAAATAAAAACGTACTCAGCGTTACAATTGGAAGGGATTTTACACCTGTACAACACCCAATAAGAATATAATTCTATTATTGAAGATGTAGAAAAAAGTGAGATAATTAATTAATTTTCCAATCAGCTGGAGTAAGATAAAACATGGTTTAAAAGTTAAGCGTTTATTGAATAAGTTACCATAGATATACAATGTAATTTACAACTAGCTATATCAAAACTCAGTCCTAAGAATTTTCAAATTATTCACCATTTCTTTGAAGACAGCTCATTGGTATTCAAAGCTGCACAGACATAAAATCTGCGCAGAAATCATATTACCTTTAGAATATGATCTGAAGTTCATAATAACAACATACAATGCCTGATACTACGGTTAATATTAGTGTAAGTCGGCAGAACATAAAAATAGATACATTTTCATCTTCATTTAACATCATATCTTATAAAATATCCCTGCGCTGCCTTCCTCGGCTGTATATATTTTCGTATCTTTATTCCAAGATGGCTGTTAAGTTTTCCAGTTTATCTCCTGGTATTACTAGGCTCAGCAACCAATACCGATAGCGGAAGCAGCCAGATACCGACGGTTAGCAATAACAATAATGCGGGGAACGAAGCTGGGCGACCTGCCAGGGTTCTATCGATCCACCACCGATATATATACGCCACCAGCCTAACGAGACCCCTTCAACCGTCAACCCCCCCTCAACATGATGAACCTAACTCCTGATACGAGGAAACGGGGAAGCTCTAAACAAACTAGTTTTGCAGATACTCAAGTAGGTCAGAGGGAAAATCTACAAACACTACTCTAAGAGAATGTGGATTTTTTGGGAAATCAACTGGGAAAAGGCTTCGGGGTCAATGCAAATGAGGATGTTTATCTGATGGAGTCGAGTTGCGGAATACCTAGAGGGTAGGTATTTTAAATAAACGAGCAAGGGTAGGTAGATTTGTATCAAGTCTCTTGGGGGGGCATAAATATTTGCTGACTTGAGCCGCTCTTTTGTTTTATTTCAGTAGTATTCTGAATTCAAGTAAACAAATTAGTAATAAAGTTTTTGCGTGCATCTACGAGTATTAAATTAAAAAAAGTAACGTATCATCACAACAAATATAGCATAATTGTTCAACAGGACAACAATGTAAAAAATTGCATTTAATACCTATGTAAGTAGGTACCTAACTGTTTTCTACAAGTTCTGTGATTCTAGGTAAGTAGTAGTTTTTCTACTATCTACTACTACTACCTATTCTATTGCTATAGACTCTACCTGTAGTTGGTAGATTTTAATAACAACACACTTCGCAGCTCATATTACTTACCTACTTATTGCAGCGCTGCATAAAATTGGCAGATAATTAATAAAGGCGTGGTAAGATTTTTTTTCTATTGAGTACTAATGAAGAGGAAGAAAAAGAAAAGGCTTTATACAACCAGATAATCAACTCACTGTATGCCTTGGGATTGGGATTGAAAAGGCGTAAGAACATATTTTTAAATTTAAACGCAGAACATTTTCAGAAAAAGTAAAGTCGTGTCGTAACCTAATACCTATATAATTACCCAACTCTACTATAATGCATTAGTTTTGCCGATTGAGTACAAAGTATTTTGAAAAATTAAAAAAAGAAGAATACCTAAACGTTACGGTATACCTACCTACTTTTCGTGATTGCTTGCTTTACAAAGTAAAATTTCAAACAAATTAAAAAAAATTACACAAAATTTTACAACTAAACTTTACAATTCTGCAACTGTGAGACATGTAATTAAATTGCGGGCAAGCTAGCTTGATTATTATTGAATAGCACAACTCAATTCACAATAACGACTCCTAATTAATCGCGAGCCAGGCTCGCATACCCACTACACTACCTACTACACTATTTATTTTTAGGTTACCATGTCATGTTTTCCTTTACCCACATTACGTACCTATAGAGGCGTCGTCCATTTTATAAAGACCCCTTATCGGTCGTTACTCGTGTCTTTTCATATTCGTAAAAGGAGCCGGCAGATGTCTTGTTATGTTGGAAGTATGTACACTCGAGAAGGGACCCTGTGGGTCGGCGATCAAGCGCACTTCAGATAAAATATGTAAAGGTTACCGAGACTTTGGGCATCGTACGACTCGGGGAACGCGTGGCCGATTAAAATTCTTCCCTTAAGTGCGCTCAACTATTCGTTATGAGTGACAAGGGTCTACCTTATTTCGTATAAAACTAAATCAAAACGTATAAATTCAAAACGTATAAAATCACTTCGTATAATCATTCATTTCGGTTAAAATTCATTTTGTATAATATTTAAAAGCTCTAAATACGAAATCTCTATTCTTCAATATGTCTAACATTCAAAATGTATAAAATCATTATGCATAACATTTAAGATGTATAAAATTATTACGCATAATATTCATTTTGTATAACAATTACTTGATCGCATATTTAAAACGTAGAACATTCAAAATATCTAATCATCACAATGTATACAAAACAGTCGGTCGGGCTCCGCAACTGCTCCGCCGCTGCGGGAAGAGCAGCCCCTTCGCCCTTGCGTATCAAAGCATATACAGGCTGCTCCATATACAGGGCATATACAGAGTGTCACTGTTTTATATACAGGGTGTAACTGTGATAGATACAGGGTGTCACTGTGATAGGTACAGGGTGTCACTGTGATAGGTACAGGGTGTCACTGTGTTATATACAGGGTGTCACTGTGTTATATACAGGGCTGTCACTGTGTTATATACAGGATGTCACTGTGATAGATACAGGATGTCACTGTGATATAATCAGGGTGTCACTGTGATATATACTGGGTGTCACTGTGATATATACAGGGTGTCACTGTGATAGATACAGGGTGTCACTGTGATAGGTACAGGGTGTCACTGTGATAGGTACAGGGTGTCACTGTGTTATATACAGGGTGTCACTATGTTATATACAGAGTGTCACTGTAATGTATACAGGATGTCACTGTGATAGATACAGGATGTCGTCGATAACCTACCTATTTTTGGGAGCCGTTTCGTTTTTAGGGTCATCAAAAAAAATAACCCTAGCCTACCTATTTTGGGAGCCGTTTCGTTTTTAGGGTCATCAAAAAAAATAACCCTAACCTACCTATTTTTGGGAGCCGTTTCGTTTTTAGGGTCATCAAAAAAAAATAACCCTAACCTACCTATTTTGGGAGCCGTTTCGTTTTTAGGGTCATCAAAAAAAATAACCCTAACCTACCTATTTTTGGGAGCCGTTTCGTTTTTAGGGTCATCAAAAAAAATAACCCTAATCTACCTATTTTTGGGAGCTGTTTCGTTTTTAGGGTCATTCATAAACAGCAGTATAATTTGGAAAAGCTTATTGCTTAAAAATGTGAACTTGGAAAAATATATATGACTAGATTATGACTAAAGCTGCGATATATTTTGAAATATACATTACACCAAATATTACTTAAAATACATTACAGTGACACCCTGTATATAACACAGTGACACTCTGTATATATCACAGTGACATCCTGTATCTATCACAGTGGGGTTCCCTCTATGTGGCATAACATTTATTGTCCGAAACTGTTTTAGCATAACAGATGTGGCATAATCGGTTTTCGCCGAATGGTAATGTGGCAGAAACCTTATTAAGCATAATTAGTTACATCCCGAATATGTGTTTGTCTGAAATCAAGTTCGCATACTATTATTATGACCGATTATTTTTACGCATAATTCTATTGTGCAGAATTTTATTCGGCATATTATCGATTGTCCGAGATTGATAGGTTAGGTTTAGGAGAAGTAGGTTATTATAATAATCAAGTGATATAATTCCATTGGACATCATGTTCATTCAGTATAACGATGAACTAATAACATTTAACATCTAGCAATTCTAACCTAACTTAGTAGGTTAGGCTAGAACTTTGATCCCTCACAAATCTCATAATAAAGATCTGTTGCTAAAAACGTTAGGTTAGATTTAGAACTGTGTCATTACAAAATAAACAATTGATAGAAAAGGGGCTTAGATTAGGTTAAAACATTTAGGCAACTAGAGTTTTGCACGAGTTCTTAGCTATGGAAAAGCCAAAAAAGGGGGGTCGGGGGGGCGAAGTCCTCCACAAGGGGAGCTCGGGGGGCGAAGCCCCCCGCAAGAAAAAAAAGATTAGACAGAAAAAGTAGGTTAGGTTAGGTTTGAACTGCGCCCCTTAACAAAAACGAACTGCTGGCAGAAAAAGTAGGTTAGGTTAAGTTAGGTTTAGGTTAGGTTTGAACTGCATCCCCCAACAAAAACGAACTGCTGGCAGAAAAAGTAGGTTAGGTTAGGTTTGAACTGCATCACCAAACAAAAACGAACTGCTGGAAGAGAAAGTAGGTTAGGTTACAAAACCATATATCGTCGTCGACAATACAGTTAAATATATTATGACAAAACATCTTTCTGCCACGATAGTATTCGGTGTTATAATTTTATAATCATTTAATTTATGTGTAAATATGATTCGGAACATGAAAAGTATGACCAAATAATATTCGGACTAACGTAATTCTGCGTAATAAAATTATGCGAATATAGATTCTGCGAAAACAGTTTATGCACAAAGCCTAATATGGCTATATACATTATGCCACAAAGAATTATTACTTACAAAATTATGCCACAACAGGGTGAACCATCACAGTGACAACCTGTATCTATCACAGTGACACCCTGTATATAACACAATTGCACCCTGTTTATATCACAATTACATTCTATATATATCACAGTGACACCCTGTATACATTACAGTGACACCTTGTAGTTAACACAGTGACACTCTGTATATATCACAGTGACATCTTGTATCTATCACAGTGACACCCTGTATATCTTAATTAAACTGCTTACAAACATGTTTTCTCTGCTGACAGTGACATCCTGTATCTATCACAGTGACACCCTGTATATAACACAATGGCACCCTGTATATATAACAATGACATTTTGTATATATCACAGTGACATCCTGTATACATTACAGTGAAACCTGGGCCTCATATTTCAATAATATTAAGGGTTTACAAAAATTAGAGCTTTTAACAGTTATACCCCGTGAATGTTATACCTTATAATACTTATAACAAATAACGTTTCGAGCAAATGAATGTTATACCTTATAATACTTATAACAAATAACGTTTCGATCAAATTAATGTTATATCATACGAAATTATACAAGATGACTTTAGAGCATTTGAATTTTATACGAAATGTAATTATACACTTTAATTTTTATGCCATCTGAATTTATACGAAATGAATCATTATCCGAAATGAATTTCGACGAAGTGATTTTATACGGATTGATTTTATACCAAATAAGGGGATACCGAGTGACAACCCTCGAAATTAACGAATAATTATCAACCTGATATAAGTGTTTACACGTATACATGTATATTTTTATTTATACCCTTCAGCGGATGTTATTAGGAGTTGTATAGAAGTGTTCTGGGCCGTTGAAGATGGCGGCGGATAATTCTTTTATGAAATACGTTCAATATATTCTGACGCGGAAGCAGATTAGTCCAAGTACATGATGTAGAATATCGAGTCGAGTTAAAATAACACCAAAAATAAAAAGGGGCTTTTTAGAATATTATGCATGATTTAATACCATCAATGATGAGTTATATTACAAGGAACGTAAATGATTAACATGATACCTGCGTGCAAGAAAAAATTAGCCGAACGAACGGACGTCATTCCGTGTCATAGTAATGGAGATATCATCTGATTACCCAATATACGTTACAGCTGACAGTTATCGCAGCACAACATGGAACTACGAAACATTGCCTTCAAATTACCCTATTTATAAGAGTAGCATAAATATACTTTTAAGACGACTTTTTTCAAAAACTCGAATATTTTTGTGTAAATATCTTATAGTTAAATGTCGCTATATAAACTGTTTCTGTCAGAATAACATAAAGTTTCGGTTTTTTTATACATTGATACACATTGATTTTGCTGTATACATTGATTATTTTATTGCCTATTGTCTGATTTAACTTAAGTATTGCTCAATTGAATTTAATGGTACTAACATAATTTTTAAGTTTGTACCTACTAACAAAGTATAGATCCTTGACATCTGAAAATAAACGTTTATTATTATTATTATTTGCTACAGTATTTTTGATTATTTATTTATTTTGCAAACATAGCAGTTGATTTCTAATTCACATAGGTATTACCTAAATCATAAATGTCCAATTTAAATGAAAAAACCGCCTCAATGTAAATAAATATTAAAAATGAAATATTACAATTCAAATGTGACTTAGCCACATGCGTTTTTCATGCTGAAAACAATCTTACATCCAGCAAGGAAATGCCAATTACAGAGTCCATACAGTCTTTCATTTATACCTACACTACCCTCTCGTAACCACGTTGCATTTGCTTTCTGTAAAGCTTTTCCCTAATTATATTAGTTCTTATGTGTATGTGATAAAAGTTTGGTTGGTATTTGTGTGGCTGTTGTGTTATGTGGTGCAGACATAGGCAAGTTTGCATCAGGTCTTGAGAGCCGTCGGCACGCGAGCTCGCGTGATCCGGAGAGACCCAACCTTGTAGCTTTGCGATTGAGCTAGTTCCTATCCTGCTACGAGAAAGATGCAGATACCTATCTACAAGTAGGTATCTACAATCGATTAGTTAGGTATGTAAGTATAGAAACCTTTTAAGCCAATACAAGAGAAGTATTTAAAACAAAACAATCAATCGATTTTCGATATCGATACCCTAGAACAAATTCGTACTAACGTTTTGAAGAAAATGGCTGTAATTAGTAAGTTAGTGCACAAATCCATAAAGTAGAAATTTCATTACAAAATAATTATAATTAGTACGCGTGTGAACTAGGATATCGATATTTAGCTCTATCGTTATTGATTCGTAGTATCGTAGCCAAATATAATTTGTAATATATGTACTCTTTTCCTGTAGTACCTATCTTGATATGTGCAGTCAACGTCAAAGCTATTTTGTATCAACTTATCCCATTCATTACATTAAGGTGAAAATGGGTACATTTCATTGGTTCTACCTATTTTCTTTACACTAAACTGCACTTATCAAAACTAATCGATACCTATGTCTAAACTTACACGTATTACATAAATATTTGATTGATTCTGTTTACAATTATTAGATCAAGGTTATGACAACAAAGCAGTTTTTTCAGTAAGACATTTAAAAAAACTATATAACCTTGCGTAGGAATTTGAAAGAATGACCATGTTTGAAGTCTAACTGACTCTGCAAAAAATTAAGACGTAAAAAATATTATCTACAATTAGGTCTCTTGCCTACAATACGTATTATACTTTTAAATACAGATATACTTTACTATGTCTAAATTATGTATGCAAAACAAGCGTAAGAGAATATGATTCACCTACCTATTTTGGGAGTACCACCCACTTGCCAATGCTCCACGACTATAATTCATATGAATAAACAATACGTCTACGTCTTCAAATACCTACCTAATAAATTTATTTAAATATGCATGAGGTGTAGTAATAAAGATTAAATTTAATGTCTCTGAATTATTTAGCAATTAAGAATTCCCGCCGCGTATTGTCTTTGGTTAGGTCTGAATATTAAAATTTCTAGGTTCTGTGACGTGCTTTTAAATTTTGGAAAGTGTCATCAGCTTCCCAGAATATATGTATTTTTGATGTTTCCATAGACAGATAATAAGATATAATAATATGTACCTACCTATGTAAGCATTTTTTTAAAACAGAAGCTGTTTTTTGCGTTTCGGCGTTTCTTCTTACTAGCGGTCATACTTAGGCACCTACAGAGGTACTGTTAGAATCTGACGCCTACTATATACTTACAAAATAAACGAACTGAATTGAATTGAACAAGTAGTACCAAATATGTTCCAGCCTACTTAAGGGTTAGTATATTTGTCTACTTGACTCTATGCCTACTTATGTCGTACATAAGTATACAATATTCTTTAAGTCCCTGGGTACCGTAAAACTCCCCAGATATAGTTCAAATTAAGTCAAATATTACTCGTTTATTTATGAAAACTATTACGGAGACACTCTAAGAGTCTAGATGAGCAAAATAATGAAACAAATTTAAATCAAAACGTATTAAATCACAGATAGAAAATGGATACCTACTAATACAGAGTTACGTTTTGGACCATAAGTAGTTGGGTGATTGGGATACATAGTTGGGGAGTAGGTATAACGGTACCTAATTATTTTATAAAGGTAGACAGGACAAGATACATAAAACAGACTTGTATCGATTGTGTCATTAGCTTTTCAATCGTTTGATAACATTGTTGCTAATTGTTAGGCTGTTCTATTTTGATTGCAGACTTACAGGAAAATTGTTACGCTTAACCGAGCTATAAAAGTCGTGTCATTATTTACCGTTCTATTACAATGCGTGGCATTTAGTGGTTACCGGTATTTACATTTTAATCGTTAGACTATACAGTCTTTATCCAATACCTGACTTCATTAAAGTAGGTAGATACATACCTAACTGTAAAGTAATAAAAATTGTAACAATTTTACCCGTAAAGTATGAATTATCGGAATAAACGTATCTAAATATACCCACGTACCTGTCAATTAAAAAAATCTCCAATAATAATTACAATCTTTGTAAGTATTCAAACACTAGAAGCCTTGATAATATTTATCACAGACTACAAACCTGTCACTAAAACTGGTTAACCCTTGCGATAACACTTTGACACTGACACTTCCTATCAATTAAATAAATTAATTACCACAATTGTAGCACTACGAAAATGTGACTGGACGCTGTAAGCTAAAAATTCAAACTAAACCTTGTACGAAAAACCGTTGCGTTATTTTTATAGGGCATTAAAACCCAATGTCACACCGGCTTTGTATTTATATTACCCTATAAATGACTTGTCCCTTAAAGTATTGTAACCCTTTATGGATAGGTTAGTTTTTGCATGTTCTTTTTGCTCTACTTTTTACTTCACCGCAGTTAAGAAAACAAAGCGTTGGTCATTATTGCGACGTAACATTGCGTTTAGGAAAGTAATAAAAAATAAAAAGGTTAGTTTCGATGAAAACTGCCAGCACGTACGGTGTAACTTTTTATTAAATAACGCAACGCAAAAACCGACAAGTTTGTAGTTAGTAAAGCGAGACTAGTTATTTTAATGACTTACTTTTTTAATTATTTTTTTATTCTGTTGTAGGTAGGTACAACAGCGTTTTTCTGTATTCGTATCTATTGCTTTCTTATTTATTAAGTGGGAAATAATTATTATAAAAACTAGTCCTTACTCAATTAAAAAAAAACAGTAACTAATTGAATAATAATTAAATCCACAAGTTTTTTCGAAGGTTGCATTGTCTATGTAGTACCTACGTATCTAAACCACCAATATTATGCTTTACAGGTATAATTTATTATGCAATTAAGTCTATTGTATTTTATATAAATACTACATTGTATAAAAATCATTAAATCGCATCCCTTTAAATGATCTCTTCCAGTTAACTTTTGTCTTTGCCAAACTAAATAGACGATTTGTCAAACTCCAAGTCATTCCAGTCAAAAAAAGTTTGTTTTTACCAACCTAAAAGTTTCTAATGTAAGTAAATCTAAATGAAAATCAGCAATCCCGTGAGAGTAGAATAAGAAAAGCCATGCCTGTTGACGATTTAAAAACTGTGGTACAAACGAAAGCCGTACAGACTAGGTGAGTAATTTTATACAAAACATACGAACAAACTATAATAGGTATTATTTAAATAAATACATATTTAATAAAAAAGACAGGACTTTGATATCCAGACCGACAATGCGGGAACCGGCAAGCTGTCATAACGAAAACATAACCTTTATATGTAGGGGTGACCCTCGTACCGACAGGGTGGGTGGGGAATACAACATGTCACTGTGTGAGTGCAGTACGACGAAGTGCTGCCACTCGACGCTAGATGGCGCGGTCTTTTGTAGCGGTTAATAACATTAGTATAATTACTCTTTAATTTCTCATTAAATAATATCGTTACGATAACGTGTATCAGAAAGTATAATTGGCATTAGATTAGGTTTCATTTGAGAGTATTTTCAACTATGTTTTCAAAGTAGAGTGCTGCCACTGTAGCGACGGAAAATGTCGGAACTACACAGCTACGACCTTCCATTTTATGACTAAGCGACCGGTCCTTGGACGAAGAGAAATAAAACCTATTCCAGCGGTATAAAGCATGTTTTGAAGACGTCTCGTCATCGCTTAAGACAATTTGTTACTACGGTTTTATCACTTAGAGTGGATTCTGAGCCGAACTTTACTCTGTTTGAACTTTCTTGTAGTTTTTAAAACTATGAAAATGAAGACAAAAATTAATTTTGAGGATATTTAAATTTAAATATACCAAGTGATTTTAATATTTTCATTGGCTAATTTAATACAGTAGTATTAAATTATGATTTTGTTATATGTATAGTTGCAGATTTCCGTAAATATACTATTATGACATAATAAACAACAAATTTATCAACTAGGTACACTTTGAAGTTCTAATGGGATTTTTTTTTCAGGGAGGTATCCAGTCCTATTGGTGTACTTGTAGGTACCTAATATGTATGTTGCAACTATTTAATGGCGATCTAAGTGCAGTCTTCTTAGAAACAAACAAGTGACTCATGACTGAGCGACAAGCCCAATAACACGACCCGATCCTACTGGCAGCCTGTTTTAACCCAGTAGTCTTGTAGGGTACAGTAGTAGGTATACCACACCCTACATGTACGAAGGTTGTAGGTATGTTATGTTGGGTTGTTATGTTGATAGGGACGGAATGTTAAGTAAAAGATGTGACCGACCCCGTTGAGTAGCTTTATTGCACTAAAATAATAAAATAACATAATGTATTAAGTAAACGATATGATGACGCACGCGCGGGTGCATCGTAAGCTTAATGTTAAAATGTCGAGTGTGCTCGTACAAGTCTTAAAAAGTTTGAAATATTTTCAATCGAGATTATGTATGACAAAAGTATCCTTACTAATATTATAATTACCTATAAAAGAGAAAGTTTGTGAAGCTATTTTGAGGTTTGGATATTTAGATATTTGTTGGTTACCTACTAAATAACGTTGTAACAAATTAATGGATTGAAATGAAATTTGGTATATCAATCAATCAATCGTAGTTTATTTGTAATTTATTAATTACCTACATATGTTATGTAGATAATAACAAGTACAGTGACGTTAGATTCTTCCGGTCAACTATGTTTTGCCCAAAGGCTTACAAAAACTTAAGACATACCTAACTAATTCTAAGTAGGCTTAACTATCATGCTTAATAATTATGCCCTAGTTGAAGTACAGATTAGATGTTTTTATTGAGAATTGTAATCATATAAAAAATGTTAAACTTAAAAAATAACAATACTAGTGCATGTCAAAAAAATAGAACAATTGTATAATAATAATAATAGTGTTAACGCAGGGCAGCTTGTGGCGAGCTGATGGGGGGTAGCGACCCCACGTACCCGAGTGCTCCTGGGGGTCCTTAGGGAGGGTCATGGGATTTAGTGAAAGGAGTGAGCCTCTGGCTTGCCTTAACCAGCCGTCCAGAGTGAAGTCGCGAGAGCTATATGCTCCAGGCGTGGAAGTGTTAAAGGTCATAACGCCGCGAGTACCCTCGGAGAAAGCGCAGTACACCTCTGGACACCCTGCAGCCCTCGGCATCGGTGTTGCCCCTGGGCCATTGCTCATAATGTCGCTATTTAGCGGCGGCAGCGGAGGGCCAGTCACGGTCTGTCAGTGCCGCGAAAGCCATGAGGCACTTTTCCTGACAGACACCGTCATGTCTATTGAGACACTAGATACTGGGCTAAGGATTGCTATAGTCCATATTTCCACCACTTTTTTTTTTGGTTGGTCTGTGTCCCGTTTGGTCAAAATTGGCCACACATAGGACCATTACTTAAAAATTTGAGAATTATCTTAAGCATGTCTAAGAACATAAACCACCACCTTTTATTTTTTATATTGAATAACTTCCGAACAGTGCCCATTCTCTCAGTAAAATCTTTAGTCAAATTCATGCTTGTACATAATGCCTAAAATCTTACTTTTCTTTTAGAAGTGATATCGAAATTATTGTTTCTTCATTTGATAGAGTATAAACGTTCATTCAATATTTTATGATAAAACTAAACTGCACAAATCAAAAACAAAATGGTGACCACCTAAAGTTTTTTAACATAAATTCTTCGTTTTGCGATTTTGACCTGTGTATTGTGTCAACTCTGTGGCACATAAAGCATTTATTTTTTGTGGAAAATAAAGAAGTTGCCCTCCTTATACTATGAAATTGTTATCATGGTCGTAGAGTAAGTTCTTCTATAAAAAAGCAGTGGTGAAAATTGCCAATTTCGAAAAATGCTCAACTTTGACCCCCTAAAAACCCATGTGGAGGAAAAAATAATAATTTCATATATAATTGAAAACAACACGATTTCACATATATAGATGTGATGTAATTTACCCGCATTAAAAATACCAATGAAGAGACAAATACGTTTCTTTCATATAAAGTACCTAACACGGTTTCCGTTTGATATTTAGCAATTTGGAGTGATGTATGATAAAATATTTCGCTATGATAAATTAATTTAATCCATGCTATTATACCACAATATTCCTAAACATGGTGCTTTGCTTTTGTAGAAAATATATCAAAAATCATCTTAAATCATAAAGAACATACTTAACCTAAATAGATGAACGTTTCAAACATGCACTCTAAAAAAAATTGGTTGCTCCTAACAAGATTGTAATAGTTATAATCGAGCATATTGATTCCATACGAGCCTAACAAGACGTTAAATGCACCAACTAAGATGATATTGATTGTTTATCATAGTTCAATTAACCAAGTTCTGATTTGATTCAACAAACATTGATGTATAAGGTAACTAATTAAACATGATCGAATCATACAAAGAAGAAAATAATGATAGAAACAAGGAATATATTTGTTAAAATTATCAAGATTCTAGATTGTTGTTTTAATCACTAGTGAACTTGCTGTTTTAATTAATCAGCTTTCGTTGATATGTGTAATATCTTGTTTGTTTTATTTAAGTTAACGCCAACAAAGAGAAAATCACTCTTAGTTGGCTCAGATTTTTTACAGTGTGGCTCTCTATGAAATGTGATTTCAGGCCGTTTCAGAGGTGGCTCTTTCACATAGTAGAAGATTGAAAATTCACCCAAGTTGCCGTTGTTTACAGGCGCCTCAAACATGTTTTCAGTCCGTTTCAGGACACCCTCTATCGGTTTTTCAGGTTATTGCGCCATCTGATAGAGTCTATCAGATGGCGCAATAACCTGAAAAACCGTTTTCAAGCGTTTTCAGGATCCCTTATGGGCCTTTTAACTACACTTCAGTATATGGCGAAATTTCGCGAAGGAGTGAAAGAGACAGCACTATTAGAAGAGACAGCTATACTGATAATGTTCGAGTATGTGCGACAGAATACCAATAATATAATTTTTTAGTAAGTTTCTGGGACTTAATTCCCAGAAAAAAAATTAATTGTAAGGGAGTCTCCACTTTTCGACTATGTTCTTCGAAGTTTAGGTAAATATACTCTACCTATTCCGATCACTGGTAAGTATGTTATGTATGTTACCCGACTGCGCCGAAGCCCAAAGGAGGGTTATGTGTTTGACCTGTATGTAAATATGTAACGACGTGTATCAAAACAGTTATGTAACATCACGCATTTTTTTTTTAAATACCTCTAATTCTCTAGGAAATTCAAGCTATAATGATAATTTTATTTTTGTCGACTACCCTAGCGGTGAGCGTGGCGACCAGGAAGAGCGCTCGTTATGAGTTAGAGCGAGAACGTATGACTTAGGCACATTTTTGTGACTCGAACGTGGGTTTTGTTAGACAGTGCGACTTCTGTACGAAGTAGGTAGGTACTATTACTTATTCTGTGACATACCTAGGAACTTACGAGTACATCATTATTGTACAGTCGAGGGCAGAAATATGTTTACACTTTTCGACCTTAATCCAAGGAAATAAGGTCGAAAAGCGTAAGCTGCTCTGACGTCGACTGTACTAGTCGATTTTTTTATAATATGTACTTGTTAGCATGCTCGCTGGCTGTTAGACACCCAACCTTTTGTACCTACTAATACAGTATGAAATTGCATAACTGGTTATAGGTCAATAAAATAATAGGTACTTAAATAAAATAGTAGCTATACCTACTCTGTCTGTACCTCGTTTCATTTAAGAAAAAAAATCGTGCGATATGCCTCATGCGTTTACAAGGTAAGCCTTATTCGAAACCGGAATACATGAGTCTTGCTATCTTTAGAACGAAATAAGGTACTAAAGTAAGTGACTTCCGTACAAGATTACCCCCTGAAATTAAACTATTTAGACAAAGAGCTAGATGTCGAAAAAATATTGATTTTCCGAAAGCTCAAAGAGCCGCAGCTTACTGTTTCGGGTTTTTCAGTGTAGGTATATAGTATACGGCTCGCGAGCCGCGGTTTGCCGACCCTCTGATCTAGGGAGACGTGGGCAAAAATGACTATTATTAAAATTCAAATTCAAAATCAAACGAAGTTTAAGTAAGTTCTACATCTTCATGGGTCGATGGGACTATTACGCCCTTCGGTGTTCTACGTCCCGTCAGATGTTTTATGCTAATAGAATCTTGTTTTTCGTGACCTTAACGACATATACCTTATTAGCTTAAATACGGGAGTGAAAGGAACGTGACTGGGTACCTAATAATGTGTCATTCTCAGTCAACAATGTCATGTTTACTAGTCAAAAAGGACCTAGGCTACCACTGTATAATAAATATGAACGGTCCGTTAATGAAAAAACACAGTGGTACCTTGTGCCTGAAAACATCACACATAGGGTACTTGCCTAGGGCTGCCATCTCCAAAATTTGACACCTAGGACAAAAAGCGTAAATCCCCGGATTTTGGAGCTTAAAACCCGGACGGATGGCAGCCCTATACCTGCTTACTTAGTCAGTATAAAGTACTTTACACTAGCCTTTAAATCAGCTTTCAAACATTTGCAAAAATTAACTAAACTTCTCTTATGCGTTTTAAACGATTTTTAAAAGATCACTAACTATAAATAAGGAGATGAATTAATGTTTGAGTAAAATTACGTCATTTTACTTTTTTCCATATAGACACTTCATAAAAAGGAATGTACCTAGGTATCTACCCTATTTTAGGGCAGTATTCTCAAAGTGTGCAACGTAAGGGTCAAGCTCATCCAAAATATTATTTTTCAACGAGAGGGGAGTTTAAAGCATATTTTGTGACTGTGAAAACCAAAAAGGACCATTTAAGCGGTATGGAGTTATTGATACCACCTAAAACTAGATAAAATGAGCTATCGACGTAAAAAAGATTCATGTCAATAGATGCAGCCACTATTTTTTAATATTTTTTTAAACATGCCGGTGACAAAATGTACGAGTTGAGAAAAATGAGTTTAAAGTTGTGATCGTGAAAAATACACTTCTACTGCAAAGTTATGAAATGGTTGGTAGGTACCAAACGAATCTCCTAAAATTAAAGATCAAATACACTTACAGGTATTTGTTGTCCCAATAATCTAGCTAATTTGGAAGTTTTTCAAACAAAAACTTCAAAAATGCGAAAAATATCAAGTATCTCAATTATTGTTCATTTTAGGTAAATACGAAATATCCAATTGATCATAAATTAATCAATAAAAGAAATCGTTATATTTTAAATTTCTTAATCAAATCTTTTATAATTTTCATAAATCAGTCTTCGTAATTTTTAATACAGAAAACGTCTTATTTTTATACTAGGGGAAAACCGGGAGACCTGACCAGGTGGGAGACTTGAAGGCTATGGCTGCGACTTTGCCTTTGTGCAAGTGTCATTCGAGCTGGCAAGGGAGCCGATGGCGCGAAATTTGAATGATGGTTCAAGTCTCCCACCTGGTCAGGTCTCCCGGTTTTCCCCTACTAATAATGTATGGAATGTTCAATGTTCTGAAATAAAGATATTTTTATTTTTTTTATTTTATTTATAACAATTTTAGTGAATATCACAATATCAGTCATAATTAGTCATAACTTACATGATTAGAAGCATGAGATCATTTAAATTTATTAATTTATGCCACACCTAATAAATTAAATAGGATTTGACGTAAAAATCCATCAATCTTTTTTTTACTTTATGCACTTTGGCAAGGCAATAGGAATACAGTTATACAACTACAAAATTGTACTTGAAACCTAAAAGCTCATACAATCTACTCCTCAAATAGCATGTTATCTATGTAACTTCCAACAATAACATACTTTTATTGGGTGTAGAAGTTTGAGTTCAATTTACTCATAATCACCTTTTCTGACTTTTGAGTTTCAACATTTTTTAAAAATATCTATTAAACCTTCATGCATGTTTTTTACATGGTTCGATAGCTAAATGTATGTAGATTATGGGGATATCAACAACTCAATACCGATGGTAAGGTCCCTTACCGCTGATAACGCCACTAATAAGCACCTAAAAATTGGGGTGCTTATTTTAGCTCAAAAATATTGAAGCTAAAAATGGCTTAAAGTAGAATATAAAAGCACAAAAATGGATTAATCAAAATTTAAATAGACAGAAAAGTAATTTAGATAAATCGAATTATAATAAAATTGGCCAAATATCATATACAAATTTGATGCTCATTTCTCTTATTTTTGGGGCCTACCAAGTTGGGGAGAGTGGGGTAAATACGAACGCGGAGTACTTAATCCCAGACACAACCTTTTCTAGAATTCTAGCTCCCCCCGTAGGTACCCTACTATCCCGATGTTTTGATCACGTGCACATCTGTAGTGCGTGGATAGCATGCATTTAAAAAAAAGGACTAAAGAAAATTTTCACGTGTTTTCTTATAATTCTCATCTACATTTAGTGAAGTTGTAACAGTATGAGTTATCATAACTCCTGCTGTTATAACTTCTACTGATACCTATGTGGATAACTGCTACTGAGTAGTTAAATTAAATATGTAGGATAGTACCTACCCAAAATAATCGCAATTACTCCAAATAGTGACCATATTTACCGGTTAATTGCATGCACCGGGTAATTCCGGACAAAAAGCCTTGTGTTTTTCTTTAATATTTGTAAATGATTTAAAAATGAAAGTTTATGGTAGAAAATTTTGTATAGTAACCAAACTTTAATTAATACATAAATAATGACTGCTTAATGTTAATGGTATGAATTTTATTCAGATGTTCACTTAAGGCCCGGTAGGACCTGGCTCGCATTTCACATACAACTAGGGTCGGGCGGAATGCAGATTATCTTCGATTTCTAACATAAAAGTATACGTTATCAACCCAAACATGAGAGGATGCCCTGCATGACTGTGAAATCATGGTATTAATTTTGTCAGAAAAGGTATAACTGGTAATGAACAAAATGAAAAAAATACTTTATTTTATAGTGTTTTCGCGCTACTTTTCTATCGAGCGAAGTGTTCGCTATCGTGTTCTAAGTGAGAGGAAGCCCTAGATACAGTTCTGAATATTATTATATATGTTTTACAGTGACCTACGAGTCAAATAAGTGCTCTAAAAATGATTTGGAAACTAGGCTTCCGTGCCCGATTCTGGTCTAGCCTCGCCTTAAGTGTCCGCAATTCTTCCACTCTCCCCTAACTATCAGATGATTTTTTTAGATTTCAAACATTTGCATTAAATTTGCTTAGTTCTAAACAGAATAAAATATCGATTGATTTGATTTATTCTATGTCTCAAAGAAAAAAGCTCAATAATTAAAAAGATGGCCGTTCAGATTTTTTCGGCTTCTGCTTTTGCAAAATTACAACGATCATTTAAATACTAAAAAGATCATTTAATTAATTAGTTATGACCTTTGGCAATCATCTTTCCGTTTAATAAGTACATACTGTGTCTACATACCTACCTATCTACTAAAATAAATATCCTAAACAGTCTTGCACTAATCGATCTAGTCCCAACCAAACTAATCAGTGCTTAAGCATCATTCAAATACCTATATAAATATATTCTAATAATTAAATATTACCCAAGACACTGGAACAAATTACTTAGATTTGTTTGGAACTTATAGATTCAGAAAGTACCTACCTAAGGATTAGTTAATTATCTATAATGAAAATACGTTTTTATACCTAATGCAAAATTAGGTAACAAAAATAGATACTTAGGTAGGTATAAATGGAACCTTACGTCGTTCTAAGTACGGTTTTCAAAGAATAAAAAAATATTATTTAATCGTAGAAGTAATGATAGGTACCTACGTGTAGGTATTTTTTATTTTGGTGGCTCGATATTTTTAAGTTTTAGTGGCATAAAAATACCTAAAAAATAGTATTTTCCTGGTGCCACAACGTATGTCACACGAGGACAATTTAATTTAAGGTTTTATAAATAAAGAAATAGTCTATGAATTATCATCACCATAATACCAAAAATATTGTTTAGTGCTAAAAAAACTCACAATATTTGAAAGTAGAAAGTAGCAGAGAATAATTTTCTTATTTAGGTACCTATGTAGGTACCTAAATAAGAAAATTATTCTCTGTTTCAAAAAAACAAAGACAAATACCTCCTGTAAGTTATAAAAATAAGGTAAGTGTATCAATAAAAGCAGATAAATACTTAGTTAATCGAATTGTTACAAACCGTCTACTATCCCAGCAATCATCCCGAAATAGGAACTAAAGCCCACGCCCCGCCTATTTCATGATGGTGGTACATCTGCCTTCACTCAATCTCATACAAATCGTCACAACTAACAGACATCAGCTTATCTCTTACCGAACGAGATATCTATATATAAACTAAGATAAACCAAAAAGAGACATTCTATGACGCGAGACCGAGATAGCTATATTTTAAGGTGCACTCAACGGCGGCAAGGTAGCATTCACAGCGGAAACTAAATACAATTCATTTGCATTGCAATTGCAACCGTAATGCATTCAGCTTAGAGTTCTATTTAGATTGTCGCATTGCACCGGCTATGTCAATGAAGTAATTCCTCCTTAGAAGAGAGCAGGAATACATTTGTTGTGCATGTTAAAGAGAGAAGGAACTAAACTGAATTCACCCGGCACGTTGTCAAGTAAAACTGCGCTACATGAAGTTTGCAGACTCTTTAAGAGATGGCGCCACCAGTGTTACCCAGCTAGTGTTTCTAAAACCTTTTTATCTAAATAGGTATGTAGGAATACTTACATATTGTTTAAAAATGCATACTTAATTAAATAATGTTTCAAAAACAACACATATGCATACAATTAAAATAGTTTTGCCTAACACGAGTAAA
Source organism: Eudemis profundana (assembly GCA_947034925.1). Taxonomy (NCBI): domain Eukaryota; kingdom Metazoa; phylum Arthropoda; class Insecta; order Lepidoptera; family Tortricidae; genus Eudemis; species Eudemis profundana. The sequence continues at coordinate 10,164,079 of OX344797.1, forward strand.
ACGGCAAAGTGAGCTTAGAATTGGATATCAGTTTTCTTGCATAAAGTAATTTAGGTATAATTTATTTAAAACAAGTCTAGAAGCACTAAACTTTAGCATATAATTATCATATCTTTAACTGATGTCTTAATTTTCATCAACAACAGATCAGTAGGGATTTAGCATAAAATTAAGATATCAAAACGTTAAAACATTTATATTGTATAAATTTGCTGTTATTTTATATGATGAACATTTAAAGCCTTGGTAAGAATATAAAACGGCTGTAGAAAATATGCTTTAGTCTTTAAAAACTATGAAAAATTCTCTGTTATTCCTTTACGAAAATGCTAAGAAAGACAGTTGTAACTAAATATGTCTGTTTCATCAACTAGAGTCATCTTTCTTTTCAAGCAATTTTTGATTGAGCGTTCGAAAATTAATATTTCCAATTGGGTACTCACGGTATCTATCACGCGGGCTAGAAACGTCAAACTTGCGGGAAAACAAATCGCGTGAGGCCAATGCGGCGGCGTGCGTCGGCCGCCACGCCAAAACACCGACAACAACCGTTTTTGCACGAAAAAACACAAACTTTCACACAAAAAACACTGTCTAATTTCGGTAAAAGTACGGAGCGAACCGAGATGTGTCGTCCGTGGCCGCGTTCGCATCTAAACGGCCGGAGTTTTATGTTAGATTACAGACGTAACTTTTATAGATCCTCGGTGCTATATAACGCGGTGGGCGTGTTCCGGGGATAGTGGCCTTTATGTACCGAATATAAGGGCTATAATGGTGCGCGCGGGCCGTTGCACGGGTGTCATTAAATGTCGCGTGGCGAGGGGAGCGGGGGCCGAGGTGTGTGGGTAAAGTTTTGGGTATTGATTGAATATGAGACGGATTAGTACTAATGATCAACAATTGGGTGCCAGGATGGCAATTGACGCGTTTTCGCGGCGGGTCGCTGATATCTTTATTTGAGGAAATAGGTATGTTTTTGCGGTCTGCTTCAGGTAGGTATCTATGTGAACGGTTGATTGCGTAGGCAGTGCGTGGGTTGATATTCATGAATGGAAGTCACGACCGGTACATTTAAACGAAAAACTAAATGTTTGTGGGAAGCTATTTGAATAAGTAAATATTACTTTAAGTGGAGCTCTTATTTAGTTCAAATTACGCGAGTTAAGTAAGATACAAAGCCTATTTACCTACGTTATCACGCAACAGTTTGTGTATTAGGATTAGGATTATATCTAGCTAGTTTTCTGATATTAATACTCAGAATATTATAATAGCTACTGTCATTTTAAATATGGAAGGTCTGTTGCCTACCTCATTTACTTATGGTTGGCACCAATTTATGCAAAAATTACATGGATTGGTACCTACCTATAACACCTAAGTAGAGTGCTTACCTTCTTCAAAATAATACTTGCCGGTCTAGATATAGGTAAAGTGTTAACCGACACTGCCCGAAATAATCAACCACCAACTAGGTACCTAACTTTTTTCATATTTTAAGTCCTAACAATATTATTTTAACTAGGTAATAAATATAGGTATTTTTTGTTATAAGAGTACGTAGTACCTGAAAACATTTCTATAAACTACACTTTATTCTATAAACTTATAGTAGTTACAGTGAAGTAAATAAAAGGTTCTGAAAATTTCCTGGTATATAATTATGTGCGTAATAGTGATGTAACGAATATTCGTATTCGCGAATATTCGCAAGATTTTCAATATTCGCATTCGTATTCGCAAAACTCGTTGCGAATATATTGCGAATATTTTTGGTGCATTTTAATCCTAAAATTAATTAAAAAGATAAAAATCGGTCTAGTTTGAGTCAGATTTCGGAACTATCATCGAGTAATTAAAAACTCGGTTCGATAAGTACCGAAATAACATGAAAATAAGATATTTATTTTTAACCACCGGTTCAAATTTTTCTACCGCATATGCATAATCATTACCTTTAGCGCTTTAGCTAACAAAATTTTCTAAAACTGAATTAAATTTATGTTAATTGTAATTGAAAATTGAGTATTGAATTTTCATAGTTATTAATTTTTTTCTAGTAGCATAAAATTGTATAACCAATATTCGCATTCGCATTCGCATTCGCGAATATCAACGTCGATTATTCGTATTCGCATTCGCGAATATCAACGTCGATTATTCGTACTTATTCGCGAATGTTCAAAAACCGATATTCGTTACATCCCTAGTACGTAATAAAAATCTGTAAAATCCCATACCTACAAGGGGTTTATAAACACCGGATAGTACCTACAGCCTGGGGAGTCCCATCAAGACGAACTACCGGTATAGTGGAGGTCGGCCGGACAATACGCTGGATGCGGGGGGGCGGCTCAGGACCGGTCATAGCAGCGTTCTTAGGTAGAGGTCTATAACGAGCACCTCTAGCACAACTGTGCCACGCGACTTGTTGTCACAACACTAGGGTATTCCGTTCCGTCACATAGGTATATTGTGAAAGTGACAGGTCACGCTCTCTCTTGCGATAAGTGCAGTCGCAGTCATTTCAGGTAAGGTAACCCGAGAGCAGAGATATAACGTATTTTACGTTTGCCTAATTTATACACACTTCCACAAAATAAGTCCGAAGCTATGTCCGTAAGACATAGCTTTAGTTTATATTTAGTTGTAAAATATGTCCCTAGTTTTAAGATTGCTGTGCCCTTGCAGGGTTCATGTTCTTGCACTTGTTTAAGCACCTATAAGACCTTTATACACATGATTTGCAATAAACCATTTGATTTGTTAACAATTCTCGTTCCTACCTGAGGGAAAAATCTCTATCTGAAACGCTTTCGCTCGTATTTTTAAGTGCATCACGGTAGAAGCGGGCACACTGGCGGATAAGTTTAGTAATGTAAGTTTAGTAATGAATTATAATTAAAGCTTGAATTCATAAAGATTGACAAGAAATACCTGGGAGTAAAAGACGTTGTTAAGCGTTAAGAATGTTAATGAGTACAAAAAATGACAATCTGTGATTAGTTGGTATTAATAAAGGTAATCAAAATCCTGTAAGTTAGGTACTGTTATCTTACAAGGACAAAGTGAACAGGTGGTACCTAAATGCTATTTTAACTTGAGTACAAATTATGATTGTTTGTTTTTTTTTTATTAGGTAGTACCTATGTCGTATCGTATGTAGTATGTCGTTTTCATCAAATATTGAATAATGTTCTTACTAAGTATACGCGTATTTCTATTGATGTGTCACCTACGGATGGAGAATTCACACCCCCCTATCAGATCGATGCTGTGGAATACATGCTCTCGTCTGTATTCCAAACAGCGACGTGGAAGCCTTTGTAAGTTTGTACGTACAGTAGCGGACAAATAAAAAATATATACCTACGGAGGCATTTTTGAATATTATTTTAATTAAACCGAAAATCATTAGGTAAACACGTCGCTCTGGCTGAACTTTTAATGCAACGGATTAAATATCATTGCATTTCTTTTAAAATAGTACTTTTGATAAACGGTTTTTATGTAGGTATTTTTTAAGAAAATCATAAAAAGTAACTTAAAAATATATCCTTCTTACGTACAGCACAATATCAAAAAATGATGGGATTAAAAAATTAAATATCTACGGTAAACTAAACAACAAGCATTACATTGTTAAGGTAAATAAATAACTTTGGTTGTTAAAATTACGGTGAACGATTTACGTCTGGTTTATATCAGTTAAAGTTTACTTATCATCTTATCGATCTCACAAATCGATCGGCGTCTTTTGACTTTATTAGTTTTCATTAATTTTTCCTATATATAATTTTATACCATCATCATAAAGAAAATCGTGGTATTGAAAAGTTAAAGTTCAAAGAGTCAAGTCAATCGATACACGCTAACGATATCTTTGAAGAACATTTTTGACACAATTACTGATAGATAAATAGTGCTTTAACCATTACAATGTCCGCCACTATTCTTCATATATCGGTAGATGAATTCTATCGTTTTTGAGAGAAACCGGCCCCATAGAGAATCGTTCGTGCCTCACAATAATCTACCTGCGGATACGTATTCCATCTGAACGATAAGCGTTGAAGGACGTATGTGAGTCGAATATTGAATGTATGTACGACTTTTAGAGCTTTAACAGTGGATATGTTATATCCACTCGACGACGTATAGGTACCATGTATTATAGATAGGTACGTGGCTACCTGCTACAGCGACCGACGAGAGTTGAATAACAAAACGATTTTTAAGGGAGTAGATTTAGATTAGTAGGTACCTACTAAGTGCCAAGAAGTGGGTAGGTGGGTATTTTGAAATTCCTCCACGCACGTATTAAAAGTTAGGGTTATTTTTTGTTTCAAAATATTTAAAATAAGTAGGATACTTTCCTGACAGATCAAATCAGTTACTTTTTATGAAGTGTCAAAACGCTCGGATAGCATGAAGTTTCTAGGGCAAAAAAAGTAAAACGACCTTACTCAAACATCAAACCATCTCGATATTTAAAGTTTTTTGGTCTTTTAAAAATCGTTTAAAATGCTAAATAGGTAAAGTTTAGTTCATTTTTGCAAATTTTCGAGCAAGTAGGGTATTTTCTTTAATAAATGTTATTTAACATCTATATAGGTAACAAAAATGTTAATTAATGTATGCATCTACGATTTATTCCATCATCATTAATAACGAATACATAATTATGTTAAAATAACTAATACATAGGTATTATTTTCTCAGCCTTTCAATTACTCTTTCATTGCACTCTTTAATTAGAACCGCAGTCATTATTCCGGCTTAAAAACCTCTTTCGGTAGGTACAATAGACGAAATTTCCTGCGTCCAAAAGACCATTAAGGGGTCTTAAGACCAAACCGTGTGCCAAAAACAAAAGCCCAGACTAGGGGGTGTGGGTGGGGAGGTGTGGGGGTTGGTTGTAACGGTTTTACGAGCCGGATACGGACTGCACATGCGCGCTGCAGCCCGATCACGTCTAGGATTTGCATCGGCTTACCGGATAGGTACCTATTGGCCGAGGTGAGTCTAGGATATTCAGGGTTTTAAAGGTTTTCGAGCTGAGTCTGGAATTTTACTGTGCGAGGTATTTTTGAAGTGCTTTTACCGATGTGTAACTAGGTGGAGTTTACTTTGTAAGATACATGTAGATAGCTATTTTTAGGGTTCCGTACCCAAAGGGTGCCACCCTATCAGTAGCGTGGCGTCGAAAGAACTCGATTCCTACCGGCTTGCCTAATTTCAGGCATTTGAGGGAATTTTTATTTTAATATGTACGGTTAGGCGAAATTTAAGCTATGTTCAAATACCGTCTAACCTGTCAGTCCGTAACTAAATGTATGGAGTTTGACACTAATCGTCAGTTCTGTAACGACCTGTTAACTGTCAGTTAAGTTAAGAACGCACTTTAAATAAAAAAGCCCTTGAACACCTTATTCTAATGCTTTTCAGGAAAATGTATGCCAAATCTGCACCGGCTTGCCCATCAAGGATATCTTTTACGCGACGCCACTGCACCCTTTATGCCACCCTGTATGCGGAACCCTATTACTAAGCTTCCGCTGTCTGTCCATCTGTCCGTCTGTCACAGGGCTCTAGCTTTTGAACCGTAAAAAGTAGAGACTTAAGAGGAAACAGTAAGGCCGAGAGAATTGAAAATTAGGTATTTGTAAAATGTGTCGCTGTCCCGCACTGCCCGCCTCTCTCCCACAGAGCGCGATAGAGACAACTGCAGCTTGGACCGAAAATACCTTTTAAAATTTCATGAAAACAACGTTTCGTAGTCCCCTGATTTCTTCCCCAAAACTTTACCTATTTATCTAATTTTTTCACTAAACATTAAAGAAAGGCTTTGGCCGTGTTTTTATGTTTTCCTTTTTTTTAATAATCTAGTCAAATTTGTTTTCTGGATGTGTGAACACAACGGAAAATCTGGAGTTTTGAAGGTTAATATCTCTTTTGAGAATCAATTTATCGTAAAAAGGAAAACATAGGAACATATCAATAGTAGCCATAGATTTTTGGACAAAAAAATATTGCTCTACTGGCATTAACCAGGGAGGAAACAGGGGACTACGTTTGTATGGAAAAACTGCCCTCCTGTTTTCTCTTAAAATTTTCACAGAATGTGTATTTCTATTGCCGCTATAACAACAAATAATTAAAACAAAATAAAATGGGAAGGAAAAGGGGGTCCTCATACAAGAAACGTGTTTGTGTCGGCCAGTCACAGGACTGTAGGTATCTTTTGAATCGTTATAAATAGAGACTTAAAATTTTGACAGAATATGTTTAAGTAGGTATTATCCATAAAATATTAAATAATAAAAAAAAAATTACATCAAGAATTAAAGGGGGTCCCCATATGAAACCAAAGAAACGTGTTTAGTTTGGCGTTTTTAGCTTGATTTTAATAATAGTACCTAGCAGTTAGATGCTTGATATATTCACAGGATGTTAGTATTTCTATTGCCGCTATAATAACAAATACTAAAAACAAAACAAAGTTAAAAAAAAACCCATACAAGATAGGTACAGTCTTTTTGCTCAATGGTGGTGGAAACCTCCGTGTGCGAATCCAACTCACACTTGGCTGGTTTTTTTAAATTTGTATTTATTGTTTTGTTATTTATTGTTTACTGAATAAAATGTATTATTTTTAAAAGAAAATTACTTACATTGCACACTTATATAAAAAAACCGGGCAAGTGCGAGTCGGACTCGCGCACCGAGGGTTCCGTACAAACTCGTCAGTAGATAGGTACGTGGATAAATCACGATAAAATGTACGGTGGGACAAACTTAACTTTGCTCTTGAAAAACTGTTGTACATCGACATAATGTCGCGGTTAGTTTAGTAGGAGGAAATAAATTTGTCTTACAATTTTTGCGAATTTCTAACAAACGCTGCAAGTTAGGAAAACCGTTTTTTTTCCTGTAATATTTAGGATGATATTAATAATCGGTAATTATTACAGATTTTTCTATTCAGTAACTTCGGAGATAAAGTTTACCATAGACACATACTTATATATAATAAGTATGTGTCTATGGCAGTGGCGTGGCGTCCATAAAGCTCGATTCCCATCGGCTTGCCTAATATTAGCCAGTTGATGAGCACTTAATTCTAGTGCTCTTAACGAAAATTGAAGCCAACACTGCTCCGGCTTGCCCAAGGATATCTTCAACGCCACGCCACTGGTCTATGGTAAACTTTATTTGTCAGTCATATGTCATATTTGCCTTGTTTGCGCGCTATGTCTAATTTTGTATTTTATATTTTAAAACCACGACTAGGTTAGAAAAAGTATTGTATGCAACGTTGTATAATTAAGTCGAAAAACGCTTATGGCGTCTCTATGCGGCGCCGCGGCGGCGAGTATCGCAACCCACGCCATTCGCATTTTTTGACCCTACTTATAAATACAACTGTTGCATAAAATACTATAATTGGAATTTGTTTATGTTGGATAATATGTTTGAGCTATTTGTGCTGCCACATAATATTTTCGACTGTACAATACTGCAATACGATAATTTAATACTTATAATCAGTGTTATGATACATACACGATATTGAATGGACAAAGTGACTCACTCAAACTGATAAAGAAAGCGCTCTACATAATTAAATATGTACCTATGCTCTACGTACCTAGAACATTTCCAAGTAGTAAATCATAATTTAATCATTAACAAGAGACAGGCCAGTCGCGTTTCAATTGTTCGGCATTGAACCGATATCATAAACGTCAATTAGATAGATGCGTGTGAGTTGATTTATCAATACATCAATGATCTTTTAAATAGGCAATAGATGCAATGGGAAATACATACAAGGAAAACCATTTAATGATTGTAAACTATGAACGGGCATCTTAAATAAGGTAGTTTAAAATCATAGATAGACGGCCAAGTGCTTATAAATGTGAAAGTTTGTGAAAATGTTCGAATAATTAGAGTATAGGAGGTTTCACTTTTAGATATTACTACTGTAAAAGGACATTTACCTACCGATTCCTTGTCACCTGCTAACTTTGGCAGAACATTAAACCGAAATTAACGAACGTCGATGCATCCAGCGTTTTATTATACTTAAACAAATATAGGTAGGATTGTAGATTGGCTTTCGGCTTTTATTTGGCCTAGCAGCTATGTAAACTAAAAACCCAGGTGTTAAATTTCATTTTGATATTGTTATTGTTTTGAAGATTAGGTACCTATGTTTATTTTTAGAATTAGTTATGAAAGAGTCCGGTGAAGACCTCATGAATTAGATAGCTCTTTCATAAGTAATTTCGTTCAATAATAATAATAAAAAATAGGTATGTACAAAGAAAATTACGTTTAAGTATTGAGGTTATGTGCTTATCGAGAAGCCTTGTACTAAAGTAACGGTTATTAATAAAAATATCCGTTACTATTAGCTTCTTAACATTAGTCAGGAATAATTAAAAATATGTTTTAAACTTTAAAGTACTTACTATATTTTTAGTAAAAAAAATATTAGGTATAAATATTTTTGTCTATTTTAAAATAGTGCAATTTTTGTTATTGTTATTTTGTATATTTAATTTTAAACAGTCTGGATAATTCACTACTCTTTCCATAGAGGATTGTTATGAAAGGTCCAAAAAACACGATTACTAAAAATCGGGTGTTCACTAAATTCTTTAATGATAGTCCGTTTTTCGTATCAAAATACACATACCACAAATGAAAAATTAATACTTTATATGAAAGAAACATTTTTGTCTCTTTATTGTTTTTTAATGCGGGTAATTTACACCACATTTCTATGTTACATATATAGACACAAGAAATCAAAGTACATAGAAAAATTAAATGGCACTCGCCTGTGTTCAGACCGGGAATCGAACCCGGTACTTCTGGATTTCCGGCCCAGTGACTCAACCACTCGTCTACCGTACACCCAGAAAACGCCCTCAACTTTGACATCTACTTTGACTTCCCGCATCATTCTGATTTTTAATGGGACTCGCCTGTGTACAGTTCCTGTACACAGGCGAGTTCCATTTATTTTTTCTAAGTACTTTGATTTCTTGTGTCTATATATGTGAAATGAAAAATTATTAAAAAAAAACAAGCCCTCTTTGATTTAATTGCAACTATATTTTTTGCACCATTTTGAATACTTCCCACTTCCCCTATTATCATTGTATTTTTTATTTTTTTCATACCTACGCACCTTACAATGTAAACAAAACATGATAAAATTGCAAGCCAATGTCCAAACAAATAAAACCATGTTGCAAGTAATGGACACTATATTCATTTACATACTTTATGAACAAATGTAGAGCTCGAATAAATACTGGTATTCGACGCCTACGATTTTAAATATACGAAGTAGAGGTATATTATGTATGACCACTACTTTGTATAAGCCTTGTTAAGAAATTTAATACTTATACTAAGCTGCCCGCCCTGGCTTTGGTGTACAAACCTTGTCCTGACATAGCGAACACAACAAATAAAGAATTATCCAATTTACTGCAAATACTGCAATCGTTCAAAAGTTACCTATGCGCGTACAGAGCTTTCGGATATTAATTTTTATTATGTCCGTAATAAAGATTTAATTTAATGATTTAGAAAGAAAAAGCTGCCAACATTTTCATTATTTTTACGCATATATTTGTTTTTGTTGAAATATTAAATACGTACCTAGAATTTCTATACAGTCCAGGAACGTCTTTATTGCCGACTGTAAGTAAGTACTTTGTTGTTCTAATCGCTAGATGTATATCAAAACCAATAAAACAATGTCGTATGCAATTTAGAGGACCCTGCTTCATAATCAATTCAGCCATAATAATAAAATAATATGGACAACTTTCACCTCCATCATCAATTCAGCTGTAATAATAATATTGTAGAATTAATCTTGGGCTCCACTGCATAACTGCATTATAATCGAATGGTACTAATGGTTTTACTGATGAATGATATTATGCTAAACAATTTAACAGTTCAATTATAGCATCGCATAGGGGATAGGTACATGTTTTCTTCTGTTTGGTAAATGGAGTTAAGCTAAATCCTTATTTTATACAAGCTTTTATTTAGTTTCACCTGTCCCGGTGTCTGTCTGTGTGCCCATAATTAAATCTTGCAAGTTCAATTTGACGTACTTCCCGGTTTCTCATTGAGCTGAAATTTTGCAAGAATACTCATGTAAATCAGAATACAATGCAATTTTATACAAAAAAGTACAGTCGGTAATATAGATTGTCTCAAAAATATTTTTTTTGATAGAAACTTATTTTAACTTTAAATCATGTACTTACTTAAATATATTTGTACCTAAGTATGTATAAAGAATAATATGCTGGCAGCGCACTGCAAAAAAATCTTTGAATTGGGAAATTCGACCAACGAACCATACAATTTGCGACTCGCACAATCGCTGTCCCACACACCGCATTACGAACGTGTTGCTATATAAGCATAAAACACAAAATACCTACGGCCTCGAACATTACACATGCAACCCAAAGCCGCCTTATCCTGCAATTTAAGAGACAACTCTAACATTGTCACCAATCCGGATCCATACAATGTTGCACATTGCATCGCCTCAGACCAATATAGATTTTATGTTGCAGTTGATATTAAAGCATCTAACTTGATATTCATTCGATACTTGGAAATGAAATCGCTTTGGCGCTTTTGGCGCGCTTCTTTTTGTTTTCGTCTTCGGAACGGAATACACAAGTTCATGTTTGTTGTTTTAATGGATTTGCTGGGATTATTTGGCGCTTGACCCGACGTAAAACTGCTCAAGGTGAACTGAGCTAATTTGATTATTGACGTTGTAAATTTCTTCGGTTTAGTGCCTACGATTGTAAATACGAAATGCTAATAACAAGCGCTAATGACATACCTACCTACTGTAAGTACATAAAAAAAGTAAATAGTCAACACATTACTAAACAAACTTATCTTCAATAAAATAACAATGGAACTTATCGATCCCATTTGGGTTTTCTAGCACATATCAATACAGTTGCACAGAGAATTTAAACTGTAAAAATAAGACCACTTCTAACACTTCAAGAAAGTTGAACAACACAGCACTTTACACACTGTTCACTAAAACTGAACTAAAACTAAAAACTCCTCTGTGCAAGCTTGTAGGCGAATAGTAGAGGTCCAAGTCGATTTGCATCAAAATGGGAGCCCCGAGAGCCGGGAAACAATTGGTGATACGACCTACTTTCCAAATTATCCCTTTGTTAGCAACCAACACAAGGAAGCATGGGTGTTTTGATACTTTCTAACATCTTTTATAATGCTAATACAAGACTTTTGTGTTCGTTCTTGAGTTATTTGTTTCGAGAGCCAGATGAGGAATATTTTTGTGTCGTTTGTTTGTTCTACAATTGTATCTGTATGATAATACTATTTAGTATCTGTATAATACCTCTGTCTCAAAATAAAAATAAAAAAAACTTAATAAGAAGTAAGTATCTGGCCCAACAGGTACATATCGATAAATTAAATTATTGTAGGTTGATACTTTTGCGTGTCAGTATTAACACATACTGTAGGTATTTAGCCCTTGCAGGGTAAATATTTGTGTGATGCGCACGGATAATTTTCTTGATTCAATAATGTTTTCCATCATTAAACTAACGATTCTAAATATAAAATAATTCCGCCAGGTCTCTACCTGGCGGTAGGGTGCCCAGAAGGCTGGCAGCATTGCCACCCTGCATGGCAATGCTGATCCTTTGGGCTGGGAAGGAGCCAGCCCTCTGGTCACCCGCTACTTCGCGGAGCATAGGTACTTGATATTTGTTTATACAGCGCCATTGCACTGGGTCCCCACACGCCCCCAGCGTTTTAACCCCAAACGGCTCAAATAGGTATGTAGTCCTTGTTTTCTGACTGCATATTTTCGCCGTTTGAGGCATTCTGCTGTATGGTTGTTTAACCATATTTACTTTAAGTATTTTTCTAACTATATTAGAAGCTCATGAGTCATGGTTACGGATGTTTTCAACCTATTTATCTATTTTTCTACTCCTGTACTGTTATCTGTCTTTTACTTGGTCACGAACACTAATATAAGAACATACATAATATGAGTTCAGAGAAGTCTATACTCTATTCCCCATAACAGCACTAGTGTCGTTATAGCCACTTTACGTTATTGCTAGCAACCACAGACTTCTAAATCTAGGTTAAACTTAGGTCAAGGATTAAGCGCTCAATTTTAACTTTACGGTAAAAATGCACAACTACCAACTTAACAAACAATTAAAATCCTACGGCTTTTAAGAAAAACGAAACTTTCTGAACTAAATTCATTGATGCCAACATAAAAACAAAAGTATTTTTAATATATTCACTGCGTGTCAACTTCATTTAAAAAATAAAAAGTTTACCATAGACACATACTGACAGTCATACGTCATATTTGCCTTCTTTGCAGGTTATGCCTTGTTTGTATTTTATATTTTAAAACATGTCGTAGAAAAAGTATTGTATGCAACGTTGTATAATTAAGTCAAAAAACGCTCATTGCGTCTCTATTTGCGATACTCGCCGCATTCGCGGCTCGTATCGCAACTCACGCAATTCGCATTTTTTGAACCTTCTTATACAACTGTTGCATAAAATACTATTATCGTCATCCCATAGGTACAATTAATTGACCTTAATAAAACAATGTTATTATTCTATTAAATAATACAAATGTGTGCCTCTCGCAAAGTTTAATTTATAACACCCACCCAACTAAGAAGTGATCTTATAACGTCAAAACCAGCCTTTTCGGATTGAATCATAACAGACCTTTAAGTACCTACATAAATAAAGCTACGAAATCCTATTAACAAATTGCTGTAGCTTACGTTTTAGGTAGTTATATTCCTCACGTAATCTCAAACAGCTAGGCATTCGAAATATCCGTTAAAGCCAGACGTTTACGTTTCATCCCAAACCGTCCGACCAATATTCCGGGCAGAAGGCACTTCGAGCCACGTCCTCGTTGTTATGCAAATGAGATGGAACTATTTATACAGACAGGCATTCCTAGTAGGATATTCTATTATGAGCACTTGGATATCCACACTTTCTATCTGGTTGTGTAAATTATGGGGCAGTTTACACGGACGGGGTTTTTGTAAGCTGAAATAATGAGATGCGCGGTGTTCGGGGCTGTTTGAGCTTAGATTTTATCTCGTTTAAAGTGTAGGCTGTATGTTAGAGAGACAAGTGTCTTCAATAAAGTGTAGACGTTATTACTGTGTAATGTTAAAAAACATCCGTACACAAACTTCATTTGAATAGGTACATGTATGTATCGCAAGCATGAATTCATACATGTGAACAAGACGCTTCGTAGGTAACACTAGGTATGCCAAATTTTCATATTTAATTGTTATCTTTAATTATTGTGCTAATTTTCCTTTTCTGTGAGGTGTAATTGCATTGTTGCAAAAAGTCTCTACTAAACTTACAAAATTTAGATGACCATTTCTATTGGATCTCTACTTTTAGAAAATTTAGTATTTTCTACCTATCTATCTATAGGGAAGGTAGCCGCCCGAGAGTGCTCGACACTATCCCAGTACCAAGTCGCCATTTTGAATCTTAAATCATTACTAATAGAGGTGACAGTACGGTGTCGATGATTGGTCATTATAGCGTGTCGTACAATAGGACGTTTCATCATCATCATCATATCAGCCAAAAGACGTCCACTGCTGCACATAGGCCTTCCCCAAGGATCTCCACCATTGTCGACATTGTACTGCTCGCATCCATCGGTTTCCCGCGATTTTCACCAGATCTTGGGTCCACCTTGGATGGATCCTAGGACGTTTACCTTATCCATTTACCTACAATGTCTTAGTAATCACAATTATAATTAATTATATTGATTTTTTTAAACTTTGGTATGGTCCCTTTTCTCCCTGTGCGCTCGAAAAAATATTTTAGGGCCCTGAAACACCTTCAATCGTATTGTATTCCTAAATACAATACGATTTAAGTATACACAATCAACCAATCAATCAAATAGTTAAGACAATCCGTTCAGTAATATAGTGTGGCTTCCATAAAGCAACATAAAATGTAAATAGATCATGTTAGTACCTACCTAAAATGAAGCATATTTTCCTGTCTTGATATTTTTGGTCTCCATCAACCAACCGGTTAAGCTCAGGCGAGCATGCCACATCTACATTAAACTGAATTGAACGTACTAGCCTTAATGCCACCAACCAACGCAAACATCATACATATCATACATCTAATCTACATAGGCACTTGTAGGTACCACTTGTAGGGTGAACGAACCTTTCCATAGCAAACAAATTACTTTGGCGCCGACTCAATGTCACTCAATGATGCATTTTAAGCTCACATGGCCGAGTCAAATGTGAGGTTATGTTGGAAACTGGTCGGGAATGCGTTAAATGACGCTTGCATGGTTTCAGTATGTCATAGCCGGCCATGCCGCGATGACGTATGCTTACAACTCTATAGCGGACAAGACTTGGATCATAACTGCATATAGTTAGGTATGTACATCTGCTGTCTACGTCGGTATAGGTAGAAATAGATAACTAACTATATATAGGTACTCACATGGCGGCGCAACAAGTTTGCGTACCAGGACTTCAGAAAACACTGCACCTTGCACCAGCACGAGACCTTCGGTCTTGGCACTATCACTCGCGTATCTACGCTCGCGAATGCGGACTGATTTTTTTTCTCGCGTAACGGCCCATTAAACTTGTAGATTTCTATCTCACTCGCAGACGCGATAACATTAGGAGGCGAGACAAAGAAAGGTTGCGGTTTATGGGTTGTTGATAGAATTGGTATCCGCTCCGTAACGTACCTACCGCCGCCGTGTTGCATATTTTTATACGATGTGGCCTTGCACTGGGGTTCAGTTTTTTTAACTGATAGCTAATGTTATTTGTAGTTTTTTTTTAATTTTTTTTGCTAGCCTGGTATCGTGTCCCACTGCTAGGCAGAGGCCTCCCCCCTGGATTTCCACTCATCTCTGTCCCTAACTATCTTTGGCCAATTTATCATGAACGTGTCTAGATCGTCCCGCCATCTCCGCCTGGGTCTACCTCGACCTTCACGTGGGGTCCACCAAGTTTGCTAGTTGCTTGCCCACCTTTCGGGGTGCATACGGCACACATGGCCAGCCCAGTTCCACTTGAGCGCAGCGGTCTTCTTGCCCAAATCATACCAGTTTTGGAGTGAAGTGTGGTATTGCGAACCCAATCGGTTCTCTTGATCCCTATTATGCTGCGCTCCATTGCTCGCTGGCAAACCTTAAGTTTGGCCTTTTGGATTTCGGTTAGCGACCATGACTGAACTCCGTAAATTAGGATGGGCACTACACGTGTCGATAAGCTTCCGTTTTAAAGATATATAGGTTTCCTTTCATCAGGTCTTTCTTGGAATAGTAGCTCTTCCAGGCTTTGGCGACTCGTCTGTACAAAAGTTGGTTGAACTCTAAAATAGTCATACATAGTCTACATTTTTTCAATGAATTTAAAACATTGCGTATATGTGTATAGATTCTAATTGACTCATACAGATTATTTAAAGCCTTTGAAACCCAATACCGAACATAGATTTTAATTTGATTGAAAAGTAGAAAAATGTAAGCTAAAATAATGAGTTTGAACACATTATCGTTCCCAAAAAGTAAAGATAAGTAAAATTTCTAACAACTGTGTCATTCGATGTCTGATCTCACTACTACTAAGATTTTCATTCAATTGTTATTTTTATCATTCCTTTGTCCTGTTTATCATTCCGCTACAGAATGCCCCTGCAGCTAAAATTTAAAGTAGTATATTTTTGTATGCCTATTCGATAAATATACTTATAATTAAATAAAAAATTCGTATTTTATAATTACTTTTTCTAAATTTATTAAAATAGAAACGCATAGAGTCCGTTTTTATACATAATTAACTTTGAATCTTAGAGGCCATATACATCTCCGAGGAATGTAGATTATATTTTTTTTAATACTTATCCCACCAAAAACATAAATGTAAAAAAGGAGAGCCAAGTTCAATACAAAAATTATGCTAGGCTGGGCTTCGCCGCAAAAAGATTGGAGATGTAATGAGTGCCAAGTCCTATGCAAAATCCAAATATGTATTTATAGGAACAAAATAACATTATGAACAAGTATTAAACTCTATTTCTTTGCTTTATTGGATACCTATAACAATTGCTGTTATATAAAAATGTGAGATCTTAAAGTAGGTCAGATTTGACTTGACCAGTTTTCATTACATCAGTCATTTTATAAAGTTATTCATTATATATATATTTTAATTCTGATAAGAACTGGTCAAGTCAAATCTAACCTACTTTAAGATCTCACATTTTTAAATAACAGCAATTGTTATAGGTATCCAATAATGCAAAGAAATAGAGTTTGATACTTGTTTATAATGTTATTTTGTTCCTATAAATACATATTTGGATTTTGCATAGGACTTGGCACTCATTTAGATCTCCAATCTTTTTGCGGCGAAGCCTACAGCCTAGCATAATTTTTGTATTGAACTTGGCTCTCCTTTTTTACATTTATGTTTTTGGTGGGATATCATTACTTTTTGTAAAGAAAACTAGGCAGGTATTGAGATTTAATGTTTGTAACGGTTCCAAAGATACAATTTAAAAAAAAATTGTATGGGGACCCCCGTATTTTTAACTTTTTTTTATTTTTAATTTTTTTTCTACGCTTACACACAATTACCGAGCTGGATTCCAAATTTCATTAACGGTTCCAACGATACAATTAAAAAAAATTGTATGGGGACCCCCCCCCCCCCCTATTTTTTAACTTTTTTTATTTTTAGATTTTTTCCTACGCTTACATACAATTACCGAGCTGGATTCCAAATTTCATCCTTCTAGGTCATCTGGAAGTAGGTTAGGTTTAGGTACTCAACGATACAATTAAAAAAACAAAATTTTGTATGGGATATTTTTTATATTTTTTAACTTTTTTTTTTATTTTAGATTTTTTAGTACGCTTACACACAATTACCGAGCTGGATTCCAAATTTCATCCTTCTAGGTCATCTGGAAGTAGGTTAGGTTTAGCTACTATATGTCAGTGAGTCAGTCAATGCTAAAATTTACGACTTTTTGACATTCATATCTTTATAACCGTTTGAGCTAGCTTCATGAAATTTGGGCTTCTAGATGTCCTTATGGATATAATTAAACACACGTAATTTTATGTGTTTACGTTAAGGAGGTTTTGAGTTATAAAAGGGTGAAAAGTGGCACCAAGTGGTTCGTGTAATATTACACTCGGCGCTGGCTAGCCAGTTTTGCTTGAACTTGGCTTGACACGCTGCCGCGTGTCTAGATATGTATTTGCCAATATTTTGACGCTTAATAGAGATCACATGTATCTCTAAGAAAAATTGTTTTAATTTTAGTTTTAAGTTATATTAGGTGAGTCGCAGTTTTTTTTTACATGTCTGTAAGTTACTTTTTTTGTAAAGCATGTTAAAATTTTAATGATTGTTTAGTAGTCTATATCTCGTTTCCCATTTTGTATTTTGACGTTTGAAGGTCCTTTACACCCCCAAAACATGTTTTGACAAAGGAGACCCCGTACATCTCCATTAATTTTAGTAGGTATATATCTCTTTATTTTTCTTTTTAATTTATCTTGTCATATATGTAATGTAGTTATGTGTTGTATTTATTTGATGCATTGTATTAATGAAACTTAAATATAATGCATATAAGTAACATATAAGCTCAGAACAATAATTTTTCAATACACTTGCTCATAAAGCTCTTATTTCATCGTTCTTACACGCGGAACACAACTTATCACACACCAGTGCTTTTTATTTTACATTACCGCACTAGTGTTGTAATTACCGCAAATTGACCAATGAGAGCACGCCGTGGGGCTCGGCCGGCGGCTATTATTCCCGCGCCGCTCCGCACTACACATGCCTAGAGGTGTTGTTAGGCCGGCTTTACACCTGTAAGTTTTACTTACGTAAGTAAGGACGCAGCTATACGTTAGACTGAGATAGCTGACTGACTATCTCAGTCTAACGTATAGCTGCGTCCTTACTTACGTAAGTAAAACTTACAGGTGTAAAGCCGGCCTTAGATAACCCACAAAATAAATACAAAAATAGTATAAGTAGGTATTATTTTTTTATTCGCAAGTGTGTTGAAAAATCTCGTATGACAGTCGTGGGTATTGGTTATTACAGTCTCGGCTACACAGCCTCGACTGTAATGACTAACATAGCCCACTCGTATCATAATGTACTATAATAATTATGTCTACACCGTTTTAAATCTGATAACTATAAAATTCACCAAGTTAAATTTGGCTTTTAGATTTCCCCAATAGAATGTACCACCTATTGGTGGTAAATTTGAATCCCAAGAGCACGGAACATGATGAGGGTCACCTCAAAGTATTCAGATATAATTTAAAGATTTGTGAGATAAATCGACAAAACAGACTGAAATTATGAGTATTTTGAGAAATAGTATAAATAACACCGACGAATTGTTTACGAAAAATTTACCATCATACGTAGACTTGGGTAGGTAGGTACATGAAGTAACGCAACTAACAAACATACTTTTACTGCAATAATATCTATAGGACTACAAACCAGTGGCGTGGCGTTGAAGAAATCCTTGGGCAAGCCGAAGCAGATTTGGATTCAATTTTCTTTAAGAGCACTAGAATTAAGTGCTGATCTGCCCAATATTAGGCAAGCCGATGGGAATCGAGTTCTATGGACGCCACGCCACTGCTACAAACAATAAGTTATTCATTATTAGGCTCTCTGATTTGACTCCCTCTAAACTTGATTAAACTACACTAAATTTCGTAAAACGCAAACATTATTGGTATACTGTCTGTTGTAAAACAACCGGCCAACAACCACTATTTACTTACAAACTACATAATTTGGCTGCAAGAATGACATTTATAGGATTTTAGCACGCCATTCAGCTATTGTTATGTAAAATCAAGTCTTTCCCTAATTGTCTATGAATTCCCCTCATGTTCACACACACAAACAACAAGGCTATAGAAATACATACCTACATAACTAGGTACTTGCTATAATTTAACAGTTAAGGGGCCATTAATTTATTACGTAAGACGGTTTCGGGGGGGACCCCCCGGTCAACCATGTCTTATTTTTTCTTAAAGGGGGGGTAGGAGGGGGTTTTGATCGATCTTACGTAAGATCATAAAAATGCGCAAAATAATCTTGTAACGTAACTTGAACGTTTAACTTGTAACGTTTAAACTGTGAATCCCTGTTTAATATTAAAAAGTAGAATTTAATTATCTAAGTTAGTGTTTATTTACAGATAAATACTAGATAAACAGCTTACCGTGCATGCCGAAATTTTTGATCAGAAACGGTAAATACAAGCTCAAGGCTTACGTAAAATCGGTCTAAATTGTGCCGGAGAAAAGGAGAGTACACCTGTACTCTTTATTATTTTAAATTTAACATTTAGGTACTAATAAACCCATAAAAAACAAGTCCGCACTATATTTGACTAAAGCGTAATTACCTAAAAATATGTAATCATTGTTTTTCACTTAAATATTCACTTAAGTTAGGTACTATTGTCAAATCCGTATCGAAAAGCTTGAGGTAGGTAACATAATTTTATAATATCTAAAAGGATACTTCAAAGCATATTGACCGAAAACTATTAAACGTTACCTCACAACAAGGCCACAGCAGTCAGAATTATAACGCCAAAAGATGTTTAGGAAATATAGGCGTCGCCCACAGCGCAGCCGTACATCTTGCTTTATATCGTCTCGGCTAGCATTGGAGAGCAGACCATCAACCGGCGTTATGGCCCCCGGACGTGCGGAGCTCCCGGCCGCAGATAGGGATAGAAATACACGTTAAAAAGGGCCCACAGCATATTTTTGCGCTTTTATTATTTGCAATATAAACAAACATTCGGATCGAAGCGTGTGCGGGAGACAAAGTTTGCTAAGTTTATGGATAACGCTAGACTGAATGCCCTATGCGGATAGTCTAGACGCAACTTTTACATTTCGTCTGCTACATACAATACATAGGTATAAGTAACATGACGCATTAGTTAAGATATTTCTTTGTACACATGGTTTGGTTAATAATTTCATTTTCCATAACAGTTAGGTAAAACTGTTTGAAACTCACATGAGAGATTGTCTAAGTAAGTCCACTTTAGTTTTTTAGATACAGAATTACATATTGAAATCTAAGTAAAATAAATATATATATAATCGACTATACGTCACATAACTTTTTTTACTTGTAATAGTTGTTAGAATCTATGGTTAAAGTTGGTCGGGTTGTACGGGCCCACGGTGTAAATTAGGGTTCGTCCAGAAATCATTAAGTTAATATGGTTTCGGTCAGCGCTATCTAAATAACATTAAAGTCTTGTGTAAGTAATAGGTATCTTCACAATTCCCAATAATATTCCCAACTAGTCGACTAGGCTTTTAGTTAATTACCTCCCAAGTTTTCGGCTACATTAACGTACCTATACTTATTTCCTTATATGCCGAATTTTTAGTTCAGGATTTTACTTAATTAACCAACCTTTCAGCCGTCATTCGGAAGTAAAAAAGGGTACCAATAAATTTGAATCTCACACTCGTATGCGCTGAAACGGGACTTTTTATTTACATTCACCTAAATTGAATCCTTGGTTCCGCGCCAAGAGGAAGCTCGTTCACATATCATCCGAGGGGAGGGCGAGGAGGGACGAGATTCGATTTGCCTAATAGCCGGCGTGAGGGAGGCGCACTCAATTACGTAGAGTGAGTCGAGGTGTCCCGGAACACTCTGTACATAATTACATTATCTGATAAACGGTTAGGAGAATTTCCCTCTCTATTTTCTTTTTCCAAATTTACGGCGTGGAATTTTTATTTTTAACAGGCTGAAAGTGCCAGGTCGGCCATATTGTCACGCCTTTGGTGTTTCGGAAATTTTAATGAAATTCATTTGCTGGCGTCGTGCGTAGTTGTGAGTGTGTTGAGAGTAATAAGGGGCGCCTCTTTGTTACGGTTGCTGACTCGGGTAGGTAAGAAATTAACAGTTTATTTTTTGTAGGTACCTTGTAGGTATGTAGTGCTAGAGATAGGCCTTCTAAACCAATGCAAGAATGCCATCATCCATAACCACTCCGTCTTGTAATTTTTTACAGCCTTCTGTCGACTATTTACGTACCTACTTTAATGTAGGTACAGCCAGCTATTGAGTTTCAGCAAAGAGATTAGAATAATAATACTGTTATTGTTTTTTTTTTAATTTATCGAGGTGAACAGTAAAAAATGGAATATAAATAATTTACTATAGTGTTTAAGAATATTGTTACCAACACCGTTCACAACAAATTAAATGAATAGTACTATATATCTTCACATAATTCTTACATACCTCTCTTCTTCGGCGTCACACTCTTAGCAGAGTGGTCGTGTCCGTCACGTCGTGGTAAGTGGCCTGTTTTACAACACATACCTACATATACATAGGCACATTAGGTAAGTACGTCTACATTTAGAGCTCTATGGTCATCTTAAAATGTAGGTACTTACCTATATAGGTAGTTTTCTTTGAACTTTCATTTTTACAACCAATTCGGAGCCTATGTGAACGAGGTTGACGGCAGAATACTTAATGCAAAGGCTAACATACCCATAATGAGTGGGCTCAATAACACTAAACCACTGATTTCATTGCTGCTGCATATTTACTTACTTTATATCCAAGTCGACTGCAACAATGTTGCCTTAATATCACTGCTTAAGATATCAGGACAGAAAAAAATCAAAGGTGTAAAATTGACCATATTTTATCGTAATTGTCGACGATGCGCTCAGCTTACGCTCATTTAGACCTCGATTAAGGCGCGGGTCGGCCAATGGTGATCAAGCTGAGATTTTAAAGTCCACTCTAAGTTGCCTTGTCATATTTCCCGCTCCGGCCAACATAGTAAAGCGGGGAAACGTTTAAAATGGCGGATTAATATAAAGTTGTCTCGGTTTGGTTCATTTATATGCTAATGAGAGAGGAAGCCGGCGAGCTCCAGAATAACCGGTAGAATCGCAGGCGCACCGGCGGAGGAGAACCAAGGAGATATTACCTAAGTTGAACTCGTATTTCGTTAGTTGAAGGTCTAAGGTTGCTTGAGCTGGGTGCATAGTTTTCATATGCTTTCTATAGGTAGGTACACGTGTACCTACCGCTTGGAGCGTACTTTCAACGATACTTGTATGGATCTACACTACTTACTATAAATATTCTAGTACATAGATCTACGTAAAATAAAATACCTAGGTACAGAGTATTTTAATATAATTAAGACATCCGTGCATTCATTCATCATTGCTCGTTTCACTTACACAGTAAGTTGATTAGACATCCCTTATAGATTAGTCAGTTCGTAAAGTGACGAACAGTATATGTAATAGGTAAGTAGTAGGTACCTACCCAGTAATAGGTACCTAGCTAACCTATTTTGATGACGATGTGTTTATTACTGCCATTTTTATTTTAAAAAGTACCACGGTGACTAATAGTTACCTAGGCCGGGCATCTGGTCAAGGCTGCAATGCTGTTGCTCTCTCTGTTTTTATCTGGGCATGCATGCATGAATCATATGGTAAAAATTACTCGGCGAAAAGATAGGATACCATTTACGGTTCTCTGCCTTTTCGCCGAATAATTTTTGCCCAAATGTTTCATTTTCCAACTCACGATTTTCTCCAAAACCATAAGTATTTTTTCGGAGCTTTTTTTAAAACAAACCTAACCTAACCTAGGTACTGCATTCTATAAAACCATAAGAAAATACACTGAAAAAAAAAATGGTTTCGGAGAAAATATAAGAGTTGGGAAATTTAACAGTTGGCAAATGAAAAAATTGGGAAAAATAATTCGGCGAAAACGCAGGATACCGGGATTTGCAGTCCTTTTTCTTTGTTTCTGTAACCCTCTACACGGGTGCAGACAATGAATCAACTTTGTTCAATTAGTTTGTTATCACTTACCTATCAGTGCCGTTGATTGATATGCCCTACCTACCTACTAAAGATTTATATACAGAGTACCTATAAAACGGTGTCAAGAAAGTGGAAGTAATGGTAATTAAAATCTCTTTAAATTAAATTCTGGTATATATTCGATAACTAGTGATTATTTATCACCTATTATCTTATTAAATCATTACGTATATTATATACCCGCTGACCGAAATGCTTAGGTAGGTGTATCTACTTACCTATTGATATTACGAGATATGCGATTTTAGGGACACTTATTTTATACTTTCAGTTTTTTTGTGTTCCCAATGTGAATAGAATGCCATGAAAAGTTTTTTTCTCTTTAAAACTGAAGGAAAAAATCAAGACCAAATCAGATAGACATGTAGATATCCGTAACACCGTATTTTTTCGATAAAATTTACTTAACTCATTTAATTTAAATGACTAAAAATGATTTCTCAACGTTTTGTTCACCCAAAACAAGGTATCACAGGAATTTTGAATATAAAATACTATGTAGTTTTATTAATACATATATAGATACAAGAAATCAAAGTACATAGAAAAATTAAATGGCGCTGACCTGTGAACAGACCGGGAATCGAACCCGGTACCTCTGGATTTCCGGCCCAGCGACTCAACCATTCGTCCACCGTTACACCAAGTAAACACCCTCAATTTTGCCATCTACTTTGACTTCCGTATCATCTATTTTAATAGGACTTTAACCTAAACGCCATCTATGAGAACCCATATTACACAGGTGTCTCACCCCAATGCGAACCTATTACAGATGCGACGATCGAGCGAGAGATGGCGTTGCACTTTGATTTCTTGTATCTATATATGTAACATAGAAATGTGGTGTAATTTACCCGCATTAAAATCCAATAAAGAAACAAGATGTTTCTTTCATATAAAGTTTTATTAATTTTCGTTAAAATGTCGCGATAAAATTTCAAAACGTCAGAGCCTCAGAGCCACTAGAGTTGCGCACGCTAGGCGGCGCTGAAGTCGTGCACGGAGCCAATACGGGCAATAGAAGTGCACGTTCTATGATTTCAAGTCTACCTGTTACGGTAAAAAGATACAGCTATGAGACAGACGGACTGATGGATGGACGGACAGTTGGACAGCGGAGGCTTAGTAATAGGGTCCCAATGGCACCTTTGGGTATGGAACCCTAAAAAAATATTTTTCTGTTTCAGTAGCAGCTCGTGGGAATGGATTTTCGAAACTGTATAATTATTATTGTTCTCTGAAACCGTAAAATTTTCAGAATTGTTATTGCCCTTGTGGCGATCAGATACTTTTCCATGCTTCTTTGCAAGTTTTTCTTGCTCCCCTGGGTGAACGCAACCAGTCCGTGATGCCAGACGTTGACATTTGTGTCTCGGAGTACACGAAAAGAATGGAGTAATAGAGTATTTACAGATAACACGTATAATTGAACCAATTTTCATATGTTTACCTAGGTAGTATCTGAGACCTACAACTTTGACCTCGTCTGGGTCGTCGTCAACGTCCTAATGTTCTGACATTTTTGATAGGGTATGTTTTGGGGAGTATACAACAACATATGCAAGAATCAGCCTTGAGGCTATAAGATAAATTTTGAACCTAATCTTGCAACTTCAGGACCGTCTGGCAGGTATTTAGCAACGCCCTACTGGTCTGGCAATGTTACCTCGAGATTACCAGCATAAAAAACTATAGATTAAACCCAAAACTATCCATGAGGCGATAAGATATTTTTTCCAGATTTATTTGCAGATTTACGGGTCTCCCTTGGGCAAACGCAACCACTCCGAGGTGCCAGACGTTGAGATTTGTGTGAAGTAGACCGAAATAAGGGAGAAACAGAGCATTTTTATGAGGAAATAAGATGAACATTTCGCCCCTTCCTCCTAGACCAATAGCCTATAGGTTTCCACACTTTAGTTATTTAAAATATCCTAATTTTTAATTCATTTACTACAACTAGGTACCTACATTAAATCATTTAATACAACAAGGTCTGCGAATGTTATGCGGGCCACAAAAGAAGAACGGAACCTCTTGCCGCAAACCGCAAATGGAGGGGAAATCGGGTTTAACTGTTTATTCGGAAATATCTCAAAAATAAAATTAAGCGGTTATTTTAAAGTTTCTGGATAAAGCTGATGCTTAGTTGGATGAGGTCCCTGAATCCCGGCTCATAAGCAGGAGGTAAGGATTTTTTTTGCTTCAACAAATGCTAGCTGAATAAGCTGTTAAAATTATCGGGCGTCGCAGTAGGCATGCACCACAGATTAGAAGAAGTCAAAGTCAACGGCGTGCAAGGACACTCGGACCGTTGTGGGGGAAAATGTGGGAGGTTATCTATCGCAAAGGCTTTGCGGTACCGCCAGATGGCGCTAGTTTCTAGATATAAAGTTTAGGCACAGGCGTAAAATAATTGAAGTTTTAAGTAGGTGCCTGTGCAGTAGGTATCAAAGCATTGGCGATGCGCGAGCTTTTATATTTTAGTACCAACTGTGAAAAAAATAATCACATCACGTTTCTAACCATGATGAAGCTGTTTCAGTACCTAATTACAGAATATGCACGGATTCAAATATCACAGAAAAAAGCAAGAAACGTCGATCGAAAACGTCCATAATTTGCAAGGAAATCCTACAATGGATTTCCTTGCAAATTATGGACGTTTTTTCTTTAATAATATTGCGATTTTCTCAAACTTTCTTAGTGTTTCTCTTTTAACTATATTGTCATCGACTTTTAGTTTATTTTGTGATTTTATTTATAATCAGAACCAAAGCTTAAGAGTTTGCTTAACGCAGTAAGTAAATATTTACCAGCATCAGATATGTTAATCCAGTATACCTACATGTCGAAGGCAAGTATGGGAAGCTGGAAAATATTCCGAAGTTAATGGAACTTTTAAAGGTTGTTTGGGGGTACCTACATTCTAAGAAGACTATCCTAAGTTTTCAACCTCGAGGACCCATGCTAACGGGTTGTCTGCCTTTTCGCCGAACTATTTTTTCCCAAATCTTTCATATTCCAACTCACGATTTTCTCGGAAACCATACTTTTTTTATAATATATTACCTACCATGCCGATCGATCCCATTGCTAAGAAGGACCAGTAGACAATCAGCCAAACTAGATATAAGTTACAGAAAAAATCAAAAAGCAAATACATTTGCCATAGTTATATTATGTAGTAGGAAAATATATCATGTGAATTATCTAACCATCTTGGTTACAGTATGCTCAGTTATGGATAAGTACCTATTATTATATTAGTTCTCTAGAATCAGTAACTACAAAATTAATTCAAGCCATGGTACTTATCTTTATGACTGGTATACCTAGTTGGTATACAAGAATAAGTAGGTAACCTATTTTTTTTGACATTTCTAACTTTTATTTTTTCAAGTTAATTTATACATATATGACATCGTTTGAGACTAGGTTAACTTTTTACTGTAACTTTTTGAAGGTTGTGCTGTGCATTGACAGTTACTAATTTGATGTTTTATTTAAACTTTCACACAGGGTTACAAAAAAATGTTAATCACAATTCATTTCGATTTTTGGCTTTTACAGTAGGTACCTTATTTCTACTTTCGTTGATAGTGTACGGGTCTTTCAAAGCAAGGGGATTGATTGGTATTGTAAAATATTTTTGCCAAAACTGCCGTGTTTTACACCGACCGTGTGTTTTTAAGTGATTGGTTCGATTAAAGTTTGCAGCCTGTATGTATATTTTTCAAACAACATACGTGTGTCTTTTTATTACCAGCGAATATTTTTCTATGGCGTCCCTCGTGGTTAAAAATAAAGAGGTATATTTAAGAAAAATGTATAATTCTCGTGATTTTTCTTTTGTATGAAGACGTAGAGAGGTAGTGGCAGAAATAAACGTGCCGTGTCTTGATCGCCAATGTTCTTATTCTTATACGATTTTCGCTGGCATGCAGTTTTGGACGCTCGAGTTCCAAAATACCGCATTCCCGAAATACCACATTTTTCAAAAAACCAGATTTTCGATTTATGAGATTCCTGTCTTACCACATTCCCGTTACAGTAGATTATAAAATCGTAAGTTACTCAAGGATCTAAATCACTTTGTTGGGTGTGTAATTTTGGGAATCTTGTATACGGAGAATCTGGTGTAGGTATCGAAAATCTGGTTTATCGATGGAGTAGGTGCATCGATGAAATCGAATTTCTTACCCTTCTCCCCCCCCCCCACTACGCGCGTGAGATTCCTTGATAGTTTCCAATATAACAGCACTGAAGACTATCTTAGAAACAACTGTGCCGAGGATCAGCTCAGGTTCTTACCGGGCAAGAAATACAAAGCTTGAAAGAGCACCCCTGCTGTTTCAAAATTTCCCTTTTAAGACTGCGCTGCAAAGCTGCAATTTCTTCATGACATACCTGAAATGTATGGAGTGATACGTTGCGTACCTACCGACCATATCTTATTTTTGAGGGTAAATCATCACATATAAATAGTACTCAAATTGTACTATTTAGTACCTAGCATAGAATAATTGTACTTCTTTGCAGTTACCTAATATACAAGGTTTAAACTGGTCCGTACAGAACGTACCTATTTGCTCCATAGGTACCGACCAGCAACCAAAAATGTAAATTCGAATAACAGACGCCGATGTAAAAATTGTACTCAAAATGTACCTCAAAGGATCGAGCAGTACAGCCGATTCAATACCTGGGGGCACGGTAGTGCCCCCGCCAAGTCGAGCAAAACAAAGGCACGGGCGTACCATCCTTTTTCTCGAAGCCATTCAGGCCATTTTTAACCTCCTGTAATTTTGTGCTGGCTAAAGCTAGAACCCTGATTTTCTGGTTAAATAATGGGCAAGTCGGAGGAACCCCCTGGTACTGACTAAAATGGCAAGACATTCCATCTCAAAACTTTTTTGTTGTAGAAGAACTACCTACGTTGCGAGACTTGCACCTTTTTACATGTAATGTTTTTGATGGGTTACATTACTTTAATATTGATTAGTCGGTACGTAGCGAGTACGTTCCCTACAGACCATGGATCAGCTTAAATTGGTGACCGTCGGAATGACTATACTACCTACGAGAGATTTTTTGGAATTTGGGCTATGCCAAGTTTTTGTACCAGACGTGAAAAAATTTTACCTCGCAAAAAAATTCATTACCTAGGTATAGCGCAAATAAAGTAGTCAGCCATTTGGCGGTCGGGGTGGCTGGATAACTTAGGTTTCACCTAGTTAGAGGTGTTATAACCAGAATATTTTTAAGCTAAGATTTAGTACAAACAGCAACACACTTAACTGCCCATTAAAGACAGAGCAGAGAGAAAATGATAACGATTGAAAGAGATATGTATATTTGTATTATGTCAACTTCAAATCAAATCATGTTTGCGTATGTGTAATGTGCCTTTGAGCTTTGTCATTGTAGTTGTTTGGGCAAAGTTTTTTTTTCCATACTGTAAATAAAGGTTTTATTTCAACAAGACAGGTGAATTTGTCAAAATTATGATTTAGCTTTCAGACGAACGTTGGGATGAAATAAACTAATTATATTGCTAATGCTTTGATTGGTGCTTCATATTTTTGATATGATGCACCAATATAATGTAATTTATATTTATTATTCAATCATTATTTTCCTTGAATTCAATAATATGGCATTACTGTCAATAATGACGTTGGATCAGCCATAAAAGAAAAATTATTGTTTCAAAACTCTTTTGAATAATAGCTAATGTATACTCATAAACACACGCACACATGCATAACACGAAGCTTTCAAGTGTGATTCTCTTTCTTGCAGTATTTCCCATTTTTGAAGTGTATAGTTAACTGTGTTGCTGTTTGTACCTACGCCTATATGTAAGTACACATTTATTTTAATTCACCAAAAAAGTGTGTCCGTCAAGATAGCGTACACCGTAAAGATATTCAGAATCTGATGCAGCCAATAAATAGTACCCAAATAGTACCGACGAAATACCTAGGTGAAAAAAATAGTACCCTTAAACTTTTCGAAATATAAGGCCTGTTCACGGTGTACGCTACCGGCGTCAAGCTGGCGTACACCGTTTGTATCCCTGGAACGGCTTTGTTTTTGAAAACGCTTTATATCTCAAAAAATAGTACCCTAGGGCCCTAAAATTTTATTTCTCTAGCTATCGTAGAAGCCGAGATATAGTGAGCTCTTTCTATAAGGAATTCCCGGGTACGCCAGCTTGACGGTGTGAAATTTTGTACACCGTTAAGTTATGGAATATCTCGGCTTCTACGATAGCTAGAGAAATGAAATTTTAGGGCCCTAGGGTACTATTTGGGTACTTTTTTTTGAGACATATAGCGTTTCCAAAAACAAAGCCGTTCCAGAGATACAAACGATGTACGCCAGCTTGACGCCCGGTAGCGTACACCGTGAACAGGCCTTATATTTCGAAAAGTTTAAGGGTACTATTTTTTTCACCTAGGTATTTCGTCGGTACTATTTGGGTACTATTTATTGGCTGCATCAGATTCTGAATATCTTTACGGTGTACGCTATCTTGACGGACACAAAAAAGTTACACCCAGACAGCTTTGTATGGAAGTAGTGTACGAGAATCTTGTAATGTGTGTTGTTAATTCAACGACTGGATAATTTTTTTTAAAAGTATGGTACCTATTAAAACCTGGAGGTACATTTTGAGTACAATTTTTACATCGGCGTCTCGGCGTTACTCGTATTTGCATTTTTGGCTGCTGCTCGGTACCTACGGAACGAGTACTTTCTGCACGGGCCAGTTTAAACCTCGTAAGTAGGTAGGTAGGTATATAAGGTAAAGGTAACTGTGAAGAAGTATAATTATTCTATACTAAATAGTACAATTTGAGTACTATTTATTATATGTGATGATGATTTATCCTCAAAAATAAAATACGGTCGGTACGCAACGTATCACACAATGTATTGAGCATTATTTGTAATGTCTGATTCTCCACAAAATATGTTTTTAAGTAAAAATAGTTCAGTATACTCGTAGAAATGCTACTTGATTTCGCGGATTCTGAAATTGAAGCGAATGCCTTGTTTGACGATTCATAAATTCATTATGATGTCACTGGCACACTGGTGTGACGATATACCTGTTGGGTGCTGCAGTCATTTTGCTTTTTCTGTCTTGTAGAGAAAACCTCAAAGGTGGTCCAGTTACATAATTTTTTAACAATGTCCAAAAATAA
Organism: Eudemis profundana; assembly: GCA_947034925.1. Lineage (NCBI taxonomy): Eukaryota > Metazoa > Arthropoda > Insecta > Lepidoptera > Tortricidae > Eudemis > Eudemis profundana. Next base: position 10,194,415 of record OX344797.1, read on the forward strand.
AAAAAATGTGTTTGGCTGTGGCGTATTCATATTTAACGCCATAAGAGACGCTGACAGCTCTTATAGGAGCACTTCTTACCTAAGTTGAATGCCTATCATGAGTGTTCTTGGATGATAGAATAGGTGATAAAACAATGTTCGTAGTAATATTGTCTTCGGTTTCCGCGATTATCACTCATTGTAATAAAACAACTTAAACGGATTAAATCGCGTATATTACTACATTACATACAACTCTTTTCAGTGTTCGTGGTCGCGGGTAGACGGCGGGTAGAGTTTACCCGTGACCACGAACGCTGAAAAGGGTTACTAAACGTCGGGATTTAAAAAATTTAGTAATATAGGCGTTGTTTTATTACACTTTTCATAGGAATTTAGTATTTCGTAGGAAAGTAGGAATAATAACTTCGTCAATTTATCTATCGCTATCTAATTACTGCACGACTGGATAACATCTCATATTTATTCTATCTTTATATATGGTAACTGTCAATGGGGCAAAAATAAGCTTTTTCTTTTCATGTCAGCTTCGTGTTGTTTCAAAAAGTGATTACATCCAAAATCAACAAAAAAACTTAGCAAACAGGGTAACAAGCAAATCAAAAATAATCCAGGACACGACGAAATATTTAATTTTTTCCCCTTTCATACATTCTTTTCTAAATTCGTCATAAAACTGTCGAGAGCACATTCATTTTATTTTAATTATTACATTATACTTAACAAAACCTCACATTTTCTGGCGCGATTAACTACATTAATTTAACTGTACAGTAATATTACGAGACCTTTATTTATTACAAGGTATATTATATTTTATGTTTTTAATATAAGTAGTAGGTAGTAACTACTGAAAATGCTGAACGTTTGTATGTATCTGAGAAGCAAATAGTGAATTAAAATAACATTTTGTCTGAATAACTTTTGATATAACTTCAAAACAGTTGGTGATTTTCTGATATTATATGCACTAGGGCAAGGCAAGCAATACCAGTTTTATTTGTATAGATAATAGGTACGGGTTTTCGGTATTGGCCCATACAAGTAATAACTTATGCACCTTCTTACTAAATGTGTAACTTTTCGCTAAAAATCTGCTACAAGATCATCGGTTAACAGTATAAACATATGTAACTGTTAATGTACATTGTGACCTTGTGACTGAGTTCTTCGTTTAAAGTTTTTCAGACAAAATTCAAGCACCTACTTATAAAACATTAACTTTTCTCTTAATCATTTATACAGGACATGAGCTAAGTTACATAGTCGTTGTTTCGTTCTATATGTAGGTAGGTATGCAGGTACAGGTATCGATGAGATGCCTTGCAATAAAAATAGAAATTCGGTTACCTAGACGAGGTCGCCCATTTGTACAAAAACACCTAATTTATTTTATTCACTACAAAATTACGACAATACAGATTTATTAGATCAGAGTACTAAGTTTACAATAAAACATTTATTACATATATAATAATATACTCGTTTTGTAAAGTAGGAAAGATGTCGGTAGCTAAGAATTATTACGACATTATCCTAAAACTGGGATGATTCTCTTTGTAGATTATGTAGCTTACAATATTAGGAAAATTATTTCGTAATTTATACATAACATACATTGTAACATGAGAGTAAGAACTGTTGAAAACTTTAAAAATATGGTTGGTAGTCACAATAATGTGTAAAATAAATAATAAAATATTTAACTAAAACAAAAATAAAAAAGTAATAAGACAGGCTAAAGCGAACAGTACAATTAATCAATAGAGGACAATATTAATGCACTTGCCCATATCACCTAATTTTAATTGATTATAACATCAACTTCAATATTTAAAAAAAGTCATAACAGTAACTTAATGTATAATTCTACTGGAACCGAGTTAAAGCTTTGTCAGAAATCCATAATTTAAATAACAAAATTTACGATTTATGAGATAAGACATTAAACATTAATAAATATTTGATCATGTTGCGGTCTCTATCCTTGCCTAAGTATAAAATAAATAGAGGATTATGACAATTAGTCGGTAATGCGATAGCTAGCTGCACTTATATACTGCTGCTCTGTGACGTAGGTGTGGCTTAGCGGAGCTGCCTGCGCCTGCGTCTAGCCGCCGAGGATTCAACAATTTGGTAACGAAACTAAAAAGAACACCCGAACAGCAATACGAATACAACAATAAGCAGTCTCACAAAATATTTATACAAAATTTATTTTCAATAAACTATCTAGAAACTATAATTCATCGGTGACGTCTTTACTATTCGTAATTCGTAGATACTTAAATAATTTCAAATACATTATTAGCGCTACACTAGACATAATTAATATCAGGAATCGTTATCTACTCACGTACTTAGTCTCGTTACAATTATCGAACATAACTTCGTAATTTAATACTATACACAAATCGACAACACATTATGTTACTAGAGAACGAGATTCTCTGGGACCGCGGCGCGCCGGCGCGCCCGCACCGGCTCAGCGTCCAGCTTGCTTCGAACGGTACGCTCCGCACTGCATAGGTAACGAACATGGACGTAACGGATCTCTCGGAACCTTTAAGTACAAGTCACTTCCACACTGGTCCTATGGAACTGTCCCTGCTTCATTTAACTGGCTATACCGTGGTGAAGGGGGTAAGTCCCAGAGAAAGGCGCGGGTCACTGATGGTGTTTGGCGGGAGGGGGGTGATGCAGCGCCGAGTGGTGCGGCGCGAGGTGGTGCCCCGTGTGGTGGTTGTGGTTGTTCGCATTCGAGTTGTTATTGTTATTTTGCGCCGCCTGCGCCGCTTGCCTCTGAGAATTCTTCTTGTTCTTCATTCGCCTGTTCTGGAACCATATCTTCACTTGCCTCTCTGTGAGGTTCAGGTTTCGCGCGAGCTCCCACCGTTTCTGTTTCGATACGTAAGCGTTGAAGAGGAACTCTTTCTCTAACTCGAGAGTCTGGAACTTGGAGTACGGTTTGCGTTTTTTGCGCACCGTCACTTGCCCGGTCCAATCCAGGGGGTTCGAAGAGCCGCAGCCGACTCCGACGCCCACCGACATTGACAGGGAACCTGCACAAAAGTAAAATACATATTAGCATTTCAAACTCAACAGTCTCGTCCTCAAATAGTCAGTACAAACTTATGTAATATCGACATATCTGTGTCGAACACGCAAATATCTTTTGGCACGATTATTCGCAATAGGGTTCCAGCGAACAGTTCCAAGAACATGCCACATATTTTTAGCCCCTCTAGAACAGTCGAGTTTCACTGGATTCTGAACTCTACGACACAATTATGGAAGTGAGAATTCAATATTTTACTAATCTGTATGAGTTCGTTTGCCAGCAAAATTTTAATCAACTGTGAAGTGGGGCAATTCCATTGCAGCGCTTGTGGGTAGAGTACGAGTTGCATATAACAAGCTATTTCCATACAGCGTTCATAGAAACAATAGCTGGCCGGCGAATAGGCGTTAGAAGTTAGATATAGCGCGATTTATGCCAGCGGTCCCTTTGATGAGATCACCGCCGTAATATTGTATGCAACCCGCGACCTTCTCAATACCCAGTGCGTGCAATAGCTGCACTATTTCCTATTATGCTGAACGGTCGTCTCCGGACATTGCGAAATAGATGCCTCATTGTTTAGCGGATGACTGCGAAAGTTGATGGCGTAACGCAGTCTTAAATGAGTGACTTGCATAAAATATTGGTAAATTAATATCTATTTGAGAGGAAAACTTCGTCAAATAACATTCTTCTTTACAAGTAATTCAATAAATTTTACTTTTCCTGACATATTTGGCTCTAGTTCTTAACGTTTATTTTCTTCTGCTACTAGGAACCATGAAAACTATTGTACCTAATAACATTGTTAAATTACTCATAACGATGTTATTCAACCAGCCATTAGTTGTACCGAGTTGCAAACATAAAACTGCCCTACCACAACTTTTATAAGTGCCGCTTACCGCTATCTAGAGCATTTTTACAAGCAATGCGCTATTCAAAGTGGCCCTGGTTGGAATGATTCTGTTTAACTCAAATGAATAATTTAGCCTAATAATTCTAATGAGTAATAAACCTATTTAAGCAAATTGGGCCAATCAGTGAACGCAGCCTGTGTGGTCGCTGTCAAAAAACAAATTAATTTGTTTAATCAGTAACGTAGGTACTGCCAGAGCTTCCAACTAACGCAAATTCCTATTAGTCCAATCCGATCAAGCGTTTTTACCTACGACGGACGGATGGAACGGAACGGGGGCGGGCGGTATTATACGTTTTGGAGTTGCAGGTTGTTTGTGTGTAGCGTTGCCAGGGGTCCGGTTAAAGCTAGGCTTTTTTTTAATAGTTAGGCTTTTTAATTGTGTGTCCGGATAATTCTTTTGTCGTTCTTAATAATACTGACACACAAAATCCTCAATAATGTAGGGTGTCCGGCCTTTATACCCAAATGTCCCGCCAAACTGGCTCGTGTGTGCTATTAGGTTTGGCGACCTGGCAACTTTGTCTTGCGTCCGTTACTATTTTGTAAATTTTTCTGAAAAACGATTGGACCGATCAATGCGGTTTTTGTTTGAATGGTGACGACTGAGAATGATCTGAGCTAGATTTCACTAAAATCGGTATTGCTTTTTATATTGAAATGTGGATTTTTTTCGGATAATTATTTAAATATTTTAATAAAGCAAAATAATACCTTCATAGATATTAATTTCTTCTTTGTTTTCTATTCAGCTTTTTGGAATTCATTGAAGATTTACCATTTAATTCTAATACCTACTTAATTACTTCTAACATCATTTGCTTTTCTTAGTACCTATGTACTTCGATATCAAGAATATATTTTAAGCTAGCAAATTTATTAAACAACGCCATCTATCGGTGAATAGCTAACTAGAGATTATTTTTATAATGACGTGCAAGAGACTGATACCTACAATGGAGTGAATTTCAAATAAAGCGATATTTGTTCTTACTGGGGTAACAGGTTTTCCGAAAAAGAAGGTAAAAGAAAATATGAAATGGAGAATTTCAATGCAACATCCCACTAATATTATAAATGCGAAAGTTTGTGATGATGTTTGGATGTTTGGATATTTGGATGTTTGGATGTTTGTTACCTTATAACGGGGTAACAACTGGATGGATCAAGCTGAAATTTGGTATGCAAGTAGACCAAGTCCTGGATTGAAACATAGGATATAATTATTATATCCCGGTAAAGAGTTCCTTTGGGACAATAACGGGAACAACGCGGGCGAAGCCGCGGGAAAATGCTAGTCTTACATAATTTACTGGTTATTTTGACTTTACATGGATACATTTTATCTATAGAGCCACTTCCACATTGCCCTATTCCTTGTAAACAGGCGATTGTTTAAAGAGAACATAATGACAAGTCGACTTGTCAATTATGAGGGGCCGAGGTAGCGATCACTGGCGGTAGTGGCAGTAAAAGTGCGGGTTCTTCGCCCATAAAACTTTACCTACCCGACCGCTTTGTCCATTCTGAACCTCTCGGAGACAACTCCATTCGTAACACAATGTCAGAAAGTCAAATTTTGAATACACTCTGTTTACGCGGTTGTTTTGTACTGTAGAAGGAACTTATGAAAGTTAATGACTTGATATTCTAAAAAACATCCTAAGTGGAAACTGTAGAACTGAAATAAACCGTTGTCAACCATAAAAAGAGGCTCGTAAGCACGTGCATTACTACCGCGATTACTAACGGAGCCATTTCTCAAACCGTTTACTAAGCCGTAAATTCACAAATCAAAGTCAATGTCAACCTCAGGTGGCCGTAAACACACAATCATAAAGTGACGCGAACACTCGTATAACTTTTTCAACAATTGTTTCCTTTTAATGGGCCATTATATGCGCGTTTTACGCAAAATTATGTCAAGTTACACCTCTGCCGTAACAGTGGTGCGATAAACCCATCTTTATGGTTAGGCGGCGATCGAAAGTGAACTAGCCCGCGTTTATGAATGAAGCCTTTTTTATTGCTCTCATAGTATTGACATGGCCTGTCCCGTAATTACTCTACTACTTACTGGCGCGATTTCGGAAAGAAACCAGTAATATTGCATGTCTATGAATGTCGTCGCGGTTTTATGATATCGTAAAAGTGATATAGGTCTGTAGGAGACGCAATGAATCACAGGCATGCAAGTCGGCGCATCCGTCCTGCTCGCACCTAGTTTTTATCTTCTCATCAGCGAGTAATGTGTTTATTGTAGCAATATTTCGTTTATTGCTCTTCGAAGATCGGTTTATTGTCTCGAAGCTCAGGTATCGTGTTTATTTATTAGTTATACATTTTTATTGGCGCTTTATTTTACGTAAACTTTAATTTATTGTCGGTTGTATAGCGCCACCGTTGTACATTGCCTATAAAACGGTGCTTATGGTTCGTTTTTAAACATTTGTAGCACGTGTTTCGTTCATTCATCAAATTTATGGTGTGTGTGGGAAAATGTTTTGATTGGAAGTGTGCGCGCGCGCCGAGGAGGCTTCGGCGAGTTTGTTTAGCTTACCTCCGCTTTATCGGATCTTTTATACGACCAGTGATCGATTCACTCGGCTATATGTATACTCTTAAAGCTACGTATATCCACGATGCGTTTGCGTCGTCGCTATCTTTAGAAGTAGGCAGATACCAAAGACTCCTCAGAGGAATTTTAATAACGCCTACGTATCTGTTGCGGCATTTATCTATAATTTAGCTTAGAAACTTTAAAAAAATAATTACTCGTATTTTAATGAAAACAATAGAGCATGCGAACGGCTTTTTAATGCAATTACTATACGAATAAATTACCCTTTCGAAGAAGAAAATACGTTGCCAGAGATGGCCTACGGAAATTACCGACGACATTGGATGCTAATTACAAGAATAAGCTATTCAAAAATGAGTTCTGTTCCGCTGAAAATAAAAGTCAATATTCGAAGTCGTGTAGTCGCCTGCAGAAATTGCAACCGTGAAATTTCTCACAGGCACAAGGCAGGCGGGGCGGCGTTGTGTGCGAGTTTACACACTCATAGAAGGGTCCCTTACCTGTGTGCGCCGCTTACTGCCATCTAGCGGCAAGTGGCAGCAGATTATTACGTTGACAAACTCGTATTTCGTCGGGGATAGTGCAATACCGCGTAAGTAGCATATGTAGATAAGGTTACATTTATTAACAAATTTGCTTGAAACTGAACCTTATCTACACATGCTACTTACGCGGTATTGCACTATCCCCGGCGATTTACATTTTTCTGATTGGAAATTTCAAGTCACAGTAATCGAAACTTACTTTAGAGAAATAGGTATATCACGAATATAAAAATAAAGTTCGACACATCTTTAGCAATAACAAGTTCACGTAACTTTGTATCTGTTTATACATTGTGTGTTTTGTATCACGATTATGTTTGGGTCTCGAGTCGGCGATAAGTTCAGTTAACTTTACAAACAGCTGTTACAGCCGGGTATTGGAACACGTGATTGCTAAAGCAGCATGGGGTGTCTGTTTTTAATACAACGGAAAAATACTGACCTGGTAGGGACCCAGGAGGCGGATAAGGTGCACTGGATACGGATTCTGACGCGTAGTTCCGAAGGCCATACGCGTCGTGGGAAAACCCGGAGGCTTCTGACACTGCCGTCCGCCGGTCGTCTCCGACGTAGGGCAGGGGCTGGTCTCCACGCGGCGCTCCATACGCGTAGTTCCAGCAGGGCTGCGAGAAGCCTTGATGGCAGCCGCCGTCAGCATAGGGCTTATATTCGCCTCCACCTCCCGGCCAGAAAGGCAGCCCAGATTTACGCTCCCTCTCCACCGGGAGGTTATAGTAGGTCGGGGCTCCGGCTCCATATTCGTGATTGAAGGAGGTGGGTGCGTCAGGAGGATAGCCCCAGGATGGTTGAGCGTGTCTGATGACGCCGGGCTCGAGGTCGTAGCGTTTCGCAGGGACCTGCAGCGGCTGGGGCGGGTTGGAGCCGACCGAGGCTGGCGAGGCGCTGGAGGCGGAAGGCGGCGCGGCGGCCGGGGCGGACGGCGGCGAGCCCCCGGGTGGCGACGCGTGCGACTCCTCGTACAGCGGCCCGCCGACGCCGTTCATCATGGTCCACCACGCCGGCCCGGCGGAATGCCCGGACGCGGGTGCTGGCGACACGGCGGCCGCGTCACAGGGCACGCCGAGGCCCCCGACATGGTTGTCAGGGTACAGGGTGGCGGCCGGGCAAGCCACGGGGACAGCACACGACACGGCCGGTTCACGCGCGACGCGGGCACATCGCACCGCGCACACACGCGTACACGAGGCGGCACATGAAAATTAAAACGCGATTCCCGATTTAGCTAGCTCACCAGACGAGGGAAACCGCAGGAACAGTCCAGGCCGACAACACCGTCAAACTTCGACGGATATTTTCAGGAAGTTTTCAAATGCACCGAACAGTCATTGATATGATAAGGTAATATTATGTCCGTCAAAGAATAAACCGGTATTAATAATTTTATTTTAACGTATCAGCAGTCCACTTATAGTCCAGATTAACTGTTTTAGTTGTGGGAAACAGCTTGCTATTTTTCTTATTATTTATTTGGAGTATCGCGTTACGTTGTTATCACGAGCGTGTGTATCGAGGTAGCGGCAGGCGACGATACAAGAAACGCGCGATCTGTCCCGCGATCCGGCGCGGAGTGGCGGCGGCTTTAGCAGTGTGGTGAGTCTACGGCGCGCTGCACACAACCACAGCTACTCGCTACGCGGGTGCGCTCGCCATCTAGCGGCGGGCGGCGGAACTAACCCCGCGCCTCGCAAACGCCCGCCCAATGTGCCCTCATTCTCATACTTTCATGAAACTACACTGTCGTCCCCAAATTTTGACGAAAGTTCTAAACGACGGTCCTACAAACTAATAACGGAAACCGAAGCGGCGTAATGAAAACGGAGATAGGGATATTAGGGATGGATATAAAACTATGAACCCATAGCAAAGTTTGCTTAGTTAAAGGAGTGTTGCCAGTTGTAGGTAAAAAAAAATTGCTATTGTTAGGTAAAATTAGTACAAAAAAATGTGTACTAAGATGTCAAAAACTCCAAATGAAGAGCCATTAAAAGGAAACGACATCATTTTGAATGCGACGCCCACACAGGAATAAATCGTGGGGCGAAGGGTTGAGGAAGCGGAGGCGCGAATGCGTAGTAAAGCGATTAACAGAGGCAAAATAGCCATAAACTGCCGTTTAACCAAACTGCAAGCGTCACTCGACCAGTGTTGCCACCAATAAAAAACGCGAGACTTTATGACGGCAACTCACTCACATTTTATTGTGAATATAAACTTAATTTTATCGTCTGTTAATTTCACCACAAATAATAGTAGGCTATTAGATTGAATTATATAATGTTTTATTGCCAATGTCAATGACACGGCCGAGTTCTACTAACATAGATTTCGTTTGTGTTTTTCGATTAGATAAGAAGAACCTAATTGGGGGAAGAAACTTCTAATCAAATATTTTCTTTAAAAAGAAGCTTTACATAGAGCTGCTGCTGCTTCAGTACCTACACTCACGGAGCATGAATGCGGATCATTTTCTATGAACAATTAGGTATGTATTAGAAAATTACTCGAATTAATTGTCCATGAGCGTATATTATTTACATATCATTGCACCAGCGCCACTGTTCTTAAGTAGTCATATTTTGAATATTATTATGAAAAACATATATTGTAGGTAGGAGAGACTATTTAACACTTTGATAGACTATGTTCGCAATAATGTAGACTTTACTTTAAATAAAGGTTTGTATTTGTTAGTTATAAGATAAAACTCCTAATCAACATTTTTTTTCACATTCTTATACTTAGGTAGTACAGAAACTAAACTTGTCTATAGCTAGCTATAGCTACCCTTGCCCAACACCCTTCCGACTCGTTCGTACTTACCCAGTCAAAGGAAACAATGCCTCGTACAACCAATAAAGCTATACAATATTTCACACCTCTAGGTGCACTCTATAGTCGTGTTGTCTGTTTACACAAGACACGGCAGTAAAATGTATCAAACGAACAAAAGAAAAACATACATAGCATTACACGCTAAGTAATGCGTTTAACAAGGTGACAAATCAAAATGATAATAGAAACCGAATTGTCAAAATATAATACAAAGTGTAACATAGGTTAAAAAGCTAATTTCCCACACTTATACTATTGAGTACACTATCGTAATTATTCTACGACAATGGACAGCGAGCAATAAATTTGTTACAGTTGTATGCGTGTCAACGGAATTAATTCCTAGCTTTGCTGCATAAATAAGAATCCCTGTGCGTTATTTCGTTTGAAAATTGTATAAATAACTTGTCATTACGTATTGTAACTATACACACGTAAGCGAGGTAAACCGAAAGTATTTGAATTATGTTTCTAGTCATGCAGTTCCGCCCCTATAGTCATTGCAAGAGAATCATTTTTGAATCCACAAATTATAACCTAACCTAACTATGACAGGGAGATTGAATTGAATTTTGATATGAAAAAAAAAAATTACGCCTTGTGTATTCAGATAAAAACAATTTGTTAACGCAAAAGGGCATTTTCCAAAAAAACGTGTCCGGAAATTTGTATGGTTTTTTTTCCACTACGTCACGTTCATACAAACTTGTAAATTTTCGGACAGGTTTTTTTGGAAAACGCCCAAAATCAGATCAATCACGTTATGTAGATAATTTTACATGCTGAACGCGTTCAATGACGTAAAAGTAACAACCTACACAAAAGAAATAGTAGCAACGTTTCAAAATGAAAGTAAAATTATCTCCAGCCAGCAGACGAGATTCAGGCGTGTTGAATGACAGAAACAAACATAGGAACAAGTGTACGCCTGAGCTCGGAGCGTCTATAAATATTTACTTTAGGAAACTTCAGGCCAATGGTCGGCCATACAACCGGCGCACCTAAATAAAAGTACGCTTTCTTATCTCAAACATGTGTGCTGTTGCGCAAACAGGATTGGAAGCCGCGTATATACCTACGTACTCATATATTGGTAAAGTTAATGTTATACCAATACGAAATTGCTCAAGACTGAGTCAGAAACGTCATTGTGAGAATTATTTATAACCAACAATCCGTTACGTTTCTTTTAGTTTATAGTCAAAACTAGTAGATACGACTTGCCTTTGTCTTTTGCAAATGACTATAGAGCAGAATTTATTTTAAAGTACGCATTCGCTTTAATATTGCGTATTTTATTGATACATAGGTTAGGTATATATAAACGAGTGTTAAGCATATTCGAAGAACTAATGGAACGGTCATTATATTTATTAGCACCTGAAGCTTTCGGGGTCGGCATTGAAACGATTAGTAGGTAACCAATAAATTCAAACGTGCAACTTAAAGATAATGTGGTTGGAGTCTCAGATGCTTTCTTCACTTCTTGTACCTACTGTCAGTGTACAGAACATTGACGATTTAATGAACCCGTGGGCCGTAACATGCATGTCCCTATTCAAAAACCCGTCAGGCGCTTTAAAGATATTGCGATCGAAGAGTAACTTGGCTTTCTCTTAACTGGACTTTGGTTGTAAATAATTGTTGGGGCCCGACTCAAATCTGAATGTTACCGGTTAAATGAAATTTATAGCTTCGCGGAAGGTCATAACTTGGAATCATGCAACGGTTTTAAAAATGCGAAATTTTAAAGCTATCTCTCCGTTGCTGTATTTCGAATTAATCAGAAGCTGCCTTATTTAGGGAATGATGAATAACGCATAAAATGTAGATTTGATCGTTAAATCAATGACTGATCGTTGAACATTTAGCTATCTCTGATTTATGAACAGATTTTAGCGCAAATTATACCTATAAAAATATTTCAGACTGGATTGTTCCCGGTAGGTAGGTATATCATTATACTTAGCTTACCTACTTATCTTAAGTAAGACTTGAAATGATAATTTCTTCAAGCATTTTATCGGCGCCAGACAGACATAGCCGAGGATTAGTAGTCTGCTCATTCAAATAAGCCTACTAAAGTAAAATCTTGAAGAAATCATCTACATAAAACTAATCAAGAAAATATAATCACCTTGTCGTAAACTGGCTAGAGACGTCTGCGTAAAAGGGCACGGCAACCTGCAAACAAATTATACATAATGTAGAGTACCTATACCTATAACCGTATAACTTAATGTAAAATACGATAATGCAATACAATGGTATAATTACAGGCGGGGTCAGGTGTGTCCAATCAGTAGAAATAAGGCCCCGACTGGAACGAGCTTAATTAATACGTTAATTGCTTCGCCCTGGGCTTGGAAAAAGCGGTATTTTTTTATCAAAAGATAATGAAATATTTCTGATAGTTTATTATAGTTACGTAGTTTCAGTGGCACTAGTCGGCATCGATGTAAAATGAACCACAAAAAGGTTGAACATATAATTTTGGTACACAGTTGTAAAAAAAAGAAATTACAGAGATTAGCCGCTTCTAAAATGAACTATGAGGATCCAAATGGATGCCGTTGGGTGGAACTACATAGTCATATGGGTGTAGAGTACATAGTCGCAAGAGTAACATTGACTTTAGAATAATGACATGACTAACAAGCCCCGACAGTCTCTTAAATCATCGGCCGACGTAAACGCCACCACCGCACACATAACTCAGTTTATTTTTAAAACAAACCCATACAAGAGGCCCATTGACAAACTCTTCGGTTACAGTTTTATTTCCTAGCACCAGCAGTCTCGATACGAATATAAATAATCCTTTCTAAGTCATTCGATACGGCGCGAAGTCACGAAGTTTACATAAAATAGGTGATTTGCACCGAATGCCACGGTTTTTTCCCGTCTCTCTTTTGGGGCGCACTACCCCCGAATTATGAAAGCAGAGAAAAAACATGTTTACAGGATTTTTTGTTGTAACGTTTGCGGCAGAGATCTGTTGGGGATCATAAATCTGTTTTGTGTTACGTAACAACATTTTCCTTGCTATGCCATGATGATTTTGAATAATAATTTGTTATTCATCTCATCGTATCAAAACTAACGCTTCGCCTTCGTAAGTAACCTACCTAGAATATTTGGCGTTTCATATTATTATTTCATTCGAGAATTAATACTAGGTACAATCGAACCAACTGAATCATGACCCACTTGCCTGATAATTCGTGTGAAACTTTCAAACTTGTAAGATCTATCGCGTATAATGCACTTACGACGTTTTAGGTACTAATAAAATTACGTCAATACAGGTCGCAGGTTTAATACGGCCAAGTGAAGTGGCACCATTACGTTCGTAGAAAACTTCCTATACTTATACCTACGTAATACAGATAAAGACAGTACCATCATCTCTTCTTTTTCATATACGAGCTTAGTCGATATTGTCCGATTTATTTAACAATGCACTCAGTAAATGTCAGTGTCTAATCAAATGATAACAAGTTCGTTACCAAGGAAATAATTCTTCAAGCGAATTTCGACCTACTTGCATTTAAGGGGTTTAGCAAAATAAGCTTATGGTGGGTCATGATTCAGTTGGTTCGATTGTACTATACCCAGGGCTCGAAACCGGGATTTAGCAAAAACCCCGAAATAGCCGAATATTTTGAATTATTCTATGCTTTTTATGTAGAGCTCGGTAATGTATTTATTTAAGTCATTATTTCGTATTATTAGATTGTCTGGTTAAAAAACGAAATAATAAACCAAAGCACGATAAGAACGGAAAGAATACCGGTATTTTTGTATGGAGCAAATACCGGTTTCCGAGCTCTACTACTAACTCTACGAATATTATTTAACTACCTATCCATGGAGCAAAATGAAATCTGCGTAAAAATATTCAACCCATTGTAGACATTTTTAAGTGCAATGCATGAAGATTTATTGAATTAATGAAGCACTTTTCTTAACTTAATAAAATAACGAATATGTTAATGACGAAAATAGGATGGTTAAAAGGACCAGCAATTATATTGTAAATTATGAAAGTTACAAGAATTTGTAACAGGATTTGTCTACCATTAAACATTCAGACGAATAGAGAACCGTCCTTCTTTTGAAAGCCGGTTAAAAAGTTAGTTACACCTATATCGGTCGATAAATGTTCCATTTCGGAAGACGAGGCGTCGAGCGTTTTGTATAACTTTTTTATTTCGACAACTATAAGTAAATAGAGCACCAAAGTGATGGCGGAGGGCACTCGAGCAGACGTTTACGACTCAATCTTAACTTCCCAAGCATAGGCTGGCCGAACTGTTTCCTAATACCAGCTTAATATAGACCCGCCCCTCCTCCCTACACGAGCTTTTAGGGCGAGATCAAGAGGGGTGGCCACGTATTACGGGAGTTCTTACTATTTTGGTCGGGCAGTTTTTTCAATAGCCTCGGTGACAGGGCGAGTTTGGACGCACATTACAAGCTGTCAAGTCGCGTTATCGGTGCTACAAGTATTTGGTGATACCAGAGACCGACTCCCACGGTTGAGTAGAGCGGCGAGCGGGAATATTCGATACCGATATCAACTTGTATTCGGTATTATGGACTCGTATTACGATAAAATCAGATTGATATAAATACAATTATGGAGTACTTATTTGAGTAAGAGTATACTTTCACATCAGATTATATGATACCTAATAAAGTGAACACAATGAATCTTTGTTTCAAGTATAATTGTCGTGTGAAGTGATACATAAATTATGCAATACGAGTATATTTTACAGAAAAAAGGTGATTTTTCAATAGAAATATTGAATAATTCTTAGGTTTTAGCTCATTGCTTGTTTCCGCTTCAGCAGTTGCGATTATATAAGGAACCAACAATTATATTAAAAGTCACACTACAAGATTAGCGAATACTAATAATGGTTTTTTTCTAGGGCGTTGTTGGCGCGTCAATTTCTGTGCCATCATCATCACTCTCATAATTTTCAACTGGACACGTCGACTACTGAACACAGGTTTTCCCCAAAGGCTTCCACAACAAACGGTCGCACGCTTTTTGCGATTTCCGCCGACCTCAACTCAATTTCTGTGTTACTAAGCTGGTAACAATTCTAGCACCTGTTAATTTTATGTTATTTATTTTACAAACAACAGAAGTAAATGTATAACAGACATAATTAATCAAGCAGATAACAATTTAGGCCAGAGCTCGAAACCGGTGTTTTGCAAAAACCCCGAAATAGCCCAATATTTTGAATTATTTTATGCATTTTATGTAGAGCTAGAATATTTAAGTCATGATTTCGTATAATTAGATTGTCTGGTTAAAAAACTAAATAATAAACCAAAGAACGATAAGAACGGAAAGATTACCGGTATTTTTGTATGGAGCAAATACCGGTTTCCGAGCCCTGATTTAGATGATAGATGCACTTACTTCCTAAAACGCTCTCACTGAGACATACATAATGTGGAGCATGTTAAGTATACTACAATAAACTAAACTAAATTTAGTGTGTAGAATCAAAATTCATTGTTAAATAACATATCTATGTTATTTAACAATTTTGATACAGGACGAACTACACACAACATGCAAATCATTGTACAAATGTACTAAATCAAAGATCACCCAACATGTACGGATACTATTTACCTACAACAACAACGTCCCTCGGGAGTGGGAGGAGGTCCAAAAGGTTAATGGCGCGAAAACTGACTGGATCATATCCCGGGGTTTACGACTCGGAGTAAACGGCCGATTCATTTGCAATTCTAACTGCGACTTAGACGGGCTGCGATTGTCCGGCGTCAGGACTAGGCTCTCTACTTATCGATAGGCATTTATCGCGAGGTTTTATTTACTTTTGGAGAGCAGGCGTCTTATAAATACATCTACTTAAGGTTATTCGAGTTTGTCGGTTTTCCACAAAAACCAAAAGTCATTGTTTGTTTCCACGACATCAATTATACGTTTGTATTATAGTCTGATACTTTTTGTCAGTCTTAATTAATGGATTTAGAATAAGAAAATTTCACAGAGGAATTTCTTTCGGGATAGGTGAAAAGTTACGAAATATATTTGGAAATCCTTAAGAGCAACCCCTAAATAAGGGATGAAAGTTTGAATGAAAGCTGAAAAGTGATGGAAAATCCCAGTGGGCACGCGCTTGTCTTCAAATTGGATAAGTGAGTTACAGTTGTCCACATATCTTATACCTAAGTATAAGATGTTTAACTTTCGTTACTGCAGTAACGAAAGCAGTTTTATTACTTAATTGCACTATTTTTTCCGTAACTAATGAGTACTTAATAAAACCTTTTTACTGACATATAATGGAACAAGTTTTTAATTAAACACAATAAAATACATATACGATATAAATATACAAGCCTAGCACATTTTTTGTAATCTGCCTATATACAATAATAAGCTTTGTACAAACCGAGGTAAAACTAGTTATGTAAATATAAAGACCAACTGCTGTGTTCTTACGGCACATATAGTGGCAGATGCTATTTATGTTTATCATAGAATTTGTTTAAAGATAATATCGCATAGGCACATGTATGGGCAGCTTGGTTGGTGTCATTGACCGCCATGATGGATTTATATCGATACCTAGGTTAATTTTTCTGTCATCATAATATTCTAATTCTATGCAGACGATTTTTTTGGTCAAGAAGCCATACATAAAAAAATATAGTAATAAAACAACTTAAACTGATTAAATCGCGTATATTACTACATTTTAAGTCCCGACGTTTCGTAACCCTTTTCAGCGTTCGTGGTCGCGGGTAGCTGCGGGCTGTTTACCCGCGACCACGAACGCTGAAAAGGGTTACGAAACGTCGGGACTTCAAATGTAGTAATATACGCGATTTAATCCGTTTAAGTTGTTTTATTACTATGAGTGATAATTGCGGAAACCGAAGACAATATTATAAAAATGTATGTCCTGTAGAAACCTACCAACTATTAAAAGTTTGAATTTTTTTCAGGCTATCGAAGGCAAATATTGAATAAACTATGAAAAAGACTTGTCAAATAAGTAATATTTTTTTATTCGTTTTTTTATTCGGAATGTAACCTTTTCATTCGGTTGCGTGTTTTTTCCCGTGGGAATCCATTTAGCTTGGGACAATTGAAGGCTATGTATTCCATTTCAGTTTGACATTTAGTCGTTCGCCAAAGTAGGCCCTTAAAGCATTGAGTCACGTATCACATGCGAGTTCGTAGTTCGGCAATCGATCGGAGCCCCTTCGAGTTACGATTTAGTTGCGTTGGTATGTTTCAGTTCCCCGTACCTACCTACTCGCGATTTTCGTAAACGATTAACGAATTAAGGGGATTTTCCATTAATTTTTCATAATTCGACACTCAAAGCGACGTTTCTAAATTCGAAATTCAGCCATTGGCCTCTGATAATGGTACCTGGAAATACTGGCTGTGTAGGTATTTCCTACAAATTGAAAAACAATTTTCTTACTTGATAATTATGTAAACATTTTAGGTAAGTAATTAGGCAAGCAGGTTATGGTAATAATTGCGTCACTAAAAAACACAGAGATACTAAGCATCAGCATGAAATATCCAACATTTTCATAAATTCTTTAGCCTATAATTGCGTGAAACGTGAAACTTGCATTGTAGGTACTTCAGTAATAGAAAATATATAGTCGAAAAATTGTTTCAACATAGCAAGGTATAACACCCTAAAGCTAACGCTTTCCTCGACCGTCGGATCACGTAACTGCTGATCGATAGGTGGTCTGTCATTGTGTATTCGATTGAGCCGGTGCTATCGTCAAGGACATACATTGTGATTCCACGCCCGCCCGGAATAGATCGCCCGAAAGATACAGTACCTATATCTATGATAGGCACGTATATATCTACCTATCTATGACGAGAACTTTTTGTTACTGGTGGGTACACATATATAAGTACACTTTTTGACGTGAAACGTCTTTAAAATCGCATTGAAAGATACGGGTGCCAAGTCAGAAAATTGAACTGTGATAGCTCCTCTACACGATGGGCCATCGCTGGCCCAGCGATATGACCATACCGTATATCGTCTAGTATATCCATCTAGTATATCGTCTTACCTTAATTAATAACTACTAATCTATTAGCTTTAAAAACGTGACCCTTGTGACATTATTTAGCTTATATAGTCATCTAGCTGTTATGATATTGAGCTGTTATGAGTTTTCATTGGGAGCAGGAGGGGTGGCGGGAGAAGGGCATTGTGTAAAATTAACAAAACTCGCACTCTTTCTCCTTTATGCTGCGTTTGCCTTTAGGCCAGGAATGTGCGAGGTTGCGTAGCGAGGAGTATGTTTGTCATGAACCAATAGAAACACTTCATTTATCTATCCTCGCTCCGCTGAGCTGTTTCCACTAAGGCTGCGCTGAGCGAGGATAGGTAAATGAAGTGTTTCTATTGGTTATGACAAACACATCCCCCGCTACGCATCCCTGGTGGAAACGCAGCCTTATATTCGGTATAAGTATAACTCAAGACGTGATAGCGCGGTGATTCTTGCACACGCTTAAAGAGTTCATTTAAAATAATTGATTCCTATATAAAAGTGGCATTTTGACAATATCTATGGTTAAGCAGAAAGTGTGAAAAATAATGGAAAAATTCAGTACCCATATCGTATCGTTCAGTATCTATGTTCTACTTCTATCAAACACAGCTCCATCCGATTTTTTAGACATACGTATTGTTTTTTAATCGCATGCCTTTGAATATTTTCTTCCTTACCCAATATTGTAAAAGCGTGCCAATTTGATACGTATCAATGTTAAAGCAACATTGTAAACGATGTTTTGTGTTAAACAAGATAATTTGCAGCTCGATAAATTAAGATATGAAATTATTAATATGACAAGGCGGTGACTCAAAGGCCCGGGGCATGCAGGTGTGCGATTTGAAAATGGCGGTCAAAGCGATGTAAGTTTTTATTCGTGTTACCTGAGTATATCCCCAATAAAATGGCTTGGCTTTGAGCTTCTTCTTAGTAACTTACGCAAATAAGAGCATTATTGCTATAGGAATACGATATAGTACATTTTTGACACGAATCGAAGCAATTTATTTATTTCCATGGTGGATTTTGACACCTTTTTTATATTGTCAACGTGTAAAACTATTATATCCCGTAAGCAGATTAAGTATAGGTACATTTTGTTTTCGGGGTTGTAAATAATTTTGAGATTTTTATCAGTCCACAAAATAATATTTTTGAAAGTTCGTCAAGGAACACATTTCTTTGTGGAAATCTTCCAAGTCAGATTGGCATATGTCAGTATAACTACTGACATATGCCAATCTCAACATTCATATCTAATGTTTAAGGTGTTATCCCTGCCAAGGTGATCGCCTAATTTTTATCGAATATTCTTTGTTAACAACATTAAACAGGGATGGTTATCTGGGGGCTCGGCAGTGCCCCTGCCAAGTCGAGCAAAACAAAGGCACGGCCGTACCATCCTTTTTTCGCAGCCATTCAGGCCATTTTCAGCCTCCCGTAATATTGTACTGGCTAAAGCTAGAACCCTGAAATTTCAGTGATATAAAAGGCACAATAAGACTTATATATATTCTCAATATCATTCAATTAGAACGTGTAGTTTAAGAACTATTGCATGTCAAATTTCCTTAGTTTTGTCACTGATTCATTCACTGGCTGACTGATGATCATCATAATTCTAGCTCCAAATTTTAAACATAGTTAGTTTTTAGCCTATCAAGTCCTTAAAAACCTAAATATGTTGTAACTAGCTATTTCCCGCGGCTTCGCCCGCGTTGTTCCCGTTATTGTCCCAAAGAAACTCTTTACCTGGATATAAAGTATCCTTTGTTTCAATCCAGGACTTGGTCTACTTACATGCCAATTTCTGCTTGATCCATCCAGTTGTTACCCCGTTATTTAGTAAAAAACATCTTCACAAACTTTCACATTTAAGTATAATATTAGTGTGAAGATTTTCGAATTTTAAAAGTTTAAATAAGTATACAATTTAATATAACCAGAGATCGGAATAGGTAGAGTATATTTACCTAAACTTCGAAGAACATAGTCGAAAAGTGGAGAAGAGTCCCTT